>JAUIMM010000085.1:33050000-33460000 GCA_031769625.1 Taudactylus pleione
TTTATATACATACACACATACATATACACACCCACCCCATTTGGGGTTTGGACTAATATTATATATACATATATTATAGTCATACTTGCCTACTTTTGAAAAAGCATTTCAGGGAGATTGTGAAAGCAGCACAGATGAGCGTGGTGGTAAAGTGGGCGTGTACTGCTACATCTGAGAGGCGTGTCATAAATTGATTTACATCCACATGTAAATGAGCCCCAAAAGCAGTTAGTAAGATCTACTTGTTGATGAAAACACACTGATACTTCTCAGAAAATACATGTAACCATAGGGATCATTGTGCATTATAACCAATGCAGGGAAATTATACTAATGATCCCATTTGAATGTATATATCTGTGTTTTTCTTTTATATAACAGTGTCATAATGGGGGTAAGGTGAAAGGAGAAAGGAGTCAGCACATCCATGTTAATCCATAGAAAAATGTATTAATCCAGTGTTAAACACATAACAATGTCAAGGTTTAGAGGGGCTTGTGAATAAATTCATAGCAGCATTTCATCATGGCAGAGGCAACAGATAATCATGAAAAAATACTCTTCACAAGTCCAACATGTCAACATGACACACCCCTTTATTTTCACACTCCTATCCATATGCACCTTAACCCCTTATACAGTAACCCCAGTATGCAGTTGTGGTCCCTCTTATGCAGGCCCATAGTAGTGCCCCTTAGACAGTATCCCCAGTAGTGGTCCCCCTTACACAGCCCCCAAATAGTTCCCCTTACCCAGTACCCCCAGTAGTTGCCCCCCCCAATGCAGTGCCCCACGTAGTGTTCCCCCTTATGCAGTGCCCCCAGTAGCAGTCCCCACAATGCAGTGCGCCCAGTAGCGGTATCCCCTTATGCAGTGCCCTTTATATGGTGCCCCCAGTAGTAGTCCCCCCCCTATGCAGTGCCCTTTATATAGTGCCCCCAGCAGTAGTCCCCCACCATGCAGTTTTCCCAGTAGTGGTCCCCTTATGCAGGCACCCTGTAGTGATCCCCCCTATCCAGTGCCCCCTGTAGTGGCCCTTCCTATTATTGCCCCCAGTAGTGGCCCCCGAGTGCAGTGCCTCTTGTAGTAGGCCCCTTTTATAATGCCCCCAGTGGTAGTTCCCCCCCAAGTAGTAGTCCCCAGTAGAGTAGGTCCTCCCAATGGCGCCCCCAGTAGCAGCCACCCCTCCCCCAGTAGAGGTCCCCCCAGTAGTAGCCACCCCTCCCCCAGTAGAGGTCCCCCCAGTAGTAGCCACACATAAAACCATGAATAAAATTATGTATATATAGAAAAAATCGTTTCTTATCTGATAAAAACGGCAAGTTCATGAAATGGGAAGAGAATGAGAGCCACCTCCAACGCGTTTCGGTGGCTCTTATTCTCTTCCCATTTCATGAACTTGCCGTTTTTATCAGATAAGAAACGATTTTTTATCCATATTTATTCTGATAAATTCACAGCTATATTTTTCTATATATACATTTTATCCATGGTTTTATGTGTTTTACGTCTTTTATTCTTCATGTAGGAGGATATTATTGTTGTGTCTGATTAGAAATAATTTATGCTTTTTAAAAAATGAATTTTTCTCACTTTTATTAAGTCACATTTTACTTTATGTATTATTGTCACTAATTACCTATGGATTCCCAATAGGATCTTTTTGCATTGGCACTTTAGTTGTACTGATTGTTTCTAAAGATCACACACTAACAAGTTTATATATATTGGATGATGATGGTAGTTTAAATACTGCCACCCTTGTATTAGCATTGTATTGCACAAAATCACAGGTTTGGTATTAGTTTTATTTATTTATTTTTTAATAAGTTATATAAGCACAATAGGCGCTCCATGCAAGCTCTGGTATTTTTTGATTGTTTGTATATGTAACAGACCACCACTGTTACATCTTTCTGCTGGTTGAGCTGACACGCATATGTTATTGGGGGGTGCATGATAACGGTCTCACAAAAAACCCTTTAGTGTGAGATAAAGGACACACATTTGAGACAATATATATAGGGACTCATACACAATTGGCGCTGCAGTCTTCTGTTACACATATATATTTACCTGAATTTCTGCTCCTGGTCCTGCTCAAGACGCCGCTCCTGCCCGGCTGGCGCGCTCAGCATTATGGGACAGACGTCATGACGTCAGTCCCATTACCCACTGCAGGAGCCGGACGGAAGTCCGGCTCTTGCAGTGGGTGCTGCAGCAGTCAATGAGAGTCTATCTGACTCTCATTGGCTGCTGTTTAACACACGCATCGCCGCCAGCGCTGGCGGCGATGCGTGTGTTATGCACAACCTGAGCCCGCCTCCTGGCGCTATTGGGCAAGCGCTCAGGCGTGCAGCACAGGACCGGCCCTGTGTAAATGTGTAGCGCTGACCGCACTCATTGCGGTCGGCACTACACTGGCTAACTAGGGCGGGCGGGCCGGTACCGTGGCCAGCGGTGCCCCCCGCGCCGCCGGTCCAACGGCACCCAGGGCACGCACCCCGCTCGCCCTGCCCTAGTTATGCCACTGCTCTCTGATTCTCCTCTGCCTGCTGGATTCTGTGCTGGTGAAGTGTTTTAATATTCCTGATCCCTGCTGTTCCTGTCCTACACATTTATATTCGTGTCTATTTCCTCTGACCTGTTATAATTTGTGACTTTCGATCTAATGGGGAAGAATTCCCAGCAGTCGGCCGCTGCGCGGCTGGAACGATTCTCCCGTACAGGACCTGGGGGTGCAACGGGATCCAGCACTTCTGATACTTCATCTCGCTCCTCTTAACCCTCCTCTCTGCCTGCTCCTGCTGACCCTCCTTTGCAGCCTGAGATCACTATGCAAAACTTAATGCAGGCAATCACCTCTTCAGCGAAAACGCTGTCTGGCAAGATTTCTGAGGTCCACGTGGAACTTTCACTTCATGATATGCAGACAACGCGGGAGCGTGTTGCTGAGGTAGAGACCCGCATTTCTACTTTGGAGGATGTCACTGCTCTGGTTGTCGCACTAAAATCTCTAATATTGAGGGCCAACTTCGCAGAAACAACGTTCGTTTTGTTGGCTTGCCCGAGAAGACGGAGGGGTTCCCATCCGGGGAGAAGTTTCTGGAAAAATGTATGGTGGATACTTTTGGCAGAGAGGATTTCACCGCCCAATTTGCAGTGGAAAGGACGAACAGTATTCCTGGCAGGGCTCTGCCTCCTGGTGCTTCTCCCACGCACTTTTATCGCCAAGATCTTGCATTTCAAAGACAAAGATGCGATCCTTCGTCCGGCACGCTTGCGTGGTCCTCTGGAATACAACGGAAATCGGGTGGCTGTGTTCCCGGACTTTTCGATGGATGTCCAAAAATCTAGTTCTCAATTTGTGCAGGTTAAACGTCGCCTCCGTGATCTGGGCCTTTCCTATGCCATGTTGTTTCCTGCCCGTCTGCATGTGGTGGCTGATGGTCATTCCCATTTCTTTGATTCCCCCCGTGAGGCTGTGGCGTGGCTGGAGCTCAGGGAGCGTGGCGGTGACGCTCCTCCGGACAGATCTGGACTTGCTGTCTCATGAGTGTTATCTATCTTCATTGGTCTCCATTGCAATACTATTTTTTTTTTCTCCGCATATTACTAGTCAGATGTTTATTTGCTATACTGCACTCTTTGTAATGATATTATATTGAGGTATTTATGTTATATTGTGACCTTACGGGTCTGGTACTTTGGGTGCTGGGGTGGGTAATTTTGCCTTGGGCCTGGGCAATACTTTATCTTTCGGCCAAGGTAGGATTTGCTCCCCCCTCTCTTACCCCTAAAACAAACTAGGATTTGTTAGTTTTTCTAGATATTAAGTTCTGGGGTTCGTAGTTGGTAGTTTAGGGATTTAGGTATACCAGGTTGGGATGGGGTTCTTTTTGAGGTCATTGTATGGGATTTTGTTTTATGATTATATTTTTTGCCAATATTTGGGGTTATTGTTTGGGATTTTATTTTTTGTTTCCATTCTATGTCATTGTCGTGTTTTACTCAAAACTTATGTTTTAATTCTTTATATTCTCAGTTTCTACTGTGCTTTTTTTCTACTGTGTCTGCCATGTCTTGCCGGGTGCCACCATCTGTGATATTTCAGGTGTTTGTGTTTCATCTGCCCTCTGATCTGTGGCTGCCCCATGATGTCTTCTAATTTAGGTCCCCCTCTCCAAGTTCTCTCCTGAAATGTCCGGGGCCTTGATGACAGTGTCAAGCGCTCTTTAGTTCGGAATCAGGTGAAAAAGGCTCAGGCAGATATAATATGTTTAATGGAAACACACTTGTTGGGTGGGAAAGTCTTGACTTTGCGCAAACCTTGGATAGGCTGGGCCTATCACTCCACATATTCCTCGTAATCTAGATAAGTTTCAGTACTTGTCCATAGATCCCTAGGTTTTGTGCTTGATGAGGTTAGGATTGACCCCTTGGGTAGATAAGTCTTCATTCGGGAATCTATTCACTCCTCTCCACTCCATATTCTTGCTGTTTATATTCCCCCTCCTTACTCTAGTGAAGTCCTGAAAAAATCTGCTGAATTTATTTCTCTATCCCCTGATACCCCGGTTATTTGTGTAGGGGATTTTAATAATGTGTTATACCCTACTCTGGATAGGTGGCGTGAGAGTTCGGTTGTGTCTGGTCCTTCCCCTCCTTTTGCCAATTTAGGAACTTGGTCTGGTGGATATTTGGCGGGTTCGGCATCCTCACCTGGCTCGGTACTCTTTCTTTTCGGTCTCTCATCACTCCTTTTCTAGGATTGATCTTGCTCTGATATCCGGGAGGCTAGTCCCGCAGGTTGTTGAGGTGGAGTACCGGTTTCGAGGTGTGTCGGATCATGCCCCTTTAGTGCTAACTATTGATATTGCTGCTCCACGAGGTCACTCTTTTTGGAAATTCATTCCTTTCTGGCTCACATTGATGGGTGCTGGTTCGGAATTGGAATCCCAATGGTGTGATTTTTTTTCTCTGAGAATACCGGTTCCATTTCCTTTGATATTTTGTGGGATGCTTTCAAGTCTGTCCTACGTGGGTCTTTAATTGGGAAGGTGATAAGTATCAAAACTTTTCATAGGAAAAAAGGGGAACTTGAAAAGCGTTGTAAACTGCTTGAACAGCAATATCTGTCCTCTGGCTCTACTATTGTTAGATCCTCCTATATGGAGGCAGCTAAACTATTTTCTGATTTTCTTTTAGATTAGTCCAGAAGACATCTGTTATTTGTTAAGCATAGTAATTATGCTGATTCGGATAAGTCTGGAGCTTTTTTGGCTTATCTTTCCAGGGAGGTTCGGCCTGTTACAGTTATATCTCATATTCGGTACTCTTTAGGTAATTTGCACTCCTCCAACCCGGCTATTGCAAATGTGTTATTTGAATATTTTGCTACTCTTTATTGTTCCCAGGCTCACTATACTTTGGAAGAGTTACTTGAATACTTGGGACATAGGTCCTCATTCAGAGGAGGTCACAAGAAGCGGTCGCTCTCTCTGAAGGAGGGCGGGCGCTTCTTTTTTTTTGTGCGGCCTCCTGGTCGCTAGCTAAGCTGTGAGTTACCACCCACAGCTTAGCGACCGACCATCGGGGTTTGCGACGAGACCCTAAGGTTGGGTCTCGGCAACCGCAAGCCCCAGGGAGCTTCCTGCTCTGATCGAGCAGGAAGCTCCCCACTGACATCACTGCTGTCAGTGCGGCCGCCCACAAAACGGCAAGCATTCAGTTAGGAACGCCTCCGTTTGTGTAGCCGCCCCACCTACAAAACGGGCCGAGCTGTCGATCAACATAGACAGTCGGCCCTTTTGTAGTGAGCTCCAGAGCGAGAGAGTTTCTCTCTCGCTCCGAGGCTTGCGCATGCGCAGTGCGGTCGCTGCGTGTGCGCAGGACCAAAACATCAACCCGGTTGCGAGCGCGCAGCGCTTGCGACCGGGTCTAAATGAGGTCCATATATCCCTCCCATTCATTTCCCTGGACAGTAGGGCTTTCCTTGACTCTCCATTTACTATAGAGGAAGTTGAAGTGGCAGTTTCTTTATTTCCGGGGGGGTAAGGCCCCAGGGGTGGGCGGGATTCCTATTGAGCTCTATAAGAAGCATGCCCTTTTCTTTTTCCCTAGACTCCTTGATCTATTTAATGGACTGTGTGACCTGGGTTCTCTTCCCCATTCCATGTCAGAGGCCATTATTGTTATGATCCCTAAATCTGGCAAAGACCCTCTTGATCCTGGCTCTTATCGCCCAATCTCTCTCCTCTCCACAGATATTAAAATATTGGCTAAAATGCTTGCACTTAGGTTTAATAGGGTGATTGGTGAGGTTGTGCATCCCGATCAGACAGGTTTTATGCCAGGCAAATCCACCTCACAGAAGCTTAGGAGATTGTATTCTATTTTGCAGCTGGCAGACTCTGTCGATGATGGGGAAATGGTGGTGTCCTTGTACGCCGCCAAGGCCTTTGATTCTGTTGAGTGGTACTATCTTTTGTAGATTCTGCTCCGTTTTGGGATGGGACCTCGGTTTATAGCCTGTGTTAAATTATTATATTCTTCCCCTTCAGGGCGGGTCAGCATTAATGGGTATGTTTCTCCTTCTTTTCGCCTCTCTAGAGGTACAAGACAGGGCTGTCCTCTTTCCCCGACCCTTTTTGCCCTGGCCACTGAACCCCTAGCATGTCTTGTTAGAAGTCACCCCGGTATACTGGGGATTCGGATAAAGCAAAGGGTTGACACGGTGGCTCTTTATGCAGATGACATTCTGTTATTCTTGTCTGATGCATCTGAGTCATTGGTCACCCTCCTCTCCATGGTAGATTCTTTTGGACAGTTTTCTGGGCTGCCCATTAACTGTAGTAAATCTTGCATTCTTCCTGTTCATGGTCCTTACGCTCCTGCTGGGGCTGCAAATACTCCCTTGGAATGGACCCCCAGGTTTAAATATTTGGGAATTTGGATTACGTCGTCTATGTCGGACTTTATCCCACTTAATGTCCAGCCACAAGTTGACTTCTTGAAATCTAAACTGCACGTTTGGAATAAACTTCCATTGACAGTTACAGGTCGGGTGAATTTGGTTAAAATGACAGTTCTTTCCAAATTTTTATATGTTTTTCAGCAGGCCCGTTTATATTCCTCCTCGTATTTTTCGACTGATAGTTATTTGTCTTCTTTAGTATGGGCAAATAAACTATCTCAAATTAAATTTTAGACTCTATGTAGGCCGAGAGGGTTGGGTGGCTTGGCACTGCCAAATTTCCGCCTTTATTATCGGACTTCTCAGTTAGTCCATCTGCGGGGATGGGTTTTTGGGTGGGGAGAGCCAGGATCTACCTACTTTATAGGTGCATACTGTTTCTAGAGGATGCTCCCCTTTGCAGCTCTTAATTGATGACAGATGTCCTGGGGGGGGGGGCTCCACTGGTCACACAGGCTCATTCATTGTGGAAACAGTTCCATACTTTAGTGGGGGCGTAGGGTATTGACCCTGAATTGTCCTTATGGCACTCCTCCGCTCTTGGAGAATTGGCCCTATTTGATGGCAGCTCTTTGTGGTCCAGAAGAGGGGTCTTGTTCCTTGGACATTTGTATAGTGATGGAGTTTTTAAATCCTTTGATACTCTTAAGACTGAACTTGGGATCCCGAATGCTATGTTTTTCCGCTATTTACAGCTCCGACATGCCCTTTCTATCCAGGTTTCTTCTGGCCCTCCACAATTTGCTCCTGATCCTGTTATAGCTCTGTTGCAAGCAAGTAACTTGTGGTAAGAGATTGATTTCCAGAATTTACAACTACCTCCTTACTGTTAACTCAGATGACGCCCTAGCACCGCGTAGACTTAAATAAGGGGAGGATTTGGGACCAATAGAAGACTAAGAGTGGACTTTAATGTTGAATAGCCCTCTGTCTGTCACCTCTGCAGTGCGATTTCAACAGATTCAGTTCTTCTTATTACATAGGGTGTATCTTACCCCCGTACTATTGAGTAGATTTGGGTCTGGAGCCTCTGATAGGTGTCCTAAATGTTCTACTCCACAGTGCTCGTTGTGGCATCTCCTCTGCTGTCCAAGTGTTTTGGTCCCGAGTCACCAGTTGTCTCACTAGAACAGGAGTAGGAGTAATTCCCCTTTTATTCTCTAAAATGTGTATATTTGGCTTGGGTCTCTTGGACAGGGTTAATCATTTAAAGGGCCAATATATAATTAATGCATTGACTTTGGCAAAGGTTTGTATTGCCAGCACTTGGATGGCATCTAGGGGCACTACCTTTGTTGAGTGGTGTGGGCTGATGAATGTTGTGGGGTATGAACGATTTCTATATACTAAACGAAATTGTGTTCACAAATATGAGGGTATTTGGGGCCCTTGGATTGCTTCTTCCCACTATGTTGCTGGGGGGGGGGGGGGCAGGAATTCAGACGCTGATGGATTGGCACCTGGCGGTGCGGCACAATGATGATTTGGCATTCTGCATCTGTATTTGTAGTTCTTCTGCTGTTTTCTATGGTTCAGAGGTATTGCGCAGATATTTTAATTATGATTTTATTCTCATGAGATTATATGATAATGGATGTATAATGCAAATGTTTTTTTTCAAGGTTTATTGGGGGTGGGGGGGGATTATGTTTTTGTGTATTGGTACTGTGCTTTGTTATGGAAATCAAAACATTTTCATATATAAACTCAATTTAATAAAAAAATAAAAAAATCACATGTACTTAAGTAGAAGGGCCCTAGTCAAGGAGGTGACCAAGAACCCGATGGTCACTCTGTCAGAGCTACAGCATTCCTCTGTCGAGAGAGGAGAACCTTCCAGAAGGACAACCATCTCTGCAGCAATCCACCAATCAGGCCTGTATAT
This sequence comes from Taudactylus pleione, assembly GCA_031769625.1. Classification (NCBI taxonomy): domain Eukaryota; kingdom Metazoa; phylum Chordata; class Amphibia; order Anura; family Myobatrachidae; genus Taudactylus; species Taudactylus pleione. Next base: position 33,058,862 of record JAUIMM010000085.1, read on the forward strand.
TAGAGTGGCCAGACGGAAGCCACTCCTTAGTAAAAAGCAAATGGCAGCCCACCTGGAGTTTTCCAAAATGCACCTGAAGGACTCTCTGGTTTGATGAGACAAAGATTGAACTCTTTGGCATGAATGCCAGGCGTTATGTTTGGAGGAAACAGGCACCGCTCATCACCAGGCAAATACCATCCCTACAGTGAAGCATGGTGGTGGCAACATCATGCTGTGGGGATGTTTTCAGCGGCAGGAACTCTGAGATTAGTCAGGATAGAGGGAAAGATGAATGCAGCAATGTACATACACATCCTGGATGAAAACCTGCTCCAGAGCGCTCTTGACCTCAGACTGGGGCGACTGTTCATCTTTCAGCAGGACAACGACCCTAAGCACACAGCCAAGATATCAAAGGAGTGGCTTCAGGACAACTCTGTTAATGTCCTTGAGTGGCCTAGCCAGAGCCCAGACTAGAATCAATTGAACATCTTTGGAGAGACCTGAAAATAGCTTTGCACGACGCTTCCCATCCAACCTGATGGAGCTTGAGAGGTGCTGCAAAGAGGAATCGGTGAAACTGCCCAAAGATAGGTGTGCCAAGCTTGTGGCATCATTTTCAAAAAGACTTGAGGCTGTAATTGCTGTCAAAGGTTCATCAACAAAGCATTGAGCAAAGGTTGTGAATACTTATGTGCGTGTGATTTCTTAGTTTGTCTTTTTTATTAAATTTGCAAAAATCTAAAAAAAAAAAGCTTTACACGTTGTCATTATGGGATATTGTGTGTAGAATTTTGAGGACAAAAATGAATTTATTCCATTTGGGAATAAGACTGTAACATAACAAAATGTGGAAAAAGTGAAGCGTTGTGAATACTTTCCGGATGCACTGTACACCAGTGTGGGCATCTCATTAATCTTATATATAAAATTAATTGGGGTGTGTGTGTGTTTGTTTTTGTCCGGCTAGGCATTTGGACACCCATGCTCCAACTAGGATGAACCCAAAGCGAGGTGGTCCAGTTGGATCCTGGCCATGTTTTAGGAGGGGGGGGGGGTGTTAGGGTCCTGGCGGGACTTTCCTTTGGTGTATACTGACAGGGACGTTTCTAGGGGCGCTCCACCCTGCCCGAAGCTGTCAGCCGGTCACACACTCACAGCCAGCATTCTGGTGCAGCAGCCGCAGCGCTGCATGGCTCCCAGCGGTGACTGTCCGGGCCAAATCATCAATGTGCCCATCAACTTCTTTAAGCACCGACCAGACTGCAAGAAGCCCGGGCGTGACGAGCGCCATTTAGGAGAGGGACTGGGAGAGACGCCGCGCCAACGCTGGGCAAGCACAGAGGCGCAGAGGAGCAACTTCTTTAAGCCATGCCTGGACGCCGAAGAGCCCAACGCGGCGGGCACTATTTCTGGGAGGGACAGGAAGGAAAAGACGCCACCGCCAGCAAGGCACAGGGGCATCCAGGCAGACAGCAGCAGCACTCAGCAGGCAGCAGCAGCCAGAGAGCAGCAGAATAGGCAGGAGACAGAGAGAAAGGAGAAGAGGCCGACACTCTGCAGCAACATAACATCCCCTTAAAAAACAGTATGTCTGAGGATGTTTTTGTGGTGTTTGGCAATTGGCATGAACTGAATGTTTCTTTTAATAAATAGTTATGTGGATGACATACAACAAAATGGCTCTATATGCTGGAAAGTGAATATACTGTATTATACTAAACATGTCTGGAGAGGACAGGTCTCCAGAGTCTAGACATGCTTAGTATAATACATACCTGATGCAATATAAGTTATGTGCCTTGGAAATTTTAACAGGTCTTGCTGTCCCTAATCCTATGGCCATGCGAACATTATTCATTCATTAGGTAGTATTTTCATTTGAGACCACACCCCTTATCTTGAGAACAGGGAGGGGGGGGGGGGTGAACATTAAGGGAATTACTATCTGGGGGGGTTATCTGGAGCACTTTAAAGTAGATAGTCACTGATGGTCACAGTGGGGGTGAGGAGCACATTGCAGGACATGCAGAAATAGGGGTTAAGTGGCAAAAGACTATAAAAATAATGGTAGGGGATGTCTGGAGATCATTTTGGTAAGCATCAATGGATGGGGGACTTCATTACTGTTGAGGGGGGTAAAGAGGTTATTGTAATGATTGCTGATGGTGAGGTGAGAACATCTATCTTTCCTCCAGGAGACTGGAATAAAGTTACGCCACTGGAATAATTTTATGTGAAAATGTGTCTGCATGGCCAGCATATGCACCTCTAATTTGCAACAAATCATCAATGTGCACTTGCACATGCCAGTAGCAGGAGCAAAAGTTAAGCCTCCGTAACCAGAACATGATTGCTAATTAGCATGATTAGCTTGTGCAGATTAGTATGATTGCTTATCTGCACAAGCCGCATTTGTGTGAACACATCCTTACTGTACTCCCTTCCCCACACCTGTACCGTCTCTCCCGGGTGTAAGGTTAGAGGAGTGTAGAAGACGTGAAGGTCTGACTGAGTATATTTGTGTGTTTGCATTCAGAGCAGATTGCGTAATATCACTGCACTACGCAACCTGGTGTAGTTCTCACTCTGCATCAGCAACTGTGTGTTTATTCAGACTGATGCGCAGCAAGTGACTCCTATACTTCACAATATTCATAGTAATTGATTGTAAACACTCACAAGCAGGGGTCTCTATGTCCGCTGTCTGTATGCAGTCGGGAAGTCGGCGGACCTAATCCCGAATGCCGGCTTCCCGACTGTCATATCCCGGCGAGGGTTAAATGAACGGTGTGTCTACATCTAGACGCCTGTTATTTTACCGAAGCCAGGAGACCGGCGCATCGGCATCCCAATCGAAGAGATGCCGGGCGCCATGGCGGACAGCCGCGGGGGGGGATGGTTAGGTTTAGGGCTCTCGGGGGGAACTTAGGGTTAGGCTAGGGGGAGGGAGAGTTAGGGTTAGGCACCCCTGGGGGGAGGCTAGGGTTAGGCACACCCACGGGGGACTTAGGTTTAGGTGGCGGGGAAGGGTGGTTAGGTTTAGGCACTGGGGAGGAAGGTTAGGCACCCTAAAGGAGGGTTAGGGTTGGGGGGGGGGGGGAATAGGTTGGTGAATACTTACCTGGGGACGATCAGGATTTTCATCCTGTTCGGGCTGCCGCTGTCAGGATTTGAACCGCCGGCCAGGGGTCCGGCGGTAAATCATACCGATTCCCTGCTGTCTAATGTCTGCACTTTCTCCAACCTTGTGTGGCACTATTCTATGTGTGATTTGTTTGGTTTTGTGTTTTTGGTGTAATTTGTTAAACTAAATGTACATCATTGGAGTTTTATGGCACACTATTTATAAATAAACAATGATGATGATGGATAGGAATAAGCTTTAGCAATTGTTTCACCATTTTTCCCCTAAACTTAATAGACACTTATGCTTTATAATTTTACTACTCCTCCCTGATAGTCTAATTTTAACAAATGTCTTAAACAGAAATACATTTTATTCTGTACACATATCACTTTGCCAGGAAGTTCTCCGTTACATGCAAGTGCCTTTATTTTGCAGATGTTCCCACCCATTTCTCAGAAAACACGAAGAGCTCCTGGTTGCAGCACAGCCTGCTGGTTCTATATAGCCTGCACAGAGCCTGTCACATCAGCATCTCTCTCCACAGACATGAAGTCTTTCTGCTGTCTGATAACCTTTGCTGCTCTGTCAGCTGTGCTAGCTAGTGAGGAAGAAGGCACTGCTCTAGCAGAAAAGGTTGTTAATGGCTGTCCGATAAAGATGAAGAATGGGGGTAAATGTGATGAAGATGGTAATTGTCCCTACCAGATAACTCTGCCTCCAATGTCAATTCAGTTGCCTAAGCAGTTTCAGCTGCTGGAAAAGACTCTCAAGGAAGTACAGAGCCTTAAAGAGATGGTAAATAACCTAAAGAAATCTTGTCAAGACTGCAAACTGCAGGCAGATGACAACCTGGACAAAGAGACTATTGAGGTCTCAGAAGGTGGGCAGGACAGTCAAATAAAAGACCTGGAGTCTAAGGTGAAAAAAATGTCCATTAGCCTGAAGAATGCACGATCCCAGATCACCACCTTGCAGGGTCAGATAGAGAAGATGGACTCACTCAGTATCAACAGTGTGGAGGACTATATTGACAATAAGATGGCAAACTTGTCATTTGAACTCAGAAATTTGGATAACAAGTGCTCCAGCAACTGCCCACTACAGAAAGCAAACCCAAGTAAGTCTGTCTGATTTACAATTATAAACTACAGTTCTGCTTTATGTGGATATTTTTATTAATCCTTTATGGGTTTTTTTTTTTTATCTCCTAGTTGTTTACCAAGTAATGTCTGTAAAGTTATATCTACTACACAACAATTTTAACAAAATAAATACATTTTATAAATATGTGTATATTGAACATATTTTATTAGTTACCAATACAATAAACAGTGCTAGGAGTTAAAAAAATAAAATATAAATAATAATTAAAAAGTATATCCTTCGAGGAGTTACTCCTGATGATACACATACCAGAAAGTAAGAAACTGATCCTGTGCGAATAGGCTATTTTCATACAAATTTGGAAATCCTAAATAAATACATTCAAAAATGTACGATTATAGTTATACATATTGCCGTAAAGTAGTCTAGTATTTCGTGGAAAAAAACACTGGAAGGATGGTTAGCATAATCAAATTTATTGTAGCTGTATCAGTTTTAACAAATATTCAACTAGTTGTTTTTTTATACCTAGTAGATTCTAGTACTTCATATCCCCCAAACCCATTAAAACTGTCCGTGAAAATTGTATGCGTGTATATATCACTTTGTTTGATATTTTATGATGTAATTACTACATACATTTTTCCATAAGATCACAGAGCCATTGTTTAAACTGCAACTGGTTTTAACAATCATAAATATGACTGAATTAGGTTAGGGGCAGTAAAATGTAGGCAAATACATAACAAATGTTATGGTAATGCTATAAAAATCCCAATTTGTGTTTTCTACACTGAGAGTAAACTATTCATATTTAATTTCCAATTGTTGTCTTCTATTATGTTCACCAATAATAATAAGTAGTTACATAAGGTAAAGAAACGGAGAGATTGAAAAACAAGCTACTTATAAACTCCTTAGATTTGCAAACACAAGTAATAGAATAAAAAAAATACCCAGAAAAATAAAATAATGTTTTAAAGAAATGATGCATACGAGCAGAGCCGTAACTAGACTTTTTGGTGCCCTGTGCCAGAAAGAGCATTGGCGCCCCCCTCATTTTTCAAAGGGACATAATGCACCCAAAGGAAGGGCCAGGGAAGAGATAGGGGAGGCCAGGAGATGCTGGGGATGAATTAAGTGGAAGCTATAAGAGAGAATGATAATAAACAGAAATTTGACAGGCCCAAACAGTGCCCCCCTGACCTGTGGTGCCCTGTGCCAGGGCACCGGCTGCACTACCCTAGCTACGGCCCTGCATACGAGTAATTACTTGTTCAGCCTTTCCTCCAATGTCAGAAGTAAATAAGTGTGGGAAACTGCAGATTTACCATGCCACTGATAACAGTCACAGCTATTTTAGCTTGAGAAAATACTTTCAGGTCCAAATAACTATTCAGTGTTTTCTTCTGATGTCTTTACAAGCTTTCATGCAATCCTTATCTAAACTACTGTATAAATAGTTTTATAAAAAGAGACTAGTGAAAAAAATAAAAAAGAATATAATAGATCAATTTTGTGACAAAAGTAAGTTTCAAAACGAATGAAGCAAATAAAAACATTCAACAGGTGCCTGTACAAGTTGGCGTCCGAAGCAGTCCATTGTGTGTCATGTTTTCCAAAAGAAATATTTGGCAAATGATTTAAGTATTTGAGAGCAATGCTTGCTGAGTTCAAAACGGCTCCAAAGAGGCTTGTTAAAGCTAAAGTAATATAAAAGAGGTGTGCACAGGTGCAGGCAGCTCGGATCATAGAAAAAGCTGTCATACAATGGGCATTAACATAGATCAATAAAACAGATCTCTTAATAAATGGTGTATTTGGGGTAACTTTTGTTATGCTGTCAAGATAGGGCAACATATTATACTACAGCTTATTGGGTTAGTGTTTGACTCCATTCCACCAATCATGTCTGAGAGAAATAAGTTTGTATAGCAGAAAACAAATGGTAAAACCTTTGTTGCCACTAGTGAGTGAAGTCATGCCATGAATAAATCACTGCATGCCAATTTACTCTTCCCAGGATGAGTTTTCATTACTTACATAACATTGCCTTCTGTCTACTGGTTCATCTGTGCGGGAGCCTACAGTGAAACTCACTTTGAGCCTAAAGGAGCAAAATTGCACTTGCAAAGCTTTATTTTTACAATACAAATTACAGTTGAGCTAGGATGTGCCCCATTCCCAATCTAAATGCATCTGCACATGCTCCTCCATGAAGCACAACATGGTGGCATCTTCTAGTTGGATTTACGCATGGCTCTAAATGAGGCCCAGCATGTGCACAGCTGCTACAAATCACATACAAAGTATTTAATGCAAACTAGAAAAGTTAACAATAACATTCTTTCTTCCTTAGAGCAGCGTTTTTCAACCACTGTGCCGTGGCACACTAGTGTGCCGAGAGCGATTGTCAAGTGTGTCGCGGTGGTCAGCTCAGCGCACTTGTCTGGTAGTGTTTTATTCCTGTGGAGGCCAATGTAGTGTGTTTTATTTCTGAGGAGGCCAATATGTGTGTATATTTTTATGTGGGAGCCAATGGTTATGTTTTTTCATTGGTCACGCACACCGCATAGCCGGATAGTGTGCCTTGGCAATGTTAAATGCTTGTGTAGTGTGACTCGAGTTGAAAAGATTGAAAATCACTGCCTTAGAGGAAGAAAGTATGTCCTCATAAAACGTAGACATCCAGTTTGTATTTATGTACACCATTTTACTAGTTCTTGCTAATTACTAAGCAGGTATAAAACAAATTACTTGTATTATAATAATAATAATATCTTCATCTATCAAAGTCTGAGGTTAGCCTTGTCAGTTTTATTGTAAGTGGATGTTGAAATATCAAGATAAAATAATAGGTAAAAAAACAGACTAAAGTTGGCAATCTCATCTCATTTAGAGTGTTCAGGCTATTTCCATTTCCTTTAGGATGAAATATTACTGTTTATGATACGTATGGGACATGGAAGTTCCATTCAGCTCGTTTACTTCCTTTCCGCAGTATTGTACAGTGCAATATTTAACTCACTTTATCTGCTAGTAACAGCTGCAAAGATAAATGTCCGGTCGATCCATCAATAATTATAAACGGAAACCAATGTGCAGTTATATCATCCACCCTTTCCTGGTGGGCAAGCCAAGTCTTATTTCAGTTATCATCTTCCTAGTTAGTTACTTTTACTAGTGTCTAGCATAAAACTACCACAGCAAGTAATAATAGAGTCTTAAAGAAGTAGGTTGCCACTTTACACTATATATATTGCATAGAGGGATTATAAAAAAAGGTCTCCTGCAACTATAATTTCCCAGAATACAGAAAACTTAAATTTGAAGTCATCTGCCCAGTCACGGAAATCAATGGGTCTAGCAGTAGCTCCTACCCTCTTAGATGAGGTGGGCAGACGCTGCCTGCACTGCAGGTCGGATGAGACCGTAATCCCTGAAGACTGGGTCCCGGCGTCTGAGCAATGCACCTGGCAGGTGCATGCGTAAAACGCCGGCTTCAAGGGAGTACATTGGTTGCAGCCCCTAAAAGCCGGGTATGGCTTCCCAGAGGAGGGTTTCCCACTGTAGCCATGCTCTCTGATAATCGCAGTCCGGACTGGCAGTCCCAGGGGGAGAAAACCACTCCTCATGGGATTGCCTGTCCTGTGCGTGACTGGCAGGTAACAGTCACTCAGTGTCACAGTGTAGCCAGTGCAGTCACAGACAGCAAGTGGCTTACTGAGGTGGCAGATTTTACTGGGGGGTGGGCAGGATTAGGGGCTGCAGCCCCTTGGTAAAATCCGCCATTGAATGGGTCTGTTCATCAAAGTGAGAATATCCCTAAATTTGTTGATAATAGCCTTTTGCTGTGGATATAGGGATTTTCTCTATTATTAAGCCCATGGGATATGATGGCCATGAGAGGGCAAAGCATGGGAATGCTAGTTACTACATATTTAAGAAGAATAGTGGGGATATAACTGTACCCTCGGCAGTACTCATGCAATCACCAGCTCAAGATGGCAAAAAACATTTGCAGAAAAAATAAAATTTGCTTTATTATTCAAATAAACATTTATTTCTTCTTTCATCAAAATTATGATGAGCGGCAATAGAAAATAAGACTTTTTGGGTCGATTTGATAAATTGACTCCTAGGGGTATATTTACTAAAGGTCGATTTTAAAATGGATCAACATCGATTATGTGTTTCTGTGGCTAAATCACACATTTACTGATTTTTATGTGTTAGTGTGATTTAGCCCCAGAAACACAACATCGATGTTGATTGAATTTAGATTGATTAAAATAAACCTTTAGTAAATATACCCCTAGAGTGGGGGATAACACCCACAAGGTTTTCCTTTCCTGGAGAATTCAAATACTGGGGGTTCACATTAGTTTTAATAAAAATATATAAAATGTTTTTGTACAGCGTTTTATAACTATAATTCTATAGATAAATGTTTACTACTTATGTTTATTAAATGTACTAGTTAAATCCTGAGCTGTAACAGGGCTATATAGTGCCCTGTACTAGCCCACCCCCTTAATGTCTGACGTCATGCCATCAGTCGCGTGGGGGGGGGGGGGGGGGCAGAGCCGGCAGCACCTGTAAGTGTAGCGCTGACGGGTGCAGGGCACTGCAGGGTCCCTGTCTGGAGAATCTAAAGGACGCCCCCGGCGGCACCGTAGCCGTGATCCTGGCTGGCCAGAAGCAAGGGCTATGGGGGCTGCGACGGTGCCACCAAAAGAGCCTTGCGTTTTGTGTGGCGGCACCTGTCACACACCGCTAGTTATGGCCATGGTTAAATCTTTGCTATATAATTAAATCTGTAGTTTAAAGAATGAACTGTACTGGGTAATGTGTAATTTATCATTTATATTCCATCCATATGCAAACAAGAAAATAAAGAAGTATGCATTATAAATAGTCAATAAAAACAGACCTACAAAAATATTTGTTGAAATAGATCCAATACTAATTATTATTTCCTAACATAAATAATGACCTAGAGCAAAGATGTGTTAAGGTTGGGGTTCATTTGGTGAGTAGTGGTGCTTCCATTAGACTGCTAAATAGGTTTCTTTCGTTCTAGGCATCCAACTTCTCTACAGAGATTGCTCTGACTACTACAAATGGGGTAAAAGACTTAATGGTATCTACCAAGTCATGCCAGATCCTAAAAACAAGACATTTGGAGTATACTGTGACATGGAATCTATGGGCGGAGGATGGACACTGGTGCAGTCCCGTAAAGATGGCAGCATAAGCTTCAACCGGACATGGAATGAATACAAAAATGGTTTTGGTAATCTTAGTGGAGAGTTCTGGCTGGGAAATGATAAAATACATCTCTTGTCCAAAAGCAACAATATGATGTTAAGAATTGAACTTGAAGATTTTAAGGGAGCTAAGGAATACGCCATGTACGACAAGTTCTATGTAGCCAATGAATACCTGAAATACAGATTGTCTATCAATGGATATAGTGGCACAGCTGGGGATGCACTCCAATATAGCAAGAAATACAACCATGACCAGAAATTCTTTACTACCCCTGACAAAGACAATGATAGATATCCATCTGGGAATTGTGGAGCTTACTATAGCTCTGGATGGTGGTTTGATGCATGTATGTCTGCAAATCTTAATGGCAAATACTATGAGAAAGATTACAAGGGGATTCGCAATGGGATTTTTTGGGGTACATGGAAAGGAGTTTCCGAGGAGCAAATCAACAGTTTCAGGCAAACGTTTAAGTCTGTCAAAATGATGATAAGACCAAAAGACTTTTCACCCTAAATCAAATTTGGCTACATATGATTTGAGATGATGTAAAAAGATTTAATACATGCGTTTGTGAATTTTCTTGAGTAATAACTGATCTCCACTTACTGTAGCCTGCAACACACAAAGGGTAACTTATGGGACACAAATTTGTAAAACTGCAGATTCGGGAAGTCAGACACTTACTTTGCATAATGTGCTGTTTTACAGGGATTAACAGCATCAGCAGTGGTGCAAATCTTAGAGAGATGAGAGAAGTTGGGTGTAATGATGTCCCTTGCTAAGTGTGACCTAAGCCGGGGTCAGATCTGATCTTGGGGGCCCGTTCCAGCAACGGAGGAGAAATGCCCACTTCCTCACCACACTTTGTGGTGGCACACTTAGTATTTTTAGTTCAAGTTTTAATGAGCAGCTGTGTCCATACCCCATATTTGGCCATTCCCCCCCTCAAACACCCAGGCTACCATATGCGTCCGTGATCCTGGACCTAGGCAGATTACAGTTTACTGGTCAGGACTGAGAAAGAGCGGAGTAGAGGTTGCACAGTCTTGTCCTGGACTGAATTCTCTACCAGCCCTGAGATCAGTTCTTATTCCTATAATGGGATGCACTTTGAACCTTCCAGTTATATTCCTGCAGGTAGGTACAATTCCAGGTGCACTTAGACCAATGTAATAAAACATTTATACACACTAAAGTGACACATCTATCAAATATATTCCAAACCTTCTCTCATTCTCGAGTAACTTGATGAGGTTTAACCAAACAATATTTAAGAAGATTAATTGAAATGCTTAAATTGATAAAAAAGATGGTCCTAAAGTGGATGTAGATTGGATGTAGCTAGGAGCAATGTGCACCTAGCTTTGTACCAAGTGACATTCCACTTGGTACAAAGCTAGGTGCACATTGCTCCTAGCACATGTCAAAGGGCACATAGGCTCACTTGTACAAGTAAAGGAGCATGGCAATTCATCATAATTTATAGTTTATAAACGATCATTAGTGCAGGGAATTAACACCATTTATGTTTGCCATATAGTCTGAGATTACTAGTTAGTTATACTATAACCAATATTCTACCAAACAATAATCTATGTAAAATATTATTGTGCAACATTAGAACTATCTTAAATTGTTTCTCACAGTAGTACTTCAACGTTATTTATAATAGCAGACCCACATTAATGTCTTCATACATTCAGATGACATGTCCTCCTGCAATAATAACTAAAAACACTGTACATTGACACGTTTCAGGCCTCCTTTTGTGTATTTCATAAGCCCTACTGCATATATAATCTAGTAAGGTTATCCTCTGCCCCATTACTGTGCTTGAATAAGACAACACTTAGCAGGATTGTACTGTACATTGAATACAGATGTATCTACAGAGCTGTTTTGTGTCATATCCAAGTACAACAAAAAAACATCTCTGACTTGTCGAAAAGCATAGAACATGCCAATGAATAGTCTCTAGAATGAACGGAGCTGTTGCTGAATCCTGTTAAGGTAGGTTTGGACGATGATCATTTTATTATTGTGGGGATATTTTTCTTAAGAAATGTATAACCATAACAATATATCACAATTACTATCCATTTAGTACCAGGTCTTCAGTCAAAATTGGTGTTTAATACGCAGAACTGTCAAGAAGTGTATGCCTATGTGTTTGAACCATCTGGGGATGTTTTTACTCCTGCCTCAAAAAGGTCACTAAAATATTGGCACACAATGCTTAACAGTTTGTGGCTTAAAGTCTCATTATCGATTGAAGACCTGTGAGTGTTAGAATTTATAAATATTTGTAATTCACTTTTCAGTTTGAAATTTGTGGCTGACAAATGCATTAAAGTGGGTTAGTGTAACAGAGGAATAACATGTGGCAGACCCTTGCCAAAGTGATCACTTCAACTCTAACATATAGAAGGGACGGCTGCTATCAGAGCCTCTGTCCCTGCATGTGTTTTTTTTTTAATACATTCAGGTAATCCTTAATTTCTAAAAAAAAAAAAAAAGTGGCAAAAAGAAATTATAATTATCAGGTCTAGAACCCATGCTCCAATGTCAAATTTATTTGTTATTTAAAAAAAAAAAAAACAACAGTAGCCATCTGTGCCGTGTAAAATTATCATCATTGTTGTATATTTATATTATGCCACCAATTATGCAAAGATTTACAGAGCTTACACACACAGGGAGAACATACAAACTAAACACAGATATGGTCCAGGTCGCAAATTGAGCTCTAACCCCAGTCCAATATGCCAATGATACTTACCACAGTGCTACCTGTTGTAATTAAGTTTAATGTTCCTCACTTGCACAATTAATGTAGGTAGAGGTAAAGTGGTGTGGAAGGGAGGACTACATTAGAAAATACTTTTCTTTAGTAATTACCTTTAGATTGCTTGGCACAGATGTTTCTTATATGTCTTGTCCACATCAAGACATTCATGGTCACATTAATATACTATTAATTATTTTATATGAGAGTGATTGTAAGTATAAGGTTTTTCTGTTGATGCATTCATATCTGTACTACAAGTCGGAAACAGCTGTTACTGAAACATAGCTTTAATCATTACTGTTGTAAAGGAGGTTGTGATATAGAAACCGAAGTGTAATTTGTTAAATTCATGATGCATAGCACTTTTACTTTGTATTTGTCAGCTGCAGGTGCACATACTCATGTAAGTATGAAGACATTCTCCTTTTTCAAATGTTTATAAAAGGGAATTTCTTGTGTATGTATATATTATTGTCTACAGAATTGCTCTAATATATACTCAATAAATAAAAACATATTTTGCCATTTTGTTTTGGGGAGTACTAACAAAACTGCACACATTACAGTTTTTCTTAAAAAAAAAAAAAAAAGTTTTATTTTAAATTAGTAAGAGATTTTTCACTTCCTATTCTGGAATGCCAGAAATTTACTTCAAAGAAGGACTTTTCCATTTAAGGGCTTAAAGTTCATCTTGTAAAATATTAATATAAACATCTGTGCCACTGTATACTAAAAGCTGCTATTGTATAAAACATCTTCATAGCGGTGGTTTTAGGTCACAAAAACAATGTCTAGAATTTAGAGATGTTTTACAGTCATAAAATGGAATAGTAATTTCTTCTTCAGGGTCCATAGGCTCCACAGGGAGATCTTGGGGTTTAGGTGATGGCAAGGACATCCGGCACCACGCAGTTATTTTTTCTCTCCCAGGATGCACCGGGCCTCTCCCTATACCTCACCCCTGGACCAGAGGCACCTCAGTTTCGTTTGGTGCCCAGCCGGAGTCGGGTCACTGTAGTACAATAGGGCTGTGTGTCAGCCCCTGAAGAGTTCTAAAGTTTTTTCTACTAGCGGACAGAGCAGACAGTCCAGTGGGACGTCTGCGTTGCCGCTCCTTCACCCCGCCAGCGCAGAGATGCCGGTACTGATCCGGGAATTGCGGCAGGAGCCCAGGGTCTGTGCTAGCCAGACCCTGTGGGACTCCCAGGACTGCAGCCGGATCCACGGTGAGGCAGGTAAGTCACGGATCACTGCTTGCGGTGATCCGCTTGTTGCAGTCCATTCCCCCCAGATCTCTGGGGACGGACCAGGGGATGACAGTGGTGGAGTCAGGCATGGAAACCTGCGCTTCCACTTAGACCAACTGGGGGACAATCTCTGGGGCGCAATATACCAGAAAATTGCGCTTTCAGCACCCCGAGGGTTAAATGCCGGACAGGGGAGGCAGCCTTCCCTGTTTACAGCCGAATCCTCCCCTCTGCACAGCGTGCCATTCCACTGCGGTCTGGCTGAGCTGCAGCAGCACTCCTCACACAGGAACGCCCCTTCTGAGGTCGCTGATGGCCATTTTCTCCTGGCTAAGTCGCAGATCTGTCAGGGAACGCGGAGCCTGAGTCCCCATACATACCTCTCCTCCTGGTCAGTCATGTACTGGGGATGCAGTCAGGAAGCAGATGGTCGAAATGCCGACCGCCGGCTTCCCGACTGTCATAACCCGGCAAAGCATTAACAGGCGTCGAAATCCCTATGCCTGTCATTAGCCATACGCCAGAAGCCCGATGCCCAGCATACCGAACAAAGGTAAGCTAGGCGCGGACAGCCGCAGGGGGGAAGGGTGGGGGGAGGGTTAGGTTTTAGGGCCCCCAGGGGGACTTAGAGTTAAGCCCCCCCACGGGAGGGTTAGGTTTAGGCTAGGGGAAGGGGAGGTTAGGGTCAGGCACCCCCCGGGAGACTTAGGTTGCGGGGAAGGAGGGGTTAGGTTTAGGCACTGGGGAGGGAGGTTAGGGGGGGTAAGGTTAGTTAATACTTACCTTTAGAGCTGTCGGGATCTTCACTGGTGCCGGTCTTCCGGCGTCGGGATTTGAACTGCCGGACATACAGTAGGTCCGGCGGTATTTCATACCGATCCCATGTAGCGCTATATCCTACCAGACAACTAGTCTGGGTAGTTGATTGTAGTGCCATTGTGCAGGTGTAATTTCTGCATTGTATGTGACTTTATGCTAGCGCTGTCTGTCTGTATTTCTACTCATCCTGTCAGACAATATAACTATACCATTTCTTTTTCTGAGCCCTTACAATACAAGTATTGTCTGGGTGGGTTTTTTTTACCTCACATTTAAAATATCTACATTTATTGTGTGATTTGTCACAAACAGTGTGTCACAACTCTCGGGTAGATTATGGATGCGGCCCATATTTATGGAATTGACGTGACCTATTCCTGAGGCGCGGAGTCTAATGTGCCAGCGGTTTTCACCAGGGACCCTCGCAAGAAGGTATGGACTTGGCTGCGTCCGACACACAGGTCGCGGTCCCCAGGATAGGTTCTCCTATACGGGTGCTGGGAAACTCTGGATGGAGTGTAGGGAATATTCAGCGTAGTCGACAAGCCGGGTCAGGACCAAACAGACAATACGGTACCAGGGAGCAGACGAAAAGCAGGTCACAGAGAATAGCAGAGGTCAGAACCAGATATAAACGCAGTACCAAGGATCAGGCAAAATCTGAGTCACAGGCAAGCCAAAGGTCGGGAACATTTAGATAATATATACACTGGAATGGTGGAGTAAGGTAATGGAGTCTATACTCTGGCACTGGATCAGCCTCAATCAGCACAACCTACTTGCTGTGCCCATCCCATTAAATCTAAAGCAGAGCAGCGCGCATCCCAAAGGGAGCCTTGTCTGCCTGCACAGAGCCACCAGGGAAGAGACAGGGGTGAGCCGCCAGGGGAGAGAGAGAGAGAGCGGAGGACACACTTCCCGCACTCCAGCGCTGCGGGATCCGGTAAGTGACAACAGGTGTCCGGCGCGCTGTGATACAGTGTACACTTCCCTCATTGCTATGTCTGAAAGTGGGTATGATGTGCACAACTCCGCGCCAGTCCTGCTGTCATAAAAATCATCTGCTGCAGGACTAGGTGAGGGGGACAGGGTTCCAGAGGGATTATGTGTGAGGTGTTATAATCCTCCAGGTCTTTCTGTGGTCCCAATCACTTCGCAGGAGTCCTCCATGGGCATGCTTTGCTCAGACATTGACAACCATGGCGGGGCAGTGGGCTGCACCCCCTGCGTTTCCCCAGATGGGGTTCGCAGCCTTCCCTGTTTACAGCCGAATCCTCCCCTCTGCACAGCGTGCCTTTCCACTGCGGTCTGGCTGAGCTGCAGCAGCACTCCTCACACAGGAACGCCCCTTCTGAGGTTGCTGCTTTCACACAGCAGGCAATTATGCCCTCACAGGGCCTGCCTTTACAGATTTCACCTATGCAGGTTCAGTTGTGCCTCCTCCACGGGTAGATACACTGTCTACTATGGTGCAGACCCTGGCAGATACCTCTGTTACCCTCCAGGCTATCCTGCAGGGGGATAAACCCCTTAGACCGGCCAAAAGGTCTATGCCGTCATCCCAATCTACACAATATAATGATGACACTGATACCAGGGAGATGGTAGAGGAAGAGAACTCCGAGCCCTCTCAGCATGAGGAGGAGTCTGTCAAAAATCAATATTCCAGCTCGGATATGTGCTGTCCGTTTGGCCCTAGTTATAGAGGAGGACAAACCGCCAGCTCCCCAGTCCAAACATGCGCTGTTAAAGGAAATACTGTAGAAATAGTCCTTAATTCCTTGATCTGATCAGCTCGTGAAGCACATGGAAGTAGCGTGGAAATCGCTTGGGAGGCGATTTCAGCCTCAGAGACGCCTGGTTTATGCCTATCCTCTTCCTGAGGAACATTGCACTAAATGGGAATCACCTCCTGCCATGGACTCTCAGGTGAAGCGCTTAATCAAAAGTGTTACTCTGCATATACCATCCATTTCATCCTTAAAAGGACACCACTAATAGGAAGGTAGAGGTGTGTTTAAAGTCAATGTATTCTCTTTCAGGGGGGGTCACCAGGCCAGCTATGGCTATCTCCAGGGTGGCCAAGGCTATGGAGTTCTGGCAGACTCCCTAGAGGAGTCTTTTCCGTCAGCTGCTACCACAGATCAAGTGGCTCTGGTGGGTAACCTCCATGATTCAGCAACATATATCAATGAGGCTGCTTTGGATGTCACCCCCTTATCCTCTAGGATTTCGGTTGCTGCAGTATCAACTCACCGTTCCTTATGGCTGCGCTCTTGGAGAGCGGATACAGACTCTAAGAAAGGATTAGAGTGTCTACCCTACAATGGTAAGATCTTGTTTGGTCCTGACCTGGACAAGATTGTGGATATGTTGGCAGTGTCTAAATCTGCGTGTCTGCCTTCAGCATCTACTTATTCAGGATCCCGGACCTCGTCCTTTCGGCCCCAAGGTAAGCCTAAGCGTCAGCCCTTTAATAGACAGTCTGCCCTCAAAAAGAATTCCAAGCCCAAGAAACAAGCCTGGAGTACCAGACGTCTGGTGGCCAATACCTATGCCAAGTCTTCAGCCTGATAGGCCGGGCCTCTCCTTGGGAGGCCAACTTCTTCAGTTCGCCCAGTGCTGGTGTCAGACCACCACAGACACTTGCGTAAGAGAAGTGGTCTCTCAAGGGTACTCCCTTGCCTTTCACAGAAGGCCTCCACAGCAATTCTTCTGCACAAGCCCTCTGTCAGACATAGACAAGGTATTACAAATCCAGAAAGCCTTGCAATCCTTGCTTCAAGAAGCAGTCGTCATCCCAGTATCGCTTCCTCAGAGAGGAACGGGTTATTACTCCAATCTCTTTCTGGTCCGGAAACCGAACGGATCATATTGGCCTATCCTCAATCTCAAGTCCCTGAACAGATTCCTCAGGGTACCTCAGTTCAGGATGGAAATCCTCCGCTCAATTATACTGGCTATGGAACCGGGGGATTTTATGGTCTCGCTGGATATTCAGGATGCATACCTACATATTCCAATTGCTACATCTCACCAGTGTTTCCTCCGTTTTGCTATACAGCAACAACATTTCCAGTTTCGGGCTCTGCTGTTTGGTAAACACCCGAGGAGCTGGGGGTTGTTGCCTTACCTGGACAACCTCTTATTGTTGGCAGGGTCTCCAGAAGTGCTTCACCACCATCTACAGCTGGCAATTTCTGTGTTTCAGATTCACGGGTGGTTGATCGATTGGGCAAAGTCCTCCTTGATTCCATCCCAGAGGATGCTCCATCTAGGAGCTCTGTTGGATTCCCAACAGCAGAGAATCTTCCAGACCGCAGAAAAGATCTCCACTTTGCAGATGCAAGTACGCAGATGTCTCCACAGTCGCCGAGTGTCAATCCACTCAGCAATGCAAGTACTGGGGTCCATGGTATCGACATTCGACATGGTGGAATATGCCCAGTTTCATACCAGGCCTCTGCAGAAATTGATCCTTTCCAGGTGGAAAAAGATTACCCCATTGGATAAAAGCACAAATGATGGTGCTCTCTCCTGAAGTGCGTCTGTCCCTTGCCTGGTGGCTGCAGTGGTGTCACCTCACCAAGGGGCGCCCCTTTTGGATTCCGTAATGACAGACGCCAGTCTCTGGAGTTGGGGTGCAGTGACAGGTCCACACTTATTTCAGGGGCGGTGGACAGCAGAGGAGTCAGCTCTACCAATCAACATATTGAAACTTCGGGAGGTCTTCAGGGCCCTACAGCAAGCCAGACTCATACTTCACAGAAAGCCCGTGCAAGTTCAGTCAGACAACACCACAACTGTGGCTTACGTCAACTATCAAGGAAGAACTGAAAGTCAGGCGGCAATGACAGAGGTGTCACGCACTCTGACATAGGCGGAAGGTCATCTCCAAGCCATATCAGCAGTGTTCATTCCAGGAGTTCTCAATTGGGAAGCGGACTTCCTCAACCGTCACGACGTGCATCCAGGGGTATGGTCTCTTCACCAAGAAGTGTTTCAGCTCCTAGTGGACAAGTGGGGCCTTCCAGACATGGACCTCATGGCCTCCCGACACAATCGCAAACTGCCAGTGTACTGGTCCAGAACAAGAGATGCAGAGGCAGTTCTGTCAGTAGAGTGGACCTTCCAGTTTGCGTACCTGTTCCCTCCATTCACCCTGCTTCCTCGAGTAATTCAGAGGCTCAAACAAGAAGTAGACAGAATCATGCTGGTAGCTCCAGCATGGCCCAGACGGCACTGGTACTCAGATCTTCGGAGTCTCTCCATCGACACTTTGTTGCTGTTGCCTCAACGTCCAGACCTGTTGTCTCAGGGTCCTTGCCTTCACCCGGACCTGGGTCTTTGACGGCGTGGCTCTTGAGATGTCCCTCTTAAGGTGTAAGGGTTTTTCTAGCTCTGTTGTTGATACTATGATCACAGTGCAGAAACCAGCCTCTGTCAGGGTTTACCACAGGGTGTGGCATACCTACTTCCAATGGGGTCATCCCAGAGGTTATGATCCCCAGACATTTCACATTTCCAGAGTATTGGCCTTCCTTCAAGCGGGCTTGGATCTTGGTCTCCGTTTAGCCTCACTGAAGGTGCATGTCTCAGCTCTGTCCGTATGGTTTCAGAGGAAGATTGCTCCGCTACCTGATATCTGGACCTTCCTCCAGGGTGTCCTCCAGATTCAGCCTCCCTTTGCCCCTCCTGTGGCTCCTTGGGATTTGGCTGTGGTGCTTTAGGGCCCTCCATTTGAACCCCTGGCTTCAGTGGATCTCAAATGGCTTATGGCTAAGACTGTTAGAAGAGTGTCAGACTTGGGGGCACTCTTTTGTTGCTCCCCATTTCTGATATTTCATCAGGACAGGACGGTGCTTCGGACTCGCCCTGGGTTCCTTCCCAGGATGGTTTCCAGTTTCCACATTAATGAGGAAATTGTTGTGCCAGCCTTTCAGTCTCTGGACCTCTTAGTGGGTGAGGCCTCCTTTAGATGTGGTGCGGGCCCTCAAACTTTATGTGGACATACCAGTTACCTTCGGAAGTCAGACTCCTTGTTTGTCCTTTACGGATTTCACAAGAAGGGATGGCCAGCCAATAAGCAGACTTTGGCTAGATGGCTGCGCTTGATGATCTCTGAGGCTTACACTCAGAAGGGCCTTCCTGTTCACCCTCTGTTACCGCTCATTCTACTCAGTCTGTGGGTCCCTCTTGGGCAGCTCGCCGAGGGACCTCGGCTGTCCAGCTTTGTAAGGCTGCCACGTGGTCTTCAGTCCAGACCTTTTTGAGGTTCTTTGCCTCTCAGGATGCTTCCTTTGGGCGTCAGATTCTCCTTTCAGCACAGGAGCATCCCCACCCCTAAAAGGACTGCTTTGAGAGATATGGTATCAACTTACCTTTGTGTTATCTCTCATTCTTCGAAGTCCACAGGGTTCACAGGGCATCCACCCTGACGCACCTGGCTTCAGATGGGCTTTGCTCTGGTCACCGGTTTTCCGTCTCCTTCTATGTGAGAATGTTATTCTTGTGTGTTCCAGACTTTCTTCTATCAATTTTATGTTACCTTCGGCCTCTGGCTTGTTACGAACTGAGGTGCCTCTGGCCCGGGGGCGGGGTATAGGGAGAGGCCTGGTGCATCCTGGGAGAGAAAAACTAACTGCGTGGTGCCCGGATGTCCTTGCCATCACCTAAACCCCAAGGTCTCCCTGTGAACCCTATGGATTTCAAAGAAAGAGATAACAAAGGTAAGTTCTTACCATATCTCTCATTATTTATTTATAGAACAGCAGTTTAGAGATTAAAACAGAGAAAAACAATATAATTGGATAGACTCGTAGTCCCAATAAATAGGGTTGCTTTAAGCTATAGGGAACTGGAATAAGATTCTTCTTTTCCTACTCATTCAGAGGAGTGCATGCAATGCTTATCATACCCATACGGCGTTATGTGCGCCAAAATGCAATTTTACCATTTAAGAAATTAAGGACTACTGTAGAGTTGGGTATTGTACACATTAGTTCAATATAATGAAGCAACATCAAAACATGTTCTCAATAACTCAACATGTTTACAATTGTAGAATAACGTTAAGCAGAAGTGCTCCAAAATATTTACATATACGTTGTTTTGAGGAATTGCAAAACTTCTAATCATGCTTGCTGACTTTGCTGTCTCCTCCAGCTAGATAGGCACAGAGAGGGCGTTGCAGTTGGAAAAGTGGGCTGTGTATGCACGATCGTGTCATCATTGCCTCGCCCCCCGCTATACAGTGTCAAGAAAACAGGCATTGTATAGTGGGGCGGGGCTATGATGATTCTTTGTAAGTGGGTGGCCGTGGGGGGGGGGGGGGGGGAATGTTTATTGCAGATGGACAGAGAAGTGTGCAGGGAGCGCCACCCATTCTGGGAGAGTAGGTAAGCATACTTGTCTCCTGAAGGCAGTAATGCTTGTCAAGTGCCATTCAGTGAGACAATATAAAATGAGCGCATCATACGAAATATAAATATATAACAATTGGTAATTGACCGTTCATCAAAAGTACTGATTACTATGGTGTAAATTATCATGAATAATTGATCACAGCATCCCTTCATAGTCAGGAGAGCCTGGGGGCAGCCCAGTATCTCTGGGAGTAGTGGGCACGCCCCCAGAGTGATGAAATCAGAGACATGTCACGTCCTTTTCCCACAAGGCCATACCCCCTTTTTGAAACCAGGCACATGTTGGGAGGTATCCTTGAGGGTGCTCAAGCTTTGGCGCAAAATATGTACTGATGAGGATGATTGACAGCCACTTCTGATTGTCTGACTGTAACATTATCCCTCCCACTGATGATATTCATATTATTAGTATGGCAGCTGCAAACTATTGAAATCATTTTGTAAATATTTACATTCGGTTCATGAAAGCAAATTCTGATTTGTTTTGTGCAAGATTTAAATGTATTTTACATGATATATGCAGCTTATTATTTATTAATCGATATGCCCACTCATCTACATACTGTGCTATGTATCTGCTAATTTATTAATACACTATATGAATTGTGTACTGTGACTTTAGCATTTACTGCTACAGTACCACTGTCAAGCCACATATTTTTTTTTGTAAGCCAGGCATATATACTACTTCTTTCCTGGCCTCCACCAGGAACAGTGCCTTGCAAAAGTATTCATCCCCTTGGCTTTTTACCTTTTTTGTTACATTACAGCCTGTAATTGATTCATTTTTTTATATGAATTTTATGTGATGGATCTGCACAAAATAGTCTAATTTGGTGAAGTGAAATGAGAAAAAAATAAAATAAAATATATATATCTCTTTATAAATAAAATTCTGAAAATTGGCATGTGCGTATGTAATCACCCCCTTTGCTATGAAGCCCCTCAAAAGTTCTGGTGCAACCAATTACCTTCCGTAGTCACATAATTAGTGAAATGAAGTCCACCTGTGTGAAATCTAAGTGGCGCATGATCTGTCAGTATAAACACACTTTTTCTGAAAGGCCCCAGAGGCTGCAACACCACTAAGCAAAAGGCATCACACCATGAAGACCAAGGAGCTCTCCGAACAAGTAAGGGACAAAGTTGGTGAGAAGTACAATTCTGGGTTGGGTTATAAAAAAAATTGCAAATTTTTGATGATCCCCCGGAGCACCATCAAATCCATCATCATCAAATGGAAAGAACATGGTACCACAACAAACCTGCCAAGAGAGGGCCGCCCACCAAAACTCACAGACCGGGCAAGGAGGGCATTAATCAGAGAGGCAGCACAGAGACCAAAGGTGACCCTGAAGGAGCTGCATAGTTCCACAGCAGAGACTGGTGTATCTGTGCATGTGTAGCGTTCCCGCTAGGCTGTTTTAGCGGGGCGCGGCGCCCTGCCCTCCTTCTGGAGGGCAAAAAGCATCCTGCCCTCCAGGAGGAGGGCAGAAAGCGCCCTGCCCTCACAGCCTGCGGGAGCCGTTCTCACCCGCGGGACGCAGTGTCCCGCGGGTGGAGAAACATGCGGTAACCCTGTCACCGCTGGAGAATAGACGCCGGGCCCCCAAGAGTGATGAAAAGGGGACACGTCTTATAGACACGCCCCCTTTCCCGATGACCACGCCCCCTTCTCGGTTGCGCGCACACGGGCATGCCCTCTCTAGCTCCGGCGCCCTGCCTCCCGCCGGAGCTAGAGGGAACACTACATGTGACCACAATAAGCCGTACACTCCATAGAGCTGGCCTTTATGGAAGAGTGGCCAGAAAAAAAGCCATTACTTATACCCCTTTTAGACTGGAGCTAAAACCCGGGTTATTGCAGGGTTAACCCGGGCAGCTCCCTGGTGTAAAAGGGGAGAGGGTTGGATCGCCGGGTCTAGTGACCCGGCAATCCAACCCAGGTAAATAGCAGGGTTTAACACCTGCTGTGAGAACAGCGCACTCCGGGTCACGATGACCTGGAGTGCGCTGCTAGCCGGCAGATTGGTCCGACTTCAGTGGCGCTTGGAGATTACATCATCTCCAAGCGTCCACTTTCACGCCGGGAAAGCCGGGTCTATGCAGACCCGACTCCGGTGTGAGCGGCGCTGACTCTAGAATATCCCGAGTCGGCAACTGCTAAATTCCGGGTCTGATCCGGATAGGAACTCTGTTCCAACTCCGGGTCAGACCCGGAATTTTGGTGGAAAAGGGGTAATAGTGATAAAAATAAGAAGACACGATTTGAGTTTGCCAAAAGGCATGTGGGCGACTACCCAAATGTATGGAGGAAGGTGCTCTGGTCAGATGAGACTAAAATTTGACTTTTTGTCCACCAAGGAAAACGCTATGTCTGGTGCAAACTCAACACATCCCATCACCCCAAGAACACTATCCCCACAGTGAAACATGCTGGTGGATAGTGATCATGCTGTGGGGATGTTATTCAGCAGCAGGGATTGGGAAACTGATTTGAGTCAAGGGAGAGATGGATGGTGCTAAATACAGGGATATTCTTGAGCAAAACCTGTTTCACTCTGCCTGTGATTTGAGACTGGGACGGAGGTTCACCTTCCAGCAGGACAATGACCCGTAGCATACTGCTAAAGCAACACTCGAGTGGTTTAAGGGGAAACATTTAAATTTGTTAGAATGGCCTAGTCAAAGGCCAGATCTCAATCCAATTGAGAATCTGTGGTCAGACGTGATGATTGCTGTTCACAAGCGGAAACCTTCCAACATGAAGGAGCTGGAGCAGTTTTGTCTTGAGGAATGGGCAAAAACCCCAGGGGCAAGATGTGCAAGCTCATAGACACTTATCCAAAGCGACTTGCAGCTGTAATTGCCGCAAAAGGTGGCTCGACAAAGCACTGACTTTAGGGGAGTGATTAGTTATGCACGCTTAAGTTTTCTGTTATGTTGTCCTAAATGTTGCTTGATTCACAATATAAAAAAAAAAAAAAAAAACACACACACACACACACACACACACACACACACACACACAACTTCACAGTTGTAGACATGTACTGTGAATGAAATGATGCACACCTTCAAACAATCCATTTTAATTCCAGGTTGTGAGGCAACAATACATGAAAAATGCAAAGGGGGTGAATACTTTTGCAGGACACTGTACCATTGTTCATTCCTCGAGTTAAACTGGAGCAAATTAATTTCTTTATTAATTTATGTATACAGTACACACATATTCCCCAGCACTTTACATTCTCATCAGTCCCTGCCTCAGTGGACCTTACAATCTATAGTACACCAATTAACCTACAGGTATGTTTTTTGATTGTGGGATGAAACTGAAGTAAAGCCAAGCAATCACATTGAGAACATATCCTTGCAGAGCTGGACACATATACGTCTAGCCTAGCGAGAATTAGGTAGGTACATTTTGCTGCTATTCATTAGCTTTTTTAGCACATACAATAATTTATCTGGTAATGTATGAAACACAGTAATTCTGTACTACAAAATTGTGTGTGTGTGTGTGTGTGTGTGTGTGTGTGTGTGTGTGTGTGTGTGTGTGTGTGTGTGTGTGTGTGTAACACTGCCTATACTGTACTGTATAGTGTGTGTGTGTGTGCGGTGCACAAATTGACCTGGGGAGACATGAATTCAATTAGGTATCACCAGTTTAGAGCACTGCGTGCCTGGTGTTTTTCTTTCCCTATCATGTTCTGGGACAGCTGCTATCACTAAGGAGGTAGTAGAGATTACCAGAGTTGAAACAGAGATGAGAGATGGCAACAGCTATGACAGATTTACTCAATGGGACCAGTAGAGATAGTATGATGGTGTGATAACTACTGATCTATGATATGGGCAGATGGTTATGTGGGAGGTAGAGCAAAGAGACGATTAAACATCAAACACGCAGCCATCTCCAGCCTACTGCCGCCCGCATGCCATATTATTATTATTATTACCACCACCAGGTATCTATATAGCACACACATATTCCACAGCGCTTTACAGAGAGAATATTTGCCCATTCACATCAGTCCCTGCCCCAGTGGAGCTTACAATCTATATTCCCTACCACATGCTCACACACATACACACTAGGGTTAATTTTGTTGGGAGCCAATTAACCTACCAGTATATTTTTGGAGTGTGGGAGGAAACCGGAGTACCCGGAGGAAACCCACGCAAGCACAGGGAGAATATACAAACTCCACACAGTTAGGGCCATGGTGGTATTGAACCCATGACCTCAGTGCTGTGAGGCAGTAATGCTAACCATTACACCGTCTGTGCTGCCCCATAACTGTATCCATAATGCATACTGGTGTTACTATCAATATTATTTACATATAACATTTAGGTTGACATAACTGTACATTGCACTGTGAGATATCAGCACAAATCAGCTAACACACCCACAGAATAAACAATGTTTATATAATAAACAGGTCTTCCCAGCTAATAATTGACTGTTCTATACTAACAGTAAATTTGATACCAAAGTTGAGTAACACCACAAAGGCGGTTTATGATGTAAAGTAAGTAACATGATCAGCCCATTCAGATGTTACTTCTAGCAGTAATGTGCAGTCACGTTGAGCTGTAAGGATTATTCTTTACACGGAAAAAATGAATCTTACACAAAATCAAATATATTGCTGTCTGGTCCATTTATCAAGCTCTGAAAAGTGTAGCGTTTTTCTTTTCTTGGCATTTGTGATCAAAAAGTACCAGTTTGCCAAATTTCTAATTCATCAGTCTTTTCTAGGTATGCTGAGCCACACCTTCAAATGGTCCTAAATTAGTTGGGACAAATGACTGCCTAGGATGTCTAGAGGGATATTAAATGTAGAGTCACATTCATGCATTTTGCCCTTACTCAAGTAGTTATAACATGCATGCTCTATACCAGAGGTTTTCAACCGCTGTGCCGCGGGCGGTTGTGAGGTGTGCCGCAGCGCTAGAGCCGCCGGTCACATTAAAGAGCTGTGGCCCGGGCAGCGCTGCCACTGAGCTCCTCTGGGAGGCTCAGGGGCACGCCCGGGCCGTGACCTGCCTGAACGCGGCAACATGACATCACAGGTCACGCATGCCGCGTTGCCTGCCTGGCCTGCCTGCCCGCCCCAACTGAGTCTCAGCCAGTCCTTTCCTCCCGATCGCGGCCAGCCAGTCCTTCTCTCCTTCCAGCCTGCGACCAGGCAGTATTCCCACCTTCGCCAGCGGTTAGCCACCCCTTCACTAACTCCTGCCTGCGGCCAACCAGTACTACCCGCCCGCGACCAGCCACCCCTTCTCTCCCACCCGCCCGTGGCCAGCCATTATATCTCTCCCTCCAGCGGCCAGGAAGCCCTTTCCTCCTAGCCGCCCGCGACCAGCAAGCCACTGCTGACAGCTCTGCACCGTGGGAACCTGCAGCCGATGACAGACAGGTAAGTCTAAAAAAATTTACATTTATTTTTGATGTGGTAGCCAGTATGATTTGATTTTGTGGAGAGCAATGTGTTGTTTTTTTGTTTGTTTCTGTGGGGGTCCTTGTTATTTTTTTTTTCTGTGGTTGCCTATGTTATTTTTTTTCTGTGGGGGCCCATGTTATTTTTTTCTGTGGGGGCCTATGTTTTTTTTTTTTGTGGGGGTCTATGTTAATTTTTTTCTCTGGGGGCCTATGTTTTTTTTTTCTGTGGGGCCAATGTATGTGTGTGTTATATCTTTGGGGCCATTGTATGTGTGTTTTATTCCTGTGAAGGCCAATGCGTGTTTTTCTATGTGAGAGCCAATGTGTATGTTTTTGCATAGGTCGCGCACGCCGCATCGCCGGATGGTGTGCCTTGGCAATTTTAAAATCTTGCCTAGTGTGCCTCGAGGTGAAAAAGGTTGAAAATCACTGCTCTATACATTATTGAATCGAACACACTGTAGATACAGAGAATTAGATTTGTTATGACTTTACAGACATGGTGGGTTAAAAATGGTACCAACACTATAATGTGATATTTATTGCACTAATATTAGTTCAAAGTAGAATATAAAAACTATAGGATCATGGAATAGTGTAATTTGAATAAATGCATATTTGCATACCCCTCCCTCTAACATTTCCCCATCGTCATTTGGGACAATTTGTATGTGAAGCTACTTTACAAAAGTGCACACACAAAATCAGGGATGTGGTCACCAGGCATGGTGAGAGAGTGGTACAAGGGAGATACTTGTACTGTACCCCGATTTATTTAGGGGCCTGCTGATACAGTCTGGGAATCTCCAGTTCGTGGCAAGCAGTGTCATAATAAAGGGTGGGGCAAGCTACCAGACCACAGCTTGGGTGTTGTGGTCAATGCTGTTGACCAATGCATGATACCCTGGGGACAGCATGGGCACTGCCCCAGCCCATAATGCTCTTTCCATCTTACCAGCATGTAACAAAGTACAGATGGCTAATACGCAAGCAGTGCACCCAGGTGTTCCCAGCTCCTATCCTTTTGTGTTCCATCGGCGCTAGTGATGATTAGTGAGGAATAAGACATCTTGATGTCTCATCAACTGATACGATGAGGAACAGAAGCTGAAAAACCAGACTCTGCCCCAGCCAGACCATGGAGAAGAAAATAAAGACACAGAATAGGATAGGACGACCTTGAAGTGGAAGAGCATAGAAAGTGAAAATGAGAAGAGTAGCACAAAATCATTAAAAATATATATAAGTGGTTTAGAGTAGTGGGTGGCAGAAAACATTTTTTTTTATAGCACACTTTGTTTTATCTCTCTATTTATAACAGCAGAGTGAACAGACAGCATAATTAACACTGGAGTAGATTACCCAGGATGCAGTTGGCATCCCGTCAAATAACTTAAGTGTCTGCTTCCATATAATTACAGCTATTAACAATTAAGTTAAGCAGTGACATAGCCGTGGGGGATAGTAGCAATAGCATCGTGGCCCATGGTTATGAGGGACTAGCTCAGACTCCAATGTGTCTTTTATAGCAAATACAGAGGCTTTTAAAATTAGGGGCAGTGGGCCTGATTCAGAGCCGGACGCTATTTGCGAACGGTCATTCAGAAAAAGGGGCCGGCTATTTAAATTGAGCGCTCGCTCTTTGCGGTCTGTTGACGTCTCTATGTCTGAGTGAGCGAACGAAACATGCGCTCGCTATTTTGTAAAGACGCCCCCTGGCCGTTCGCATCATACGTCATCTCCGCTATTTATTAGATTAATCGAGTACATCGAAAGGCGTCTGAACTGCTCGCAGTGCTTGTGGTAGGTTTTACTTCCCGCAATCACTGCTAGCAGTTCAGGCTAAAAGACAACCAAGTGACGTGGTCCCTTACTAATTATGCACTCCCATTAAACACCCGTTTTGACCGTTTGGCACCTTCCTATGTTACCACCCACAAACGCCTCATTCTGTCACTCAAATTAGCAGGCCCTCGCTGTTTTGCGAGCGCACGATTTCTGACCGCAATGACTGGTTGGCACATGCGCATTACGACCCATACGCATGCGCAGATGTGCGAACATCGCTCGGAGCAAGCGAGCGGCTGCTTACGAGCGGCTCTGAATCAGGCCCAGTGTGCGAAAACACCACAATACAGCGCTTCAGTGATTATACACAACTAGAAAGTCTCCAATTTCTACAAACATGATAGTGTTAATGAGACAGGACAGAAATTTTGCACCGAGCTACAGGGGCATTCAACAGTAATCTTTCAATTAATGTCTATTTAAAAAACTTAAACTGCTATTGCCATCAAGTGGAGAGAGAACAAATTGCACGTTTTTAAAGAGTGGAATGACTGACATAAACTTAAATCAAAGGAGTATATGATTTATTGTATTATGATATACGTCTGTATGGGATCTATATGATATCCCACCGGACGTCACCCCGGCGGATGTAATCCCGACAGGACTAGATCCCGACACGGTAAGTATATAATCTATCTCTAACCTTTCCCCCCCCCAACTCTTCTATAGGGGTGCCTAACCCTAACCTCCCCCCAGGGGTGCCTAAACCTAACCCCCCTCCCCGCACCCTAAACCTAACCCTCCCGGGGTGGTGCCTGAACCTAGCCTAACCTACCCCCCAGGGGGTGCCTAACCCTAACCCCCCCTTCCCCTAGCCTATCCCTCCCTCCCGGGGGAAGGAGGGGGGCCTAACCCCAAGTCCCTAATCTACGCTGCCGTCACCGCCCGGCTTGCCTTCGTTCTGTATGCCGGGCGTCAGTCTCACAGTGTAGGGCAAATGATAGGCGTCAGGATTTTAACGCCTATCATTAGTACCTTGTCGGAAAGCCAGCGGTGGGCATTTCGACCGTCGGCTTCCTGACTGCATACAGTCTGTATCTATCCACTGACAATAGAACCCAGACATCCTGATTATATTCTAGTTTATAGTGAGTACAAATAAAAAATTATAGAAAATTGATAAAACAGATAACCCATTTATTATACATTTAATACTGTAGTCACAAATTCTATATGACGGATTATGAATTACATGCAAAGTGGATGTACTTGCAGGTAGCCGCGGAAACCTTATTTAATATCTTATGCCAGTGGTTCCCAAACTGTTCGCAGTGGCACCTGGGGTGCCTTAGGACACTTGCAGGGCTGCCTCAGGTTGGTGGTCCAGCACCAAGTCATATTATTTATGATCAATGTAAATATGTGGACAAACGGAAGCACAAACCTGTCCACAACCACATAACTGACCCTAAGAATGACAGGTAAGCACAATTTACTTCAGTACACTGTTTTCTGAATTTCTCAATCATAAACTTTTGGCTATGGGATGCCGTGAAAACAATGCTGATACACTAGGGCGCCTTGGTTCAAAAAAGTTTGGGAACCACTGCCTTATGCTAATGCGAGCAGGGGCATATCTATAATGGGTGCAGGGTGTGCGGGGCACACAGGCCCCTGTGTCCAGGGGGGCCCCGCACCGCACACCCTGCACCCATAGTATTACTTACCTCTCCGGAGTCCCACGTCGGATCGGGGGTCTGGCGCTGTAAAAACAACTGGAAAATGGCCGCATGCACAGTACAGGGAAGATGTCCGCCGCTGCCATTTTCCCGGTGACCTGCGCATATTCTATAAACTCTGGGCGCACTCTAGTGCCCAGAGTCTATAACTCCGGCGCTGGCCGCGCACAGCTCAGTGCGCTGCTGGCCGCCGGACAGAGAGGAGGGGGCCAGTGTCGGAGACTGCCCACGGGCCCCTCTTCTCTAGAAACGCCCCTGAATGCAAGTATCAACTAATGTATGGCTTTGTACTTGTGCAAGCTGAAACTCATGCTGCCCACAAATTTTACGCCAGCCTCCACAACAGTCCTCATTGTCTGCACTTGCGCCAGTCCCATGCTAGGTGCTACAGATGGTTAGGAAACAGGCTTCCCATCCCCGCACACATGGACCTTTTGATACATGCCAAGTCAGGATAGTTATTTATTCCCTATTCCATGGAAAGACAGATCCAACCAAGTTCTGTCCAACTCAGAATAGAATAGTCATTCACAAAAATACATACATTTGCTTCTGGGCATGCAATGTATGCAAACACTCACTGTTTGCATATGGGCGAAGAGATCTGTCTGACTCAGAATAAGGTCCATTAGCTCAGAAAACTGCACTTCGCTCTCCAGAGACCACTCCAATTCCAATGTCCAGAACAGTTATAAAATGTCTAAATAAAATAGAATGCATCACTTTGACAGATCATACATACTGTATGTGCTAACTGGTGGGGCCATATAGATACATATTTAGACTAGATCAGAGTCTCCGCAGTACCTTTACAATGCACCAGTACAGCACCTGGCCATCGTATGGTAGCAGATTGAAATAAATATTATATATTTTTTATTCTATAGCCTTGTGTCACACTAATCTGCTCTCTAGGACTGTAAATACACCTAAAAATCTATGAAAACAATGGTCTAAATAATTATTTTCACTTGTGTTCAGAGTTGTTCATTGTGGTCGGATCACCCCTAGGAGCATATTAATTAAAAAAATGTTTACAGGATATCATCCAAACAGCCATTTTCAGGATGTATGTGCAAATATTTAAGATCCCCAGGATTTAACATACAGGGACTGCAGAAGATAGCTCCAATATCAAACTATGCATAGTTTACCTGCTCTTGTCCCTCCATTTCTGACCACAAAGCTGTGCCCATAGGTTAAGCTTCATATTACAAGAAGATGGCGTTCTCTTATAGTAGCCTACTATTTAGGCAATTTTTTCAGACAGGGATTATCTGGATTCCTCTCTGTTGGCCCCGATAATGCATTGCACCTGCTGACAGCTGCACATGCGCATTAGCTGCGGAGAACCCAATCCAGGAAGCAGAGTGAAGAGCAAACTATCAATCTGCTCCCAGCTCTTCACCAGGATGGGTTCTTATCAGAGCCCTTGTCCCACGCTAGAGTGTAATGCTAAATTTCATTGAAAGATCAACATTTCACTTTGCAAATTTAGCCCAAAATTATTACATTCACATTAAAAATGTGAATTGTGATAAAAATGGCCCCTTATCTGTATGCATAGTTTGATAGCCATCAGCATCATCAGGGCACACTCGCACCAGCCCTTATAGGTGCAAAATATGCTTATCTACGGGTATACGTTTAGGAAGCCGGCGGACGGAATGCCGACCGCCGGCTTCCAGACAATTTAATCCCGACGAAGGACGAATGACAGGCGTCTAAATCTAGACGCCTGTCATTTTACCGACGCTGGGAGACCGGCGCCCGGCATCCCGATCGAGCGGATGCCGGGCGCCGCAGCGGACAGCCGCGGAGGGGAGGGTTAGGTTTAGGGCTCCCGGGGGGGACTTAGGGTTAGGCACCCCCCGGGAGGTTAGGGTTAGGCTAGGGGGAGGGAGGGTTAGGGTTAGGCACCCTCCCGGGGGACTTAGGTTTAGGCGGCGGGGAAGGGGGGTTAGGTTTAGGCACTTAAGGGGGGGATTAGGGATAGGCACAGGGGTTGGGGGGGAGGTTAGGATTAGGCACCCTAAAGGAGGGTTAGGGTGAAAAATAGGTTAGTTGATACTTACTTAGGGACGATCGGGATTTCCTCCTCTGTCGGCCAGCCGCTGTCGGGATTTGAACCACCGGCCAGGGGTCCAGCGGTAATTCATACCAATTCCTATCTACGCTCCCGTCCAACTCTGTGTAGCCTACATTGGCAGTACAGTATGAGCTTTGCCCTATACAACTACTTAGTCCTACGTGGGGATGTAATTAAGTTACGTATGACACTATCACTCATACTTGCATACATGGCTCCATAGCATGTGCAGAGTATGCTCCACTCCAGTACAGCTCGGA
This sequence comes from Taudactylus pleione, assembly GCA_031769625.1. Classification (NCBI taxonomy): domain Eukaryota; kingdom Metazoa; phylum Chordata; class Amphibia; order Anura; family Myobatrachidae; genus Taudactylus; species Taudactylus pleione. Next base: position 33,090,968 of record JAUIMM010000085.1, read on the forward strand.
GCAGCAGTCTTGTCCTGCAGCGCCATGATGTTTCCTTTAGACTAGCAGTGACAGTACTTAGAGGGATTGCTTCCCAGGAGGAGCGCAAATCTAGTAGCACCAAGGGTTTGGTCATTTTGAGTTTTTATATGTAAACACACAATGGCACAGAATTAGGTAAATTGAATAAAGATTTAGCTGCACTTGTCATGTCTTACCTCATCCAAGCACTGGAAGGCAGGGCTTGCAGACACATCTTTAGGACTCTCCTCTTGTGTGTTAACAGGAGCTAAGGCACACAATGGCTTCTCCTGGACATTGTCTTCTTCTTCTGTTGTAGACTCACTCACGTCAGACCTTTCTTCTGCAAAACTGCTCATCTTTGTAAACTCTAATATGGAAAAAAGCATATGATAAATGGTCAACATTAAGCAAAAGGAATGAGTTTTTATTACTGATGCTAGTAATGATAGTATTAAACTGTACACTATTGAATTCCCCCCTATATAGTGTAAAATAGACAGATTATGTATAATTGGTAACTGTTTTAAATTATAACATGTCATTGATAAAAACTGCAACTGGTGTATGTACACATGCAGCTACCACAGCTAACCTCTAAGAAACAACAGCCAACAAGAGCTGTATATTAAGGTGCACAGTGTCAACTATTTTGGTTGTCTTTGTTATGAGAATTAAAAAGTCAAACTGTCTCATCAATATATTTTATGAAATGTAACTTATATATTTTAAATTAGAAACCAGAGGAAGAGGTAAGCCTGCAAAGTACTTTTTGTAGTATACAATATTATCAAAAGTGAATAGATTATTTTAAGTGGTCAGGCATGTGCCACTGAGCAAACAATTACTCACAAACAACATACCTGAGTAACTGGCAGCAGACATAACAACGGTACTGACACTGTGCCTACTTACTGCTCTCTATTTACACTAGTAAACACATTGGAGTAAGGCGAGAGTGGCCGGGCTCTGATTTCTCACCTTCCTAATACCGCCACACACAGAGCTGTACACATCAATTAAATCAATGGTCGGATCCGCTGGTCGGTGATCCCTCTCATGTGTGCTCACCGGCTCCGTTACTGCGCCATTACCGGGTGTTGGTGCCTCACTACACAGCCAGCGTCCTGCTCCATGGCAACAGCGAGACTTCTGGGTGACCGCCCCATTTTTTTGTCACCAGGGGATGAGCCGTGGGGGAGGGCGGCGCTTTACAGTATGTATTTACAGTATGTGCTACTTACTACTACGTAGGAGGATAGGATAACACGTATCGCTGCTAGGGGTATCTGCTGTATATATGGTCTGCTTAAAAACCATAAAAGTTTTGTGTTATTGTACGAGCTTCTTTCTGTATATGGGGAAATGATACATGGATAGTCTGCTGTTTAATTTGACTATCTCAGATTTTCCTGACTAGAGCAGAATACTGGTGTCCCGCAGTGCTGTACAGCAGTGGTCCTCAACCTTAACCCTCAACTATCCCCAAGAGGTAATGTTTAGAGAATTTCTGTCTGTGGAAGCAGGTGGGATAATCACTGACCCAGCAACATAGATTAACTCACCTGTGCATGATTAAAGAAATCCACACATCACCACCTGTTGGGGTAATAGGAGAAGTGGAGTTGAAAAACACTACTGTATAGAGTGAGAGCAAACAATTATTTTGGTAAAAGTTAAATAACAGCTTGTTTTCTTTGTTAAGAGTATTTTAAGTGGGATGCATCACATTTTGAATGCGTCCTGCCACTGATTACATGCATCAGGGGCGTAACTCCCAGAGACAATGGAGGCTCCTGCCTCTGGGCGCCAAGCCCTGAAGGGGCTCCTCCATCTATAGCTTCTACAGCAGCACTTGTGTGCTTCACAGAGGAAAACGAGTTTGACCGCTGATCTTCCACTACAGCGGGGCACCTGCTGCTGATGCAGCAGCGTTGATCGTCTCTGTCCCAGGACGCCTGCTAGCACCTGCAATAGGGGACAGGAAGGCTCCCGTCCAGGGGCGGATTGGGCCACCGGGATAGTTCCCGCTGGGCCTGTCCCCTAGTCCCTCTGGTGGGCCGCTTTGCACTTTGACTGACCGGCCGGGAAGCTCTGATGGCCGCTACCGCAAATGGAGCTCAGCTCCGATTGGGCAGCGGTCATGAGCTTCTGCGCATGCGCGAAGCTAACTCAGCAGTATGTGAATTGGTCGTGGGAAGGCTGCTGCGGATGCCCAGCCGCAGCAGCTTCTACCATAGGCCATTGGGGGAGCACGTGAGTGAAACCTCACAGCTCCGATTTCGGCCCCAGCAGTCATTAGTGGCCAGTGCCAGCGCAGGATCCGGGAACGGGAAGAGGAGAAGAAGCAGGGCCAGGACAACCACCCACAGGACTCAGGCAGTGGCACTCTGTAAGTCACAAGCTGTACCTGGCAGCAGGGCCGGTGCTAGGTGACTCGGCACACAGCACCGTCCCGCGCACCGCCTCCGCCCCTTCCCCACACTGCGCCCTCCCTATTATTATATTATCCGAGCCATAGCTGGGTGGAGGGTGGAGACATTTTCCAGCCGACTCCCGGCGCCCCTGTGTGACCGCAAAAACAGAACATGCTAGGAGCCGGCCCTGGTACCTGGGTTCACCTGGGATGATAGCTGACACATAATTACATTCTGAGGTTATCCAGATTTTATAATGTCACCTTATCTAGGTAATGTCGGTATTATCCCTCTTCGGGTGGAAGTCTGTAAATTACACTTTTCTTACTTGTCTGCCAGCCCTCAGATAAGTAGTATAATGTGAGTCAAGTATAATTCTATCACAGAAATATATTTTGTTTATCCACTATTACATTAACCTGCAGCCAACTTGTTCTTATTTAAGAAGATAAATTAGCAATCAGTATTAATAAGTGTTAAAGTATATTGAATGCATTATTGTGTTTTCATTATTGCTAGTATTGCCTATGACACTGAACAATAGAAGACTGATAGATATTTGAAAGATTGCTAAGCCTTATTAGACAAACTTTTAGGGCAGATATTCACTGCATGTTGTAAATGAAGCACATTGGAGCGTTTTAAACATTTTGATTCTGTATATTAGGAGTAAGTCCATCAGCCTTTAATATCGGTTATTGTAACTAGTGTGAGCCAAATATCATGTTTTTGAGGGGGGGGGGGGGGGGGGTTCCAAATGCTTGATTATAGAGTAAGCGTGATCAATCCATGAAGAGGACATAATTATCACTTTACCAGCAACAATATGCGTCATACATAGTGTATTGTGTGTCATAATTCCAGCATATAGAGGACCAGTGATCACAGTAACCCATTATATGTGTCATAGATAGTGTAATGTGTGTCATAATTCCAGCATATACAGGACCAGTGATCACAGTAATCCATTATATGTGTCATAGATAGTGTAATGTGTGTCATAATTCCAGCATATACAGGACCAGCGATCACAGTAACCCATTATATGTGTCATACATAGTGTATTGTGTGTCATAATTCCAGCATATAGAGGACCAGTGATCACAATAAGCCATTATATGTGTCATACATAGTGTATTGTGTGTCATAATTCCAGCATATAGAGGACCAGTGATCACAATAAGCCATTATATGTGTCATACATAGTGTATTGTGTGTCATAATTCCAGCATATCGAGGACCAGTGATCACAATAAGCCATTATAAGCGGCAGTAGGACATCCTGTCTGAGCTGAATGTTTTACTTTCACATATGGGCACCATTCCAGTGTGTTGACGCAGGTCACTCCCTCTTTTCTTACTTGAAGCGCCTTTATCTTTCCTACATTTATCCTTAGATAAATACACATATCTGTTTTTATATGGTGTGTTTAGTTCTACGTTTACAAATAAAGGGTTCCCACATCACTGTGTCAGTACAAATAACATGCATATCTGTCCATCTATCCCTCTATGCATTAATTGCCATATATTTAATATTGATGGTGTAGGTACGTTATACCCAGGCGATAGGTCACAGAAGATTTCTCTCATATGCAAACATATGGTTGCACCCATTGTAAGTGTTTAGGTTACAGATCTGGGGTTTAAAAAAAAAAATTGATAAAAAGTTTTTAGAAACAGCTAAAATCATGTAATTTATGCAATCCAAAACCTGAAATTTGGATTTAAAATCTGAATTCTGAACCGCGAAAAGATCAGAACCGCGACTTGGAATTATCTGGATTCATGAAATTTGGGCAAATTCGGATTAGGCAGGATGTTTATAAATGTATTTATTTTTTGATAATTGCTATATTCTATTGAACTTCTGAAGGTTTTTATAGTGAGTGAGATGAGCTTATAGAAGGGGAGTGACATTATGTAAATATGCATGGCCCTTTTGTAGTTATTTTATATAGCAAGAACCACTATGGCATAGTAATATACAGCATTGTGGGCCTGATTCTCAGACACAGTGACAATGGTGTATGCAGTGGAGCAATGTATTTATCTGGTCTGCACGGCACATACATCCTGATGGTGTGGTACAGAGTCGCAACACTTAGATGCGCACAAGAAGAATTGTATTAGACATGCATTGGGCTTTCCTGGGCAGTTACAGGTTTTTGGCTAATCAGACACATATGTAGCGTTGTATGGGTGTGACACGGACGTATTGCTGAAAGTGGTTGTGTATAGAGACATTGAATTCCTCCCATTAGGGGCCATACTCAGACGGATAATCTGCACCTACCATAGGGCTGGTGCGACTGATAGTGACATCTAAAGATACACATAGCATGATTGCAGTGTATGTAGACACTGACAGCGGGCATCTCAGTCCTTGCATATTAGGTCGCACGGATGTACACCAGGGAAGCGGCATTAGCATATAGTCACAGATGAAACTGAAGCAAAAGACACAAGGAAAGCACCAACTGCCTCCAACTCAGAATCAGGCCCTATGAGGTAAGATACTGCCCCTCTCAGACCACGCCCCATCATCAGACCACGCCATACTTGCCTACTTTTGAAAAAGCATTTCAGGGAGATTGTGAAAGCAGCACCTATGGCGCGGTGGTAAAGTGGGCGTGTACTGCTACATCTGAGAGGCGTATCATAAAATTGACTTACATCCACATGTAAATGAGCCCCAAAGCAGTTAGTAAGATGTACTTGTTGATGAAAACACACTGATACTTCTTAGAAAATACATGTAGCCATAGGGATCATTGTGCCTTATAACTAATGCAGGGAAATTATACTAATGATCCCATTTGAATGTATATATCTCTGTTTTTTCTTTTATATAACAGTGTCATAATGGGGGCAAGGTGAAATGAGGGAGATTGGTAGACTCTTCAGGGAGTCAGGGAGATTGCTGCTATTTCAGGGAGTCTCCCTGACAATGAGGGAGAGTTGGCAAGTATGGACCACGCCCCAATTAGGGCTGCTTCCATAAATTTCCCGGGCTGGTTTTCCATCCCAATCCGCCCCTGCTCCCGTCTGATACCCCTCAGCCTGCACTCCTGCAAGAAATGGTGGCACTGCTGCTGGACTGTGATCTGGGACCCGAGACACCTCTCTGATCTATCCCAGGGACCACCGGTACAGAGAACCACCCGCCGGTAACAGCTGATTCTGCATCACACTAAACGGTGGCTCACCAGCATATGCTGCTACATAAGGCCGTATTCAATTTGAGGTGAAAAGTCCGTTTCCGCGATACTTTTTTGCCGATGACTTCATTTTCGCCTGTTTTGAGTTTCCTCCGTAATCAATTTGTAAGACTTTTCGCCTAGGCGGAAAGTCAATGCAATGTAATAGGCGAAAAAGTTTCACCTATGAATAGCAGGTGGAAAAAAGTGCAGAATTGCAGTTTTGGGGAACAACATTGCGGGAACCCCCGTGCAGCCTTAAGACAGTCCCCTAAATGTAAACTGCATAAAAAAAAGTTTAAAAATAATCGGGACACCCCAAAAACATTGTTTAATTTTGGGGGTAGAAAAAAGGGGAACAAAGTGCCAAACTATCTAAATTATTTCAGGTCGGGTCCCCATGTATGCGGCAGGTGTTTTCTTCATTGTGGGGACAAGCGGCAGGTGCAATTTTGCAAAAAATTTTAAATAACTTCAGGGACTAAAAAAAAAATGCTTACCCCCATTTTCATGTACCCCAAACTTGATTATTTTTTTGGGGAAAGTAACTATTCCTAAGTGCTATTCTTTACCACTTCTTCATAGACGCAAAATTGCACCTTGCACGGCTATTACAAACCCCGACTTCCTTCAGCAGGCAAAAATGGGGGTACCCATAGTGATCCCCCATGTCTGGACATCTTTTGGGGGTCCCAGGCATATTTCCCAAAAATTCCCGTTTTTTTTCGTAAATGAAGTGAAAGGTCATTTAAAAAAAAACAGGGCTAAATTTTCAATTACCTATAGCAGATGAAAAAAAGTGCAGATATGGGGTTTAGGGGTGCAGGCTTAAAAAAAAATAGCCTGCACCCTTGAGATTGCCCCTTAAAACAAAATGTGCATTAAAAAAAAAAAAAAACGGGACACCCCAAAAAAATGTTTATATTTTAGTGTGAAAAAAAAAAAGTGAAAACAAAATGCCAAACTAACGAAATTAATTCTGTATGTGGCAGGTGTTTTTTTCATTGTGCAGAGTAGCAGCAGGTGTATTTTTTAAGAATTTTAAAAAATACCTTTAGGGATTTAAAATATGCTTACCCTCATTTTCATGTACCCCAAATTTGAGGGGACCACTTTTAAAAACGAAAAAAAAAACCTAAGTGCTCTTCTGCATCACTTCTTCAATGTCAGGAAAAATAACCACCTGCCGCATAATTTAAAAAGCCGACTTCTGCAGGCAAAAACCGGGGTACCCATAGTGATCCCCGAGGTCTGGACATCTTTAGGGGGGTCCTACAATTATTTCCCGAAAATTCCCGTATATTTTTGCCGATCCAAGTTTCGCCTGTTCCTGATTTCGCCTACTTTGGAATTGAATACAGGGAATAGCGGGCACGCGCGGGATACTTTTCCACCTGGAAAACAGGCGAAAGAGACGAAAAGTCCAGCAGGCGAAAAGTCTGGACTTTTCGCCTAAAATTGAATACGGGCCAGAGTCAGCTAAAACCCGGTGAGTCTGTCTAACTCAACAGCCATTGTTACAGCGTTCATAGGCAAACACAGGGGGTTTCCGGTTGCCTGGAATTCCTCCTCCCCAGCCCACATTACAACCACAATAGAAAAAGTAATACAATAGAATTGTACTAGTGCTGCATGTTCTTCTCAGTGTCACAAATGAAATAATTAGCACCACATGTGGAACTTTTTAACATGTCAGCCAGTAGTAAATACACCTGTGCACTAACTAGGAGATCTGGAAAATATGCACTGTTAAGGCCTCCATACATCAGAGATTGATTGCAGCAATCATGTAATTTGCAATCGATTGTGTATAAAAATCTTTCCCTTTTTCAATCGATTGCAGAATTGCCACAATCAATTGCAAAAGGGAAAGATTTTTATACACAATCGATTGCAAATTGCATGATTGCTGCAATCAATCTCTGATGTATGGGGGCCTTAAGTAGTGCACTGCTATAATACAATATCCAGGGCATAACGAGACCAATATGTACTGTTAAGTACTGTATATGTCCAGGGCACTGCTAGGTTCTACTGCTGCTCCTCCAGACTCCTGGAGAATGCTTTGAAATGGTGCCCATATCTGCAATAAAAACATTCAACTCAGGAAGGATGGCCCTAATGGGCCCCATACATCTGCTACTGATTGCCGCGATGCTGCAACCCGGCATCGCAGGATCGCAGAAATCCAACATGTTGGATTTTGGTGATTTGACGATCTAGATGAAAAATTATCGCAATTGTCAAATCGCGGACATTCAACATGTGAAATGTCTGCGATCCGGTGCTGAACATCGATGGTGGGCGATCCGTCGCAGATGTATGGGCACCTTAATGCCTCATTTAATGTATGGTAGATGGGTGTGGTGAAGTGAAAGGGGAGGAGATGTAAAATGTATGGATGGATGAAATTAACACCTCCACTAGCATTGTACACTTACAACCTCCTTGAAAAAGGCAGCACGCTGCCCATACGCATTGGAGACACCACCTACTCGCCCCACGATACCCGGCCCGATCCTCCGACGATCCCCATCTCCACCAGGCATCGCCGGTGATCGCGGCTGCCCCCAATCATGCACCAGGACGTACTCTGGCTGGCCACCGTTCACACCTCCAGTGACCGACCACGCCAGCCTCCCCTCGAGTGCACCTCTACCTCGAACGTCCCGGGCAGATCACCCTCCGCCAGTTGGTCCCCCCCCGGCATTGCAGCACAGGAGCCGCACTCCCAGCAGTTCCCCCATCCGGCTCAGCCAGCCCACCGCTGCTCGCACACCAGCAAGGGGGGACAAACCACCACGAACACCGCACAGCTGTGGCCTGCCACCACAGGTCCGGTGACCTCCAGCAACAAGCAGCTCCACAGCCCGCAGCACAACCTGCGCTCCAATTGACTTTCGCAACTTACCATTACAAGCATCATCCTACCACACAGCTGCAACATCGACACACCACCTACCACAAATCCTACCGATAGGTAAGTACTCCGAGACTTTCCCCTCACCACGCGGGACGCCGCCTTGGTGCCCCACTCAACCAGCTCCATTACCCACTCAGTGAGACTCCACAGACTGTAGACCATAGGTCCAGCAGGGGATACGTACTCACTGAACCGCACGTCAAAGAGCCCCCTGAAAGGGTCCACCAACTTCCCCACCCGGAGTCTCACCCCTCCCACACCCCCACACTGCCCAGGACCCATAAGGAGCAGCACTGTGACTTCTCCAATAAAAGATTAGGCCCCAACCCTTTCTGCCTGGCTTTTTTAATTTCATCCATCCATACATTTTACATCACCCCTCCCCTTTCCTATCTCCTCCCCTTTCACTTCACCACACCCATCTACCATACCATAACACCAATGCAGAGCGGATCTTAACCCCCCCCCTTATCACCAATCTAACCAGTGCAGGACGCGGTACTCCCGCACAAAGGTGCAGCACTCCACCGAACCATTACATACCCACACCCCTGCCCACATACACATTCTAGAAACCAACACCATCCCACGTACCATTCACTAACACCCGCCCCAACCCCCCATTTATCTACCCCCACACACTCACCACCACCACAGCACGCCTCCTGCCATTACACTTGAGTGCAGTTCAACCCCCCTTTTAAATCGCCTCATTTAATGGCTTACTGTGATTAATGGTCCTGTATATGCTGGAATTATGACACACAATACACTTTGTATGACCAGTGTTCTCCCCAGGCTGTTTTCTGCGGGCATATCGCCCAGCAGGAACCGCCTACCACCCGGCACTTCCCCCCACCCCAATGCACCGCATTCCCGGTCACCCTCAATGTGTCCTTGTTGCCACGGACACGGATGCACACCCCGTGGTGGCTTGGGGGAGCGGTGGCTTCCACTAGGTGACTAGCCATCCGCATGGAATCTGCTGAAAACTGCCCTCCAAAAATGGTCACCACCAAGGAGGAGACAGATGCTAGAGGTCCTACTAGACCTCTAGTGTCTGTTAGGCCAGCTCATAGCACATAGCATTCCTGGAAGTGCTGGGAATGCTGGCGCTGCCGGGAGAAGATGCAGAAAGAAGCATCTTCTCACGTGAAACCCTTGGCAACGAGCATGAGATCCCTGGCAACGAGAATGAAACCCCTGGCAACGAGCACGAAACCCCTGGGAACGAGCAGGTAAATTAAAAGTAATTAGAAGCCTTACTGTGGGGCATAACATGGTGTCAGGGGCAAATATGTAAGTGGAACTTTGGTAATAGGCATTACAGTGTGTGGCATAATGGTGTAATGGGCATTATGGTGTGTGGAATAATGTAAGTCACTATACCAGGGACGTCTGACTAATGCACTGCCTTATGGAGGAGCAAGGACAAAATCCAGGTACGGGAAAGGAGGGGGCGCAAAATTACTGCCTTGCCCCGGGTGACAGATATTCTATTTTCGGCCCTGATTGTACCTAATGGAACGGGTCATGTTGGAGGGTTTGATATATATATATATATATATACTCAGCATATTCACACACACGCCATATTTGGTTTCCATTTTTTTCTTTGGCATTAAACCCTAACTTGCATCCGGGCAGGTTGGGATGAACTTGGGCCCCTGACATGCATATCAGTGTTTATTAACGCTTAAAACCTAACAATTTGTGTTTAAAACTGCAAAGGATACCTCTACCAATAAGAGCTTTGTGGTGTGAAGACTACTGGGTTTATGACCCGGGAGCAGAGCCGGATTTACCGCTAGGCAACCTAGGCGGACGCCTAGGGCCCAGCGGGTCCCGTGGCTATGCCCCCCCGGAGTATGGCCCCGGAGACAGCCTGCATTTTAACTCCACCTCCTCCTCCCCCCACCTGGTAGGAGCAGGGCTCTGGACGTGCTGCTGCTGTGTCTCCTCTTGCCGGCCGGTGCCAGCAGCAGCAGCACGTCCAGAGCCCTGCTCCTACCAGGTGGGGGGAGGAGGAAATGGTGTTTCAGGACAGGGCCAGTGAACGCTGGCCTCTGAAGTGATCGGAGGATAAGGAAGCCTCCGATCACTTCAGAGGCCAGCGTTCCAAGTGATGCACTGCGCAGGTGATGTCATGACGTCACCCATGATGTGAGGAGCCTACGCGGCCATGCCTGCTGGATCAAGTTAGATCCAGTCAGCACAGCAGCAGGAGCATCAGCCCAGACGACGGCAGTACTTTAAGGTGCACCACTACAGGGGGCACTGCATATGGGCTCCATTACAGGAGGCACTGTTTATCCAATACAGGGGGCAATGTATATGGGCACAACTACAGGGGCACTGCATATGTGCACTACTACAGAGGGCCCGGCATAAGGGGCACTACTAAAGGGGGCATTGCATAAGGGGCACTGCTACAGGGGGCCCTGCATAAGGGGCGCTGCTACAGAGGGCATTGCTACAGGGGGCATTGCATAAGGGGTGCTGCTACAGGGGCACTACTTTAAGGTGCACCACTACAGGAGGCACTGCTAATCCACTACAGGGGGCACTGCATATGGGTACAACTACTGGGGAACTGCATATGTGCACTACTACAGAGGGCCCGGCATAAGGGGCACTACTAAAGGGGGCATTGCATAATGGGCACTACTACAATGGGCATTGCATAAGGGGCACTGCTACAGGGGGCGCTGCTACAGGGGGCATTGTATAAGGGGCACTGCTACAGGGGACATTGCATAAGTGGTGCTGCTACAGGGGCACTACTTTAAGGTTCACCACTACGGGGGGCACTGCATATGAGCTCCATTACAGGAGGCACTGCTTATCCACTACAGGGGGCACTGCATATGGGCACTACAACAGAGGGCCCAGCATAAGGGGGCATTGCATAATGGGCACTACTACAGGGGGCATTGCATAAGGGGCACTGCTACAGGGGGGCATTGCATAAGGGGCACTGCTACAGGGGGCACTGCATAATGGGCACTGCTACAGGGGGCATTGCATATGGGCTCCACTACAGGGGGCACTGCATATGGGCACAACTACCAGGGGCAATGCATATGGGCACAACTACAGGGGGCAATGCATATGGGTACAACAACTGGGGAACTGCATTTGTGCACTACTACAGAGGGCCTGTCATAAGGGGCGCTGCTACAGGGGGCATTGCATAAGGGGCGCTGCTACAGGGGGCATTGCATAAGGGGCGCTGCTACAGGGGGCATTGCATAAGGGGCACTGCTACAGGGGACATTGCATAATGGGCACTTCTACAGGGGGCATTGCATAAGGGGCGATGCTACAGGGGGCATTGCATAAGGGGCGATGCTACAGGGGGCATTGCATAAGGGGCACTGCTACAGGGGGCATTGCATATGGGCCCCACTACAGGGGACACTGCATATGGGCACAACTACAGGGGGTAAAGCATTTGGGCACAACTACAGGGGGCACTGCATATGGGCACAACTACAGGGGGCACTGCATATGGGCACAACTACAGGGGGCACTGCATATGGGCACAACTACAGGGGGCACTGCATATGGGCACAACTACTGGGGAACTGCATATGTGCACTACTACACAGAGGGCCCGGCATAAGGGGCACTACTAAATGGGGCATTGCATAATGGGTGCTACTACAGTGGGCATTGCATAAGGGGCACTGCTACAGGGGGCCCTGCATAAGGGGCGCTGCTACAGGGGGCACTGTATAAGGGGCATTGCATAAGCGGTGCTGCTACAGGGGCACTACTTTAAGGTGCACCACTACAGGCGGCACTGAATATGGGCTCCATTACAGGAGGCACTGCATATGGGCACAACTACAGGGGGCACTGCATATGGGTGCAACTACTGGGGAACTGCATATGGGCACTACTACAGAGGGCCCGGCATAAGGGGCACTACTAAAGGGGCATTGCATAATGGGCACTACTACAGGGGGCATTGCATAAGGGGCAATGCATATGGGCACTATTACAGGGGGCATTGCATAAGGGGCACTGCTACAGGGGGCATTGTATAAGGGGCACTGCTACAGGGGGCACTGCATAAGCGGTGCTGCTACAGGGGCACTACTTTAAGGTGCACCACTACGGGGGGCACTGCATATGAGCTCTATTACAGGAGGCACTGCTTATCCACTACAGGGGGCACTGCATATGGGTACAACTACTGGGGAACTGCATATGTGCACTACTACAGAGGGCCCGGCATAAGGGGCACTACTAAAGGGGGCATTGCATAATGGGCACTACTACAATGGGCATTGCATAAGGGGCACTGCTACAGGGGGCGCTGCTACAGGGGACATTGTATAAGGGGCACTGCTACAGGGGACATTGCATAAGTGGTGCTGCTACAGGGGCACTACTTTAAGGTTCACCGCTACGGGGGGCACTGCATATGAGCTCCATTACAGGAGGCACTGCTTATCCACTACAGGGGGCACTGCATATGGGCACTACTACAGAGGGCCCAGCATAAGGGGGCATTGCATAATGGGCACTACTACAGGGGGCATTGCATAAGGGGCACTGCTACAGGGGAGCATTGCATAAGGGGCACTGCTACAGGGGGCACTGCATAATGGGCACTGCTACAGGGGGCACTGCATAATGGGCACAACTACAGGGGGCAATGCATATGGGTACAACAACTGGGGAACTGCATTTGTGCACTACTACAGAGGGCCTGTCATAAGGGGCACTACTACAGGGGGCATTGCATAAGGGGCGCTGCTACAGGGGGCATTGCATAAGGGGCACTGCTACAGGGGGCATTGCATAAGGGGCACTGCTACAGGGGGCATTGCATAAGGGGCGATGCTACAGGGGGCATTGCATAAGGGGCGATGCTACAGGGGGCATTGCATAAGGGGCGATGCTACAGGGGGCATTGCATAAGGGGCACTGCTACAGGGGGCATTGCATATGGGCCCCACTACAGGGGACACTGCATATGGGCACAACTACAGGGGGTAAAGCATTTGGGCACAACTACAGGGGGCACTGCATATGGGCAGAACTACAGGGGGCACTGCATATGGGCACAACTACAGGGGGCACTGCATATGGGCACAACTACAGGAGGCACTGCATATGGGCACAACTACAGGGGGCACTGCATATGGGTACAACTACTGGGGAACTGCATATGTGCACTACTACACAGAGGGCCCGGCATAAGGGGCACTACTAAATGGGGCATTGCATAATGGGTGCTACTACAGTGGGCATTGCATAAGGGGCACTGCTACAGGGGGCCCTGCATAAGGGGCGCTGCTACAGGGGGCACTGTATAAGGGGCATTGCATAAGCGGTGCTGCTACAGGGGCACTACTTTAAGGTGCACCACTACAGGCGGCACTGAATATGGGCTCCATTACAGGAGGCACTGCATATGGGCACAACTACAGGGGGCACTGCATATGGGTGCAACTACTGGGGAACTGCATATGGGCACTACTACAGAGGGCCCGGCGTAAGGGGCACTATTAAAGGGGCATTGCATAATGGGCACTACTACAGGGGGCATTGCATAAGGGGCAATGCATATGGGCACTATTACAGTGGGCATTGCATAAGGGGCACTGCTACAGGGGGCATTGTATAAGGGGCACTGCATAAGCGGTGCTGCTACAGGGGCACTACTTTAAGGTGCACCACTACGGGGGGCACTGCATATGAGCTCTATTACAGGAGGCACTGCTTATCCACTACAGGGGGCACTGCATATGGGTACAACTAGTGGGGAACTGCATATGCGCACTAATACAGAGGGCCCGGCATAAGGGGCAGTACTAAAGGGGGCATTGCATAATGGGCACTACTACAGGGGGCATTGCATAAGGGGCACTGCTACAGGGGGGCATTGCATAAGGGGCGCTGCTACAGGGGGCAGTGCATAATGGGCACTGCTACAGGGGGCATTGCATATGGGCTCCACTACAGTGGGCACTGCATATGGGCACAACTTTAGGGGGCAATGCATATGGGCACAAATACAGGGGGCAGTGCATATGGGGTCCACTACAGGGGACACTGCATATGGGCACAACTACCGGGGGCAATGCATATGGGCACAACTACAGGGGGCAATGCATATGGGTACAACAACTGGGGAACTGCATATGTGCACTACTACAGAGGGCCTGTCATAAGGGACACTACTACAGGGGGCATTGCATAATGGGCACTACTACAGGGGGCATTGCATAAGGGGCGCTGCTACAGGGGGCATTGCATAAGGGGCGCTGCTACAGGGGGCATTGCATAAGGGGCACTGCTACAGGGGACATTGCATAATGGGCACTTCTACAGGGGGCACTGCATAAGGGGCGATGCTACAAGGGGCATTGCATAAGGGGCACTGCTACAGGGGGCATTGCATATGGGCCCCACTACAGGGGACACTACATATGGGCACAACTACAGGGGGTAAAGCATTTGGGCACAACTACAGGGGGCTCTGTATATGTGCACAACTACAGGGGGCACTGCATATGGGCTCCACTACAGGGGGCACTGCATATGGGTACAACTACTGGGGAACTGCATATGTGCACTACTACAGAGGGCCCGGCATAAGGGGCACTACTAAAGGGGCATTGCCTAATGGGCACTACTACAGGGGGCATTGTATAAGGGGCACTGCTACAGGGGGCATTGCATAAGGGGCACTGCTACATGGGGCATTGCATATGGGCTCCACTACAGGGGGCACTGCATATGGGCACAACTTTAGGGGGCAATGCATATGGGCTCCACTACAGGGGGCACTGCATATGGGCACAACTTTAGGGGGCAATGCATATGGGCACAACTACAGGGGGCACTGCATATGGGCTCCACTACAGGGGGCACTGCATATGGGGTCTGCTACAGGGGGCATTGCATAAGGGGTGCTGCTACAGGGGGCATTGCATAATGGGTGCTGCTACAGGGGGCATTGCATATGGGCTCCACTACAGGGGGCACTGCATATGGGCACAACTTTAGGGGGCAATGCATATGGGCACCACTACAGGGGGCACAACTACAGGGGGCACTGCATATGGGCACAACTACAGGGGGCAATGCATATGGGGTCTGCTACAGGGGGCATTGCATAAGGGGCATTTCTACAGGGGGCATTGCACAAGGGGCGATGCTACAGGGGGTATTGCACAATGGGCACTGCTACAGGGAGCATTGCATATGGGCCCCACTACAGGGGGCACTGCATATGGGCACAACTACAGGGGGCACTGCATATGGGCACAACTACAGGGGGTAATGCATATGGGCACAACTACAGGGGGTAATGCATATGGGCACAACTACAGGGGGCACTGCATATGGGCACAACTACAGGGGGTACTGTATATGGGTACAACTACTGGGGAACTGCATATGTGCACAACTACAGGGGGCACTGCATATGGGCTCCACTACAGGAGGCACTGCATATGGGCACAACTACAGGGGGCAATGCATATGGGCACTATTACAGGGGGCACTGAATATGAGGTCCACTACAGGGGACACTGCATATGGGCACCACTACAGGGGGAATTACATAATGGGCACTACTACAGGGGACATTGCATAAGGGGCGCTGCTACAGGGGGCATTACATAAGGGGCACTGCATATGGGCTCCACTACAGGGGCCACTGCATATGGGCACAACTACAGGGGGCACTGTATATGGGTACAACTACTCTGGAACTGCATATGTGCACTACTACAGAGGGCCTGGCATAAGGGGCACTACTACAGGGGGCATTGCATAATGGGCACTACTACAGGGGGCATTGCATAAGAGGCGCTGCTATAGGGGGCCCTGCATAAGGGGCACTGCTACAGGGGCCATTGCATAATGAGCACTGCTACAGGGGACACTGCATAATGGGCACTGCTACAGGGGGCATTGCATTAGGGGCACTGCTACAGGGGACACTGCATAATGGGCACTGCTACATGGGGCATTGCATAAGGGGCACTGCTACAGGGGGTACTGCATAATGGGCAAAACTACAGGGGGCATTGCATGAGGGGAGGGGGGTCTGTGCTGAGATGGGAGAGGGATCAGTGATGTGAGGAAAGAGCGGGACTGTGCTACGAGGGGGGGTCTGTGCTGGGAGGGGTCAGTGAAAGAACGGGTCTGTGATGTGAGGGGAGGAGGGGGATCGGTGCTGAGAGGGGTCATTGATGTGAGGAAATGGGGTCTGTGCTGTGAGGGGAGGGGGGTTCTTGGCTGAGAGGGGTTAGGGCTAGGTTGCTGGGGGTGGAAGGTTAGGGTTAGGCTGTGAGGGTTAGATTTAGGCTTCGTGGAGAGAGGGTTAGGTTCAGGGGTAGGGTTAGGTTACTTACCAGCAGGTATCAGTATCCTAACTCTGTCAGGATGCTGGCGTCGGAATTCTGAGCACCAGCACCCTGTACCCAACCCATATATACATAGCCGACGTTTCAAGGCCGCAACGAACCTTTACAGCGAAGGAATATATCATTACATCGCATCGCTAGGTCGTCTGGTCGTCCAGCTGTGTACCCATATTAATTTGTATGTTTCTTTTTATAATAAAATAGACAGTACAGATAATGGAAATAACACAAATGTCTCCTAAGAGATCGGAATTTAACATTTATTTAATTTAGCATCTACTGGAGAAAATTATTTATATTTAACCCTTTACTGAATTAAAAGCCATTGAATAGATTTGCACAGAGAAACAATAGATATGGGGCCTGACTCAGAGCGATTATGGTGGTCTGTGATTGCATCCCAGCTGCATTGAGCATACGCTGCAAATGAGTTTCGAACACGCACGCTGTGAGGATTCACTCGCAATTGATTGACAGGAAGGACCGTTATGTGGGTGGATACGGGAAGTTCTAGCCAAAACGCAGGCATGTCGGGGCCATTTCCTGGGCATGTACTAGCCAGCGTCTGCGATAGCGCATGTACAGAACAAACTTCCAGTGTCTCAATTATCTCAGCTATTCTGACTGTCCATAGACTAAAGCTGGCCACACATCTAAAGATTATCTGTCCAACCAGCCAACTAGTTGATTGGTTGGAATGAAAATCTGGTAAGGTATGAAAGCAAATGACAATCAGTAATTTGCTCCCAAACGTCGGAAAATGGACAAAAACTGTTGTTTGATCAAATTGTTTAGATCAAACATTTAACAAACTTGTCTGACGACCATTTTCATCTGTTTTCTGGCATTTAGGAGCAAATTGCTGATCATCATTTACTCCCATTCCTTACCAGATTTTCATTCCAACCAATCAACTAGTTGGTTGGTTGGATGAAAGTTGGTCTAGTGTGTGGACAGCTTTACTCAAGCTGTTGATGTTTTTAAGATCTGCGTACAATGCTGCACTTGTGTACGCAGTTGTGAGTAGCAACGAGGGCTCCGGTGGGCATCTCAATACAAAATCTGCAGCTTGTTGTGATCCGTGAGAGTATGCAGTTGCATATGAATTACCGTCCGTCTCTGAATCAGGCCCATGGAGCAACAAAAGATTAGATTACCCATATCTTCCCTGAATGAAGATATGGCCATTTACTGTGCAATACAGGTTGTAAATTAGAAGTACTTTAATTGGAATCGGTATGTAATGCCGCTGGATCAAATATCGACAGCGGCAGACAGACGGGTCGGAATCCCGACACCATCAGGTAAATACCCTAACCCTCCCCTCTCCCCTAACCCTCCCTTGGGGGTGCCTAACCCTAACCTCCCCCTGTTAGTGCCTAAACCTAACCCTCCTCTCCCCGCACTCTAAACCTAACCCTCCCGGGAGGGTCGCTAGCCCTAACCCCCCCTTGTGGTGCCTTACCCTAACCCCCCCTTTCCCTACCCTAACCTTAACCCTCCCGGCGGGGTCCCTAATGCTAAGCCTCCGCCCGCGTCTACACGCTAAGACACCCAACTCCTATCTTTAGTCCCATGTCGGGATGTGGCTGTCAGGATATCGGTGGGTGGGATAGCGCCCGCCGGTATCCTAACTACATCCCCTTTAATTAGTCAATCGCATCTTGAGTAAAGGATGCTATTATCTTTTTAAATCTTTTTATTGCTTTTCAATGAATAAAATAAATTCTCAACAGCACCAACAAAAACATAGGGCTCAATACAATTACCTCTCCCCCACACGTGAGGGGGACAAGTTGCTGTTGCAACAGCGTGTAAACGCCGCCAACAACATCGGAACTCGCCTACCTCATGGCCCCATCTCGCCCCAGATTCGGGGATTTTTGTACGCAGCCCTATGTAGCCACACTGGCGAGTAATTGAATTGAGCTCATAGAGGCCTATTCATCAACACTAAAATAACAGTTTTAAGGACATTTTCCGTAATTACAGTTATTTTAGTATTCATGAACACACTTTACACAGGAGATATCACTGATATCTCCTGGTTAAGTCCGCCTGCGTTAATTTCCACACTCCACTCCCCATACATTAGTATGGGGATATGGAAATTATGCTATTTATCAAATTCCAAAAATTATGTATTTTCGGCATTTGATGGTGTTACACTGGGATCGGTATGAAATACCGCCGGCCCCCTGGCCGGCAGTTCGATTCCCGGCAGCGCCTGGCCGACAAAAGCTGAGTTCCCGGCAGCGGAAGCCCGACAGCGCTGGAAATCCTGTTAGTCATTAAGGTAAGTATAAACTAACCTAACCCCCTAACCCTATCCCTCCTTAGGGGTGCCTAACCCTAATCCCCCTTCTAAGTGCCTAACCCTAACCCCCCCTTCCCCGCTGTCTAAACCTAAGTCCCCCGGGGGAGTGCCTAACCCTAAGTCCTCCCCAGGTGCCCTAAACCTAACCCTCCCCCCCGCGGTGCCCGGCATCCCTTCGATCGGAATGCCGGTTGTCGGGAAAATGACAGGTGTCTACAAATGGACGCCTGTCATTTAACCCAAGTCGGGATAATGCAGTCGGGAAGTCTGCTGTCGGGATTAATACAGCCAGTTTTCCGATTGCATCCCGTTACACTTACCTGCTGTCAGCATGGGCAGGTCCTCCACGGCTCGCTCTGATGCTACCTGGTCCCTCCCCTGGCTGCTGCTCTGACACTGTGTTCTCCCAGCAGAGCACAGTAAAGATTTTTTTTTTTTTTACATTTTTTTTTTTAAACTTTACTGTGTTCTGCCTGGAGAACACAGTGTCAGAGCAGCTGCCGGAGGCAGCGGGTAGGTAGGTGGAGGACAGGGAGGTGAGCGGAGGGGGGGGCTTGGGACACACACATAATTACCGCAGCTGTAATCAGTGCTGCGCATGCGCTGATTTTGTGAATTTAATGGCGCATGCGCAGCACTGATTACAGCTGTGGTAAGGTAGAACTGCCAGGAAAGTTCCAAAGAATCCCCAATGCTCTCCTCCACCAACGCGTTTCGATATAAGACTATCTTTTTCAAGGTATGAGGAGATCCACACAGTATCCGATATATATACCCATCCTAATTACTTTCCTCAAAAACATATAATGCCTAATTTCAGACATAGATCAGCTAACCACGCTAAAGTATATGTTCCAAATAGGGATGACCCATTCCATACCTTTCCACAGTTACAGCCAGGTAATCAGTTTCATTACTCATTTCTCGGACCTCCAACTCACTTCCGCTATAACAGGAAGTTGCGGTCCATGCCTATCTTTCGTATCAATAGCATCACCTCCGGCGATGTATTTCCTCTTGTTTGTTTGAGTTTTCCAGAGTACTGTTATTTGGACTTAGAATAAGAACTTTACCCTAAGTGGATGAATTTAGATATAGCGCCTGAAGATCTATTGGTAAATGTTTTTGTATGCAATTTGTAGGAGAATCCCAGGGGCTGATTCCCCAGATGACTGTAAGTAATGCAATAATGTTAAGATCTTTCAGACATATGTAACTGAATGTCTCCACCGGGTAAACCCTGCTTGATCATCATGTATGAGAGCAGGCAAAACAATTTTCAACCTCTCTGCTATGATCTTTGGCCTATAGGAGGCTGGTAACTCAGGGCTTTTTCCTTGGTTAGGCAACACCTTGACCAATGCTGCATTAAAATATAATGGTAAAGATTTAGTCGTTATTGAAGCATTATAAAATTGCGTCAATGGTGTTACCACTGAGTCTTTGAGAATTTTGTAAAATTCCCCACTTTGACCATCTGGTTCTGGAGCTTTCGTAGGTTTTAAGGTAGACTATAACTTTTTTAACATTTTCCTCCTTAACCGGAGCTATCAAGGAGTCTGCTTGAGATTTATAAATGTTGTACAAATTATCATAAAAAGTTTTAAAAATGGCATTAATTCTGGCAAGGTTATATTTGGGAGCACCGTCAGTGTCCCTAATAAGGGGGATAGCATGAGAAGCTTTCCGAGCTTTAAGTCAATTTGCAAAGTATCAGCTTTATTACCTTTTGTCACGCTTAGAGGTGGGATATTGGAAACAGAGGTTGTGGGAAAAAATGAAGGCGAGGGGCCTGAATGTATGATCTCCGCATCCACAGGTCTTGGTCGCTGGCGAGACCCGGTCAATGTTGCGGAATGTAACTCACAGGGAGGTGTTCGCCAGTGACCCCTCCAAGCGGGATATGGGCTTAGAAGCACCCTGCAAGCAGGTCACGGTCCTTTGACCAGGTGTCCAAGATTTGCGTGAATAGAGGAACAAATATCCGTGGCCCGAAGGAAAGTGCCTAACAAGGGAGGGCTCTGAAATTACCCCCAATTGAATGCTCCCGACATCAATTAGGGTCTTGCATTTCCCGCTAGTAAAAGGACAATTCAGCATGTGCCCAGGCGTAGCACAATTCAAACAGAGCTTATTTTGGAAACGCCGATTGCGTTTGGCCGTGGTCAATCTGGACTTATTAATCTGCATTGGTTCTTCGCTACTAGCAGATGGAGAAATGGAGCGACCTCCTAGGGATGGACGGTCGCGAGGATGATCCCCTCGTCCCCTATTACCCCACCGCTCTCTATGGCGTAGGTCAATTCTGATGCATAGAGATATGTAGGTAAATCTCTTGATGCCAATTCATCCTTCATCCTTTCTGACAGACCATGGAGAAAGGCTGCTTTAAGGGCTTCTTCATTCCACTTCAGCTCTGATGCGAGGGTCTGAAACTGGACCACATACTGTCCTACTGAACGGGTGTCCCCTGACAGACATAAAGTAAATCCGAAGAGGCAGAGACAGACCTGCCTGGTTCGACAAAAATCCTTTTAAAAGCTGCCACAAAGTCTTCATATCTGGATACTAACGGATCTGCGTGCTCCCATAGTGGGGAGACCCAGTCCAGTGCAGCCCCAGTGAGTAACGAGATCACGTATGCAACCTTGGACCTGGAGGTTGGGAAATTCTGGGGTAAGCACTCAAACTGGATCTTACACTGGTTTATGAAACCATGACACCGTTGAGGACTACCGTCGAACCTTTCTGGGGTAGCCAACTAAAGACGAGACCTTTGCGGCATGGTCCCTTGAGGTAATACTGGAGGAACAGCTGGAGCAGCGACCAGTGGAGCAGGAGACATGGATGCCAAAGTATTTTGGATAGCTATCAATTGTCCAGAAAGTTCCTGTAGATACTGTGCCACTTGTTGCTGCGCTGCCTCTTGATTATCCATACGAGACGCTAATTCCTGAAGGGTCCCAGTACCTTGGGATCCTGCGGCTTCCATTTGGCCTGAACAAACTGTCATGCTTGGAGGTGGGGTATTGGAAACTGAGGCCTGAGATTGTGGGAAAAAACGAAGGCGAGGGGCCTGAATATATGAACTCCGCATCCACAGGTCTTGGTCGTTTGCGAGACCTTGTCAATGGTACGGATTCTAACTCACAGGGAGGTGTTCGCCACTGACCCTTCCAAGCGGGATATGGGCTTAGCTGCACTCTGCAAGCAGGTCGCGGTCCTTTGACCAGGTGTCCAAGACTTGCGGGAATAGAGGAACAAATATCCTATAGATTGTAAGCTTGCGAGCAGGGCCTTCCTACCTATATATTAGGGGTGAGCGGGTTCGGTTTTACTCGGTTCTTTTCGCCACTTTACCGCAATTTCATTCGCTATCCAAAACACATGTTCGGCGATAGCCAATAAAAAGATCCGAGTAAAACCGAGTAAAACCGAACCCGCTCACCCCTACTATATATCTGTTTGTTATTACCCAGTTTTGTTCTGTTAATGTTCCAATTGTAAAGCGCAACGGAATATGCTGCGCTATATAAGAAACTGTTAATAAATAAATAAATAAAAATAAATATCCGTGGCCCGAAGGAAAGTGCCTAACAAGTGCCGTATACTTATACTGTTCGCCAGCAGGCGAGAAGCACTACAGTGCAAAAAAGAAAAAAGAGAAGAGAACAAAAAAGGTGGGTCTAGTCTGACTTAACTCCTTCCCAGGGCTATTCAGCATCGCGCTGAATTTAATCACCACCAAAGGGTCCACCAAGATCCTCGGCTGTGCATAACATGAGAGTAAGGTGAAAAAAGAAAAAATAAAGATCTAAAAAAGAGGAGGTCAGAGAGGTATGCATAAAATCAATACAGAGGTAAAGATGTTAGTAAACTAGTGTGTGTGGGGAGTGTTATGGAGAGGAGAACACAAGGTAGAGGGTGGATCTGTCTCCTGGCCAACATGCAACACAAAATGGGGCAGCCCAGCCTAGCCAACTCAAGAGATGGTCAGGGATGGGAGAAGGGGGATGTAGACCTCATCTCTGTATACATGCAACAAAATAATTATCATCCCAAGCATACAGAGAGTGAGCACATTAGACAAATATCAGGGGCAAGAACCAAGTCAGTGGCAAATGAGGAGTAAGAAAATATAAGGGGCACAACCTACCCAGAGTGGAAGAGGACAGCGGCAAGACAGTAGCATTTTGAGAGCAGCCCCTAAAAAACAAGAAAGATACAAAATAAATAATAAAGTTCTCTGCTAGGCCGAAGTGAGTGCATCTGGAGCCCAAATAAGTAAGTAACAGAAGTAAACAACCTAACATTATAAAAAATAATTAGAAAGAAGGCATATAATACAAGAGGCAAACATTAGGGGCAATGCTTACCAAATTGCAGAATAGTTAGTCAGAAGGATACCCAGATGACTGTAGGTGGTGCATCTGTTAGAGTTTATCTCGATTATAGACAAACAAGTGGGAGCACAGACAAAGTGTAAGATGAAGTCTCTTCTATAATACAGGTGAGAGTAGAAATTGGGGTGTCCACCCTCTGCAGAACATCATACATGCAGAGAAAGCTAGAGTGCAGGGGAGTATAGAATGAAAAGCCAAGAGAAAAACTGGAGCATCAATGAGTATCTGAGGGTGAGCAGGGGCAGCTTCTTCCAGTTGGAGCAACAAGTCTTTTCCTTCTCTAGAATCTTGAATTATAACTTTATTGCCTCCAAAGTCGACAAATAGCTTGAAGGGCTCTTGTTAGATCTAATAGGTCTCGAAGTTTTGCAATCGTTAATGGAGACAGATCTTGGTAGACTTGACGTTTAATGTTCTCATGGAGAACATGAGATTTACCCTGTGTTTGGTGGATGACCAGCTCCTTGACTTTAAGCTAAGGAACTGAAAAATAATGCCTCTAGGAGAGTCAATATCTCTTGGCTTGGAGAAGAGTGCCAATGGTAGTATACGGGTGCCAAGGGACGGAAGTAGGGATACAATCAGGCCCTTTAGGTAGGTTTCTAGCAGATCCTGGGTGCCTTTCTCTGGGTCATTCCCAATACGGATATTGTTACAGTGTTCACGGTTCTCCTGGTCCTCATTTTTGTTTCGTAGCTCCTCTACTTCACTGGTGATGTGGCCAAGATTTCCGTTAATGACAATGTGAGCACGTTGGAAACTTGGCAAACCTCTTGTCAGAGTTCAGCCGGGGATCGACCGTCCCGCAGGCTTCCTCTGACTTCCCGGGCAGTCAGGCAGCTGGTGCGGCGACGTGGGAGGTGCTGAGTATTCTCCCTGATGCTGGTGTGCCGGCGGCCTGGTGCGTGGAGATCGGAGTCTCCGTCATGGGCGCCGCCATGACACTTCCCCTTGTGACTTGCCTTCCTTCCCTGACAGTCTGGCCGGTCAGCTGACGCTGTGAACCAATCAGCAGGCTTCCAGGGGTATACATTCGGCTCCTGTGTATCAGGTAATTGCCTGAACAACCATTGTCACTGCTAGTGTTACTAGTGGTCTCTCGTTCCAGGTTCCCGTGCTTCCAGTGAGCTAATCCCAGCGTGTCAGTATTCCACGAGCAGCAGTGCTTTACCACCGCAGCCTGTGTGCGTTATACAATCCATCTCACCAGTGCTTTACAACCGCAGCCTGTGTGCGTTATACCATCCATCTCACCAGTGCTTTACCACCGCAGCCTGTGTGCGTTATACCATCCATCTCACCAGTGCTTTACCGCCGCAGCCTGTGTGCATTATACAATCCATCTCACCAGTGCTTTACAACCGCAGCCTGTGTGCGTTATACCATCCATCTCACCAGTGCTTTACCACCGCAGCCTGTGTGCGTTATACCATCCATCTCACCAGTGCTTTACCACCGCAGCCTGTGTGCAGTATACCATCCATCTCGCCAGTGCTTTACCATCACAGCCTGAGTGTGTCACGACCCTGTCTAGTTGTCACCTTTTTGCCTTGAGACTTACCCCTGTCAGCTATCCCATGGATCTGTGTTTGTAGTTTTCCTGGGGGATCTGCTCTGACTTCTCTGTCACAGTGATTATTGCACCTGGTCTCTCCTGACTATAAGCACTGCTAGCCCTGATTGGAGTCGCAGGTGTGGTTCTGAATCTCAGAGCTGCAGAGATGAATACTCCCTCTGCATGTTGTGCCTTCCACCAATTGCTGCCAGACCCAGGGTATATATATCCTCCCCTGAGAGCATTCTGGACCTGAACATCTTGTCTTCCCGTGGTGTATGGTTCATGCTGTTTCTGCATTCAAGTGTATCCCTGAAACCTGCTACAGCAACCCCTGGTGCAATCCAGAAAACCTGTTACAGCTATACCTGGCAATTCAGTAAACCTGCTGGCAGCAACCCCCGGTGCATCCAGAAAACCTGCTACAGCTAAACCTGGCAATCCAGTAAACCTGCTGAAAGCAACCCCTGGTGCATCCCGAAAACCTGCTACAGTAATACCTGGCATCCAGACGTCTTGTTACAGCAATACCTGGCCTGTGCTCTGCTGCTAGTCCTACTCCTGGTTGGTCCCTGGCACTCTGTAAACCTGCATCGTGTCACCCTGCCTTGCTTCCTCCTGTGGATCAACTCCTGCTCCTTTACTTACCTACTCCCTCCCTGAATCTAAAATTCCCAAACCTACCCATTCCTTCCTGAAACCTGTTATTCCCAATTATCCAATCCAGCCTGCACCTGAGTTCCAGCCTTTGTCACAGAAATTCCAGATTACCCTGTTTAGCCCTCGTCTCAGCATTACCTGACTTCCATTCAGCCATTGTCACATTATTCCAGTCCAGAGTCAAGTTCCAAGCTCATCAGTTCTATCCACGTTGTTCCAGTCCAGAGTCAAGTTCTTAGTTCATTAGTTCAATTCAACAAGTCTTCCTGCCGGTCCCAGTCCGGTTCCTCCAGTTCCTGTCATTTATCATCAAAGGCAGTTTTCACTGCTACACAAGTCTTGTAAATAGAGCTATCTACATCACCCATGGTTCCGGTCCAGCCGGCCTCCAGAGAATCCAGTTAATCACCTGAGACAGGTAACTCACAAGCACCAATCATGACAGAGTGCAGTTGTACGTATCCAACCTCTCCAGTGCTTACCACCACAGTACGGGTCCAATATCGCTACCCACCTCGTTACTGGACTCCGTGGTCGCTACCTGTTTCACACGGTATTGCACCGTGGTGCATTCCTTCCAACTGGCAACCCGGTAGGTTTTGTGCGCAGTCACTCTCCGCGGTACACACTCCCTTGTACCTCATGTACAATATCCAGAATCTGGGGTTCCACCCCAGTTCCTACGTGCCTCCTACTGGCACCTTGCCCTGAGGCCACAGGTGTATGTTTCTCCTTTTCCCGCGGGGCTTGGTCACCTAGTCAAAGGACCGCGACCTGCTTACGGGGTGCAGCTCAAGCCCATATACCGCTTGGGGGGGGTCACTGGCAAACACCACCCCGTGGGTTAGATTCCGCACCTTTGACTAGGTCTCGCCAACGACCAAGACCCATGGATGCGGAGATCATACATCCAGGCCCCTCACCTTCGTTTCTTCCCGCAGTCTCAGGTCTCAGCTTTCAAAGACCCGCCTCCCAGCGTGACACCTCTACTTTGGAAATTCTGGCTGCCAAGGAAAAAAATTCTGATTTAATGGTGGTGACCACTTTATCAAGTCTAGATTCAAGAGAGTCCTTCAGATCCGTGAGAATATTCTTCAAAGCCTGAATATCATCCTTGGTAGAGAGATTAGAATTACAAGAATTTGCAGAGTCCACATTACTCATCTTCAAAGAGGGAGAGCTCTGCTGAGAGGATGAGGCGTCTTTCTTGTAAAAATAGTGGGTGATTTCCTCAGATTTCTTAAGAGAGGTATACATCAATGAGAAAAATGCGGTCAAACCCCCGAAAATACGGGTTTGACCACATTTCTCATATACACCAAGCCCCAGAGTGCTTTGCACTCCAGGGCTTGGTTACGGTGGGTAATGCCATCTTCCTGATGGCGTTACCCATAGAAGCCTAAGGGCTTCTATCGGGAGTGAGCTGAGAGAGGGATCCAATCAGATCCCTCCCAGCACCCACCGTGGCATGCGCAGAAGGACGCCGGAGGGGCTTTTGGGTCATAGACCCGGAAGTCCTTCGATTGCAAAGGGCCACTCTTACCAAAAGAGCAGTCCTTTGCGGTGATGCGTCATGCATCCCGCCCCTGAACTTTGTAGACCTCTGCATACTGAAGGCAACCTAGAGCAGGAGGCTGAAAAAGGGAGTAGTAGAATTGAACACCAGCAGTCCGAGTGGTGATAGTTATTAAGGCGATGTAGGTAGATGGAAAATATAGGTCAGCAAATAAATATAGTTCTTTGAAGGAATGTGATGAAGGTCGTCTCCAGAGCCATGAGGGTTGGGCAGTGGGTAACCGCCAGGTGAGAGCTGCACCATTGTAGGAGTTCTGTAGGCCCATAGCAGGGAAAACACCAGGTAGAAACCAGCAGAAGGTGCACTAGAGGCAGGCTTGTGGGAGAGCAGACAGTACAAACAGCTGCTACACAATAGATTAACACTCCCAATGGTCTCCAAAGAACAAGCAGTGGGATTGGAGTAGTATAAATCCCTGTCTGCCGACTGCAGCCCCAGTGACAGTCAGCACAGAGGTTTAGTATTACAGCAAGAAGAACACAAACCGAAAAACAATGAACATAGGGCCTGATTCAGCAAGGAATGCTATTATGCTAATACGCACGCAATGCAGTTGCGAATATCAGCGGTGATATGCAAATGTTTGCTCGTGCATTTTGATCGCAGCCTAACATAAGGACGCCCACTTCCCCTTACTCACATCCGTATATTTTGGCAACATAGCAAAATAATCGTTAACATTGAGTAACATCGGACCCATACGCACAGTTAAGGCAGGTCAGACCTCACTGAGGAATTGCTTACTTCAGAGCACACTGTAAGAGCTCAGGCTGCGTATGGTATCGCAGTGGATGATTTATGCATGCCCCTGCAACGCCATTGAAATGCACTGGCACGCCTGCATTCGCCAACCCCCCTCTCCCCATTACCACCCAGAAATGGCAGTTTCTGTCAATAACTCTGCAATGGGTCTGCGTCGTCACTACGATCGCAGGTTCAGATTGCAACGGCTGGTTCACGCAATGCGAAACAATCGTCCGATTGCGTGCGTATTCGTAACTGCGATCCAAGCTGAGTCAGGCCCATAGTAACATACAAAAAAGATTTACAGATGCACAACTCCAACATTACTCATTATATATAATACATTTTGCAAAAGCATTTTGCAAATAATAAGAGGTTTTCTACTTCAGGGTCCATAGGGTATCCACAGGATACCTTGGGGTATAGGTGTGACGTCAGTCGCAGGGCACCAAAGAGTTAAGCTTTCAGCCTCCCAGGATGCACTAGGTCCCCCTCCTATACCCCGCCCCCGGGCCAAGGCACCTCAGTTTAGTTTGGTGCCCGGCCGGAGTCGGGTGCACCTGTTGGAGTGGGGGCTAGAAGAGCCCCTGAAGCTTATTCTTCATGCAGCTGTGGCTGCACATCTGGATGTACAGCATGGACAGTCAGTCCTGACGTCCATGCTGTCTTCCCTACACCCCGCCGGTACCAGAACGCCGGTACTGATCCGGGGATGCTGGTGGGCGTCTGGGGTCACAGCTAGCGGTGACCCCAGATGCTCCGGACCATGGCCGGATTCAAGGGGGACAGAGGTAAGCAGCGGGGTCCCGCGGTGGGTCCCCGCTGATCACATGGTCCTAAGTCCCCAGGCAGGGGGCTCCCTGGGGACTGGCTGCAGCGTGGAGCCAGGCGACCAACCTGCGCTTCCACTACCCCCTGGGACAGCGGACCGCAGCAGAGCGGTAGCGCTGCGGCGTCCCAGGGGTTAAATGCATGCCAGGGGAGCGCGCCTTCCCTGTCTCACAGCCGGCGCCTCCCCCGCTGCACACAGCCCTCTCTGCATGCTGCCGACTGGTCCTGTGGCAGCGCTCCTCCCCCAGGCCAGCCTCCTCTCTGCTCCTCGGCGGCCATCTTCTCCAGAACGCATGGTGAACGCTGCTGGAAGCGCTGGACGGAAGCATCGTGGTCTGGGTCCCCCCGCATACCTCTCCTCCGCTGTGGTCAGGTCTGTGTATGCAGCGCTGTGTCCTACCAGGCCCTGTGTCTGTGTAGTTGAGTGATCAGCGCTGTTAGTGCAGGAATTGTTATTTTTCTGCATTGTATGTGACTGTGCTAGCGCTGCTGCCTGTAATCTTTTCTTCTCTAAACTGTCAGCTTTATTACTGTCCCTGTTCTTTCTGCTAAAGCCCTTGCGGTGCGGTGCTGCAGGGTGGTCTCTCGCCTATTTAATACTTAATTGGTGAGAGAGGTCACATACGTGGTGCCATCATGTCTGAAAGTGATTTTCCCCTCCGGCTACAGTGTACCACGTGCAAAGTACCGTTAGCGGAGGGGGAGGGTAGCGCGGAGGGCCTTTGCCGGCAGTGTTTGTCCATGGCGCGGCCTATTACGGTTACAGCACCGGTACAGGAGCCGCCCTGGGCTTGTTTCGCTCAGGCGTTAACAGCTTTAGTGGGCCAGTTAGCTCCACAGCCCGCGTTTACTCCGATGGGTTTGTCCCAGCAGTCTGTGGTGTCGTCACCCATGCAGGGGTTCCCACGACAATTGGTGGTACCCCACAGTCTCCCTATTTCCCCGCTCCCGGGTTCTCAGGAGCCAGCGTGGGTTAACTCCCTGACGAGTTCTGTACAGCACTTGTCGGATGTGTTGCAAGGGGAGTCTGTGATGCGGTCTCATAAAAGGCCGGTGGCGTCTCTGTCCGCTCCTTATGAGGATGACGAAGGGACGTCTGATGATGGGGAGATTCTAGATCCTTACGATCAGGAACCTCTCCATACTAAGGACGCTGATGCTAAGTCCAAAGTATATATTCCTGGACTTATTCGGGCGGTCCGCACAGCCTTGGTGATTGAGGACGAAGTTCCCCCAGCGGCTAAATCTAAGTATGCCTTTTTCAAAGATGTGAAGGGCGATGCCACAGTCTTTCCTCTTTCGGGTCAGTTGGTGGACCATTTAGAGGAGGCGTGGAAACAACCTGGCAAAAGATACCAGCCGCAGAGACGCCTGGCGGTGGCTTATCCGTTCGCGGATAATTATTTTGCGAAGTGGGAATCCCCTCCACAGGTGGATTCTCACGTGACCCGTCTTGTCCGTAGTGCCACATTGCCGATGCCATCCATGTCCTCCCTTAAGGATGCTACGGACCGCAAGGTAGAAATCTGCCTGAAGTCCGCTTATTCCCTTGCTGGGGGGGCAGCACGGCCGGCTATGGCCATTTGCTGGGTTGCCAGAGCGATGGAGCGCTGGGCGGATTCATTAGAGGCTTCTTTTGAATCCGACTGTCCGGCCGAACAGGCGGAGTTGATTGGCAATCTCCGTGATTCGGCCACCTACATCAACGAGGCGGCTCTAGACATTAGTACTCTGGTGTCTAGAATTTCTTCAGCAGCGGTAGCTGCTCGTCGCACCTTGTGGCTGCGATCCTGGAAGGCGGACGCAGATTCCAAGAAAGGTCTGGAAGCGTTGCCGTTTACCGGAGAAGTTCTCTTCGGTCCGGATCTGGATAAGATTGTGGCCACGCTGGCGGCAGCCAAATCTGCCTGTCTCCCGTCGGCCGCTGCTCCTTCTGGTTCGGGACCATCGTCCTTTCGGTCATCTAGGGCCCAGGGCAGGCCCAAACCACAGTCGTTTCCTCGACAGGCTGGCCCTAAGAAATCGGTCAAGCCCCGGAAGCAGGCATGGAGTACCAGACGTCCGGCCCCCAAGCCAGATGGCAAGCCTGCGGCCTGACGGTCCGGGCCTCCCTTTGGGGGATCCCAGGGTGGGAGGCCGCCTGCTACAGTTCGCCCAGTGTTGGTCGACCACTACGACAGACACTTGGGTTCTGGAGGTGGTTTCCCACGGATACGCCCTCTCCTTCCGGCACAGACCCCCGGCTCGCTTCTTCACCACGGGTCTCCCATCAGACCGGAACAAGGCTACGGAGCTGCGGAAGGTATTGCACACTATGCTCCAGGCTGGAGTTATAGTGGCGGTTCCATTCTCCCAGAGGGGCCAGGGTTTCTATTCAAATCTATTTTTGGTACAGAAACCCAATGGGTCATATCGTCCGATTCTCAACCTCAAAGCACTCAACAAGTCTTTGCGGGTCCCGAAGTTTCGGATGGAGACCCTACGGTCCATCATTCTGGCGCTGGAACCTGGGGACTACTTGGTGTCATTGGACATACAGGACGCTTACCTGCATGTCCCTATTCTTTGGCGCCATCAACAGTTCCTCAGGTTTGCAATCAGCAGCGACCACTTCCAGTTTCGGGCGTTACCTTTTGGCCTGGCAACAGCACCACGTGTTTTCACCAAGGTGATGGCGGTCATGGCGGCTTCTCTGCGGCTGCAGGGAGTCCGCATGTTGCCGTATTTGGACGACCTGTTATTGGTGGCAGGATCTCCAGAGCTCCTGTTACGCCACTTGGACCTGACCATTGCACTGCTGCAACGGCACGGCTGGCTAATCAACTGGCAGAAGTCCACTCTAATCCCGTCTCGGAGGATTCTGCATCTTGGAGCCTTATTGGACTCGGGACAGCAAAGGATCTTCGTGACGGAGGACAAGATCTCTGCTTTACAGTCAAGGGTGCGCAGTTGTCTGCACAGCCGCCGGGTGTCCTTACACTCGGCGATGAGGTTACTGGGCTCCATGGTGTCGGTGTTCGACATGGTGGAATACGCCCAGTTTCACTCCAGACCTCTGCAGCACCTGATCCTGTCCAAGTGGAACGGGCTGACTCAGTCTCTGAAGTCCCAGACGATTGTGCTCACCCAGGAGGTTCGCCTGTCCCTTACGTGGTGGTTACAGACGACCCACCTCAACAAGGGACGTCCGTTCTGGGTTCCAAATTGGGTCCTGTTGACAACGGACGCCAGTCTTCGGGGCTGGGGAGCAGTTTCGGGTCCACACTTGTTCCAGGGCAGGTGGACGCCGACAGAAGCGGAGCTTCCAATAAATATCTTGGAACTCCGTGCGGTCTTCAATGCTCTCCAGCAGGCACAGCGGTTTCTCCAGGGTCGCCCGGTGCAGGTCCAGTCGGACAACGCTACCACCGTGGCCTACATAAACAGGCAAGGAGGAACTCGCAGTCGGGCGGCTCTCGTAGAGGTCTCTCGGATCCTGGTTTGGGCGGAGCGCAATCTTCCGGCCATATCAGCGGTCTTCATCCCGGGAGTGCTCAATTGGGAGGCGGACTTTCTAAGTCGCCAGGACGTTCATCCGGGGGAATGGTCCCTGCACCCGGACGTTTTTCAACTACTGGTGGACAGGTGGGGTCTTCCAGAAATCGACCTCATGGCGTCCCGGCACAACAACAAGTTGCCGGTGTACGGGTCTCGCACAAGAGACGAAGGGGCGTCTCTGGTGGATGCTCTGTCCGTCCGGTGGACGTTCCGGTTCGCATACCTGTTCCCTCCGGTCTCCCTTCTTCCACGGGTAATCCGGAAATTCAAACAGGAAGGAGGGACGCTCCTGTTGATAGCTCCCGCGTGGCCCAGACGGCACTGGTTCTCAGACCTTCAGGGTCTGTCCGTGGACATTCCTCTGCGGTTGCCGCTACGACCGGACCTTCTGTCTCAGGGTCCTTGCCTTCACCCGGACCTGACTCGGCTGTCTTTGACGGCGTGGCTGTTGAGACGGCCATGCTGAGGTCCCGGGGGTTTTCCAGCTCTGTGGTGCGTACCATGTTACGAGCTCGGAAACCGTCTTCCGCGAGGATATACCATCGCGTGTGGCATACGTTCTTCCAGTGGTGTCGACCGAGAGGTTATGCACCGCGGGAGTTTCGTCTGTCTCGGATTCTCGCCTTCCTGCAAGCGGGACTAGATCATGGGCTTCGCCTTGCTTCTTTGAAGGTACAGGTTTCGGCCCTATCTGTCTGGTTTCACCGTAGGATTGCTACAATCCCGGATGTGCGCACCTTTATGCAGGGTGTTCTCCGCATTCAGCCGCCCTTTGTTCCACCTGTGGCGCCTTGGGATTTGGCTGTGGTCCTGAGGGCTCTCCAAGGACCGCCGTTTGAACCACTGGGCTCAGTGGATCTTAAATGGCTAACAGCTAAGACTGTTTTCCTTCTGGCCATTGCTTCGGCCAGACGTGTTTCTGAGTTAGGGGCTCTTTCTTGTAGACCCCCTTTCTTGGTTTTTTATGGGAACAGGGCAGTGCTCCGCACTCGGCCCGAGTTTCTTCCCAAAGTTATTTCCCAGTTTCATATTAACGAGGAAATAGTTGTTCCGGCCTTTAACTCACCGGGTCTTTCCGTGGGTGAGGCCTCTTTGGATGTTGTGCGGGCCTTAAGGACTTATGTTGACCGCACTTCTTCGTTTAGGAAGTCGGACGCTTTGTTTGTCCTCTTTGGCTTCCGTAAAAAGGGTTGGCCTGCTTCAAAGCAAACTTTGGCAGCCTGGATCCGTATGGCTATTTCTGAAGCTTATCTTCATGAAGGCCTACCGGTCCCTCCTTCTCTGAAGGCTCATTCCACTAGGTCTGTGGGTCCTTCGTGGGCAGCTCGACGTGGTGCCTCGGCAGTTCAGATCTGCAAGGCTGCTACGTGGTCTTCTGTCCATACCTTCGTGAGGTATTACAGGTTTGACACCTTCGCCTCTCAGGATGCTTCCTTCGGGCGGCGGATTCTCCTTTCTGCACAGGAGCGTCCCCACCCTTAAAGGATACTGCTTTGGGACATCCCCAAGGTATCCTGTGGATACCCTATGGACCCTGAAGTAGAAAATATGAGATATGGTAAGAACTTACCCTTGTTATCTCTATTTCTACGAAGTCCATAGGGTTCCACAGGACTCCCGCCCTGTCGCACCTGTGCTGCAGATGGGCTTTGCTCTGGTCACCGGTTTTCCGTCTCCCTCTGGTGAGAATGTGATTCTTGTATGTGTCCAGATCTTTGTTCTCTCTCTTCCTTCTCCTCCTCCGGCCTATGGCTTGGTAACTAACTGAGGTGCCTTGGCCCGGGGGCGGGGTATAGGAGGGGGACCTAGTGCATCCTGGGAGGCTGAAAGCTTAACTCTTTGGTGCCCTGCGACTGACGTCACACCTATACCCCAAGGTATCCTGTGGAACCCTATGGACTTCGTAGAAATAGAGATAACAAGGGTAAGTTCTTACCATATCTCATATTTTGGCATAATCATGGCCATGGTTATGGGCCTACCCACCGCGCCCAGTTAACCTCTGAGGGTAGGTCCCTAACATACTGGGGTTGAAATCCAGAGCGCAGGACACCCCCAAACCAGCCCAGCTGAGCCACCCCAGGGCATCGCTCCAATAAGGAAAGGTGGAGTATAAAAAGGTGTAGGATAGATAAAACAGGGACAATTAAGTTACGGCCTGACTCAGTACGTATCGCAACTGTGATTGCAATAGCAATTATGCGCGCAGTCTCGCTGTTATCATATGCTAATCCTCTGCGATTGCTCTGCCCTCGCAGCATAACATAAGGACCTTACCTTACACACATCCATAATACTTAGCAAGACTGCAAAATCATCGGTAACACCAAGTACAATCGCAGCCTCACGTACACTTGCACAAGGTATTCAGTGAGAGCTCAAGCTGCGTATGGCATCGCAGTGTATAATTTATGCACACCCCTGCAACAGCATTCAAACGCACTAGCACACCTGCTTTTCGCTGACCACCCCCAGTCACCACACCCAAACGGTACTTCCTGTTAACGCTTTGCGATGGGTCTGCATAGTCACTGCGATCTTAGAGGCCGATTCAGCAAGGAACACAGATGAGAATTTGCACGCCCTTGGCCAATGTTTTTGCACTGTGCATGCATATGCATCGCACTGCATGTGCGCGAACTGACCAGTGCGAGCAGGTAAGGGTACGCAGGCTACACGCAGTGATTACACAGACCCTTCCGATATTGATTGACAAGAAGTGCCGTTTGTGAGTGGTGACGGGGTGGTCGGGCAAACGCAGGCATGCCTGTGTGTTGGGACACCGTTATAGGGATGTGCATAATTAAGGCAGTGAAGCGGCATACGCAGCCAGACGACTCGATGCACGCAGGAAGTGGCCAAAATCCTGCACAAGATCAGGTCAACCTCTATTGTACGTACGGTTCTGATGGTTCCGATGTTACTGATGTTTCCGCTGTCTTGTGGACTACTCAGGCTTTGAGTAAAGGCAAGTACAGGCAAGTGGGTGGCATTGTGCAGTGCTGGGCATCTGCATCTTATGCTGCAGTTGCCGTGCGTATGCATTGATTAGCATATATTCACAGCGGCCAAGTGTGTGCATGCGCACACTTGTGTTCCTTGCTGAATCAGGCCCTAAGACATATACGGGTGACTGAAACATGTGTAATATGATATGCACTGAATTAATAGATCCACGTGTTGTTCATCCTGCCCAAGAAAGAACATCTGAGGCAGCTATCTTGGGTGCACTACAAAGGTTACAATATGTGAGACAAGCCATACAAGAAACTAAGACATATATACGGGTAACTAAATTGTCTGTAATATGACTTGCATTGAGGGCCTGATTCAGAGATGGACGCTAATGCAATCGCAGCTGTGATATCGTACGGAACGCAGCTTCGAAAATATGCTGTTAGCAAAGATCACCCAAGCATAAAGACGCCCACTGCTGCCTTTTTACCTGTGTGCGACGATGCATACCTGCGTAAATATCGGTAACATCAAAGCATATTGACGGCCATCTTACCCTTGCAGAAAGTCTGATCTGCTGCAGCCTTGGGTGCTCTTCTGACACACAGAGTGGCGTATGCAATAGCAGTGAGTAATTTATGCATGCCCATGTAACGGCGTTCAAACGGCCAGGCACGCCTGCGTTTCACTGACCACCCCCACGTCAACACCCAAACGTTTACTTCCTGTCAATCACTCTGAGATGGGTCTCCATGGCCTGTGTGATCCCAGTGCGATCGCAGAGCAGCCCTGGTGCACACGTACTGAGATGCATGCGCAATGGCAAACAATCGCTCGATCTGCGTGAAAATTGCATTAGCGTCCATCTCTGAATCAGGCCCTAAATTAACAGATCCACATGTTGTTCATCCTGCCCAAGAAATAACCTTCCTTTTTAGCCGTCTGGGGCGCACTGCATAGGTTACATTTGGCAGGGTGTGCAATTAGCTGAAGTATAACATCCAGATGGAGAGAAGAAATAGAATAATAAATAAATAAAATAAAACAAAAGAGAAGCTGAATACAAAGACAAAAAAATTACAGTATTAAAACAATGGTGACAGCACTATAAAAATTATGGCAAAGTTAATAAAAAACTTAAAATAATGGAGAAAACTGGAACAAACCACACATCTCGGCCTGCACCTAACCTCTCCCTCGCTTGAGTGTGTGGTCTTGTCGTATCCAGCAGTTTGTTAAGTGCAATTGGACTGCAGCACGAGTCTGCCCCAAACCCAGTCTCAGGGAAGTTGCTCGGAGGGTGGAGCACAGGGCATATTAAGAGAAGAGGGGGGCCATGTGCATTTCCTGTCCGGTGCCCCCTCCTCTCCCTGGTGGCCGGTAGCGGACTGACAGCAGCTGTAAACTCTAGGCACCAGAGTCTACTGCGCACGCGCACCCTTTATAGATATGCGCCTCACGGAGCAGTAGCATTCCTGAGCTGCAGTGTTTGAGAAATTGTTTACTTTGAAGTTAGAAACCAGGCCAAAGTCAAAATCCAATTCAAAGTCCGGTTCTAACTCAATGCTTCAGATAACATGCTTAAGATGCAGGCTTTAAGATGGCAGGCTAAGCCTGTGTGTGCAG
The DNA here is from genome assembly GCA_031769625.1 of Taudactylus pleione. Taxonomy (NCBI): domain Eukaryota; kingdom Metazoa; phylum Chordata; class Amphibia; order Anura; family Myobatrachidae; genus Taudactylus; species Taudactylus pleione. Next base: position 33,128,105 of record JAUIMM010000085.1, read on the forward strand.
GCTTGAAATAATTCACTTTTGTAGGAGATGCTGGGTCATCTGGTATGGGGAGGTTTGAGCATTTTGTTCTACAAGCTAATTAATGTACAGTACCCGTGAAGAAATGGTATTAAGATTATGATCCAGTTCTAATTCCATGCTACAGATTACTTGCTTAAGATGCAGGCTAAGCCTGTGTGTTCAGGCTTTCAAATAATTCCTGTACATCAGACTTATTCATTCATTACTCTATCTGGCCAATGTAGCAACAGGGCTAAAGAAACAGGTAAACTATTGGTTCCGGGGGCGCATCTATAATGGGTGCAGAATGTGAAGTGCACACGGGCCCCTGGGTCCAGGGGCGCCCATACCACATATTCATACTTTTTAATACTTATCTCTCCGAAGTCCCACGTCAGCTGGAGAGGCGCTACACAAAACGCCTGGAAAATGGCCGGCGTTCTGTACATGCGCAGTAGGGAAATCACCGGGAAAATGGGTGCCGCGCCATTTTCACAGTGACCTGCGAATGCGCAATAGACTCAGGGCAGAAACTAGTGTCCGGAGTATACTGAGGCTGTCAGTGCACGGCAGCCGCCCCGGACAGGGAGTGAACACAGGCCGCCTCCTCTCTTAATACGCCCCTGATTGGTTCACTTGTAGTCTTATAATAACTAGGTTAAACATTTAGGGGCCTATTCATCATCACTTAATTTTTACAAAAGCAGGTGAAAATTAACATTTCACCTGCAATTGTAAAAATTAAGTTATCGGGCCATTCATCAAGAAGGTAAAGCAGGAGATATCACAGATATCTCCTACTTACCTTCCTCTGGTGGAATGGCCCGCTGTTCCCATACACTAGTATGGGGACAGAATTCATCAAGTTCCGAAAATACATTATTTTCGAAGCTTGACTGCAGTAGCATTCACCATCTTCAGATGGCGAATGCTCCCGCTTGTGGATCGCAAACCCACTCCTTCCTATGGGAAGGAGGCCCGGGTTGCGAAGAGGGATCCTTTCGGATCCCTCCGTCCGGCTACTTCCGCCGGATGTCTGGGCTCTTGTGCACATGCATAACCTGTAGGTCATGCATGCACACTCCCGTCACTGCTCTGAAAGGAGCAGTGAAAAGATTCACTGCTCTGAAAAGGAGCAGTGAAGCCTCTCGTGGGGACAGCTGATTTCGCATTAGCTGTGCCCGCATTGGAGCAATGATTAATTGCTTCAAATTCCGTGGCAAGTTAGAATGTTAATTATCGGGGTCCGATAATTAACATCATGAACAGGCCCTATAAACTGAAGAAAACATGTTTGCCTGTGCACCCTAATACTGAAGTTTGGCAGTGTTTGAGTGTGAGGGTCCTTTGTGTATAGAAGTGTTCACCCAGGTAATATTAAAAAATTATATTTTTTAAATATTTTTTTCTTGAAAATAGAAAGATTAGGAGGAGCGGTATTGATCCATTGTTGAAGGGAACAATTTTTTTGCATTTGGTTTATTTTCAACTAATTATCCATCAGATTATTCAAATATCCTATGTACTTGTCTATCATTTATTTTAAACACATTTTAACTTATAGGGCTCTAATAAGGTGATAATACCTTCTATATTTTCAACACTTTTCTATTACTTTTTGAATTGGCTAGATGTTATCAGTAGGTCATTAGCATAAATAACACGTCACAATCATCATTCTGTGTCACAATGCAGCACCTCTGTGTCATGAATCTGGGTCTTAAGCAGCGTACACACTTGGCGATATTAATGAGTGATTGAATGATTATGAAATCATAATCGCTCATTAATCGTGCACAAATCGTGCACTGTAATGTCGGAAACGACCAGCGATGCACGCTCCCGCTGGTCTTTTCCGACAACTATCATCGCCTGAACATGCAGGTCAATCTGCCGATAACGACAGATTGGCCATGTTCAGGGATGAGGGAGGGTGCATGCACTGAACAACATATCGTTCAGTGTAGGCACTACAGGGGATCAGGAATGACTGTACGATTACGATTGTCATGCCTTCAGCATACGGTTTGTTATGTTACATTAATTCATATTCGCAGCCCCACCTAGTGGTCAGGACAGTAGCAGTTTAAATCGGATCTATTTTGTCCCTCCTAACATGCCTTAGCAGCCTAGCAATGCAGTCTGGGCTAAAGGAGCAGTAAGCAGCCATTTCCTCCACACGCATGGGACCTCATTCAGACCCGGTCGCAAGCGCCGTGCGCTCGCAACCGGGTCGATGGTTTGATCCTGCGCACGCGCAGCAGCCGCACTGCGCGTGCACAAGCCCCGGAGCGAGATAGGAACTCTCTCGCTCCGAAGCTCACTACAAAAGGGCCAGCTGTCGATGGTGATCCACAGCTCGGCCCGTTTTGTAAGCGGGGGGGGGTGGTTTCACAAATGGAGGCTTTCCTTAAGGAACGCCTACCGTTTTGTGGGCGGCCGCACTGACATCAGCAGTGATGTCAGTGGGGAGCTTCCTGCTCGATCAGACCAGGAAGCTCCCTGGGGATTGCGGTTGCCGAGACCCAACCTTAGGGACTCGTCGCAAGCCCCGATGGTCTTGACCATTGCAACCATCAACCTGGTCGGTCGCTAAGCTGTGGGTGGTATATTGCTATATCGATGGTATTATGTACCTTCCCGACTACAAGTAATGTTTCCCGATGTTTCAGATTGGTGGTGGAGGGGCTGTCATAGCGAGGGCACTTTTTTGTATAACTGGTGGACCTGTCCCAAATTAGCCAGTATATGGCAGGAGGTTGTCGATCTCCTCTCGCGCCTCTTTGAGACCACTATTTCCTCTGATCCTCAGCATTTTCTCCTTCCCTTGTATCTGCCCTTCCTATCCCGGTATCAGAATAAGTTGTTCCGACACATCGTATCTGCTATGACCTGCCAAATAGCAGAGGATTGAAAAAACCCTAATCCTTCTCCTATGCAGGTAATATTATCACGTTTGGTGTGTCTACAAGATGGAATACATGACCGCTTTATTACACAACACATCGAAATCTTTTGATATGGTCCCCTTGGTTGACATACCAAAACATTCCCTCTACATTCAACATTTAATTTTTTATTTTTTCGACCACATTTGAAGGAGTGTCTTCCTACTTAGAGTCCTTCCACCCTTTTCTCCTCTGATTTTCCCTTGTTTTCTTTGTGTTTTTTTTTATTTTCTTCTTTTTCTCTCTCTTACTCCTTGACGGTTTGCCACACCGTTGCTGCAAGAAATTTTTGTTGCTTCTATACTTTTCTCTTCTTATACTGAGAAAATGAATCACTATATTATTGTTTTGAATTGTTACAACTTTTATTTCATAAGCATATTCTGTGCTGTAATTTATCTTTGAATATTTGTCTGTACTATTTTATTGTGATTTGCTCAATAAAAAGAGTTTAAAAAAAAAGAAAAGAAAATATAACAAGTACAATGCTTCCATATAAAGCATAAACATACATTAGTATCAATAATAAATCCGGAATACAAATGTGATATACATAGTTTAGCATATGAGTTTAAATTCAAATTATTAACTACACCAATTGTGGCTGTAACTCCAATACACTATCATAAGAACCATGGGTGGGAGACCTGCCAACCCCCCATCAATCAGATCAAGGAAATAGGCGGATCCTGCACTGCTAATCTGGCTAGATACCATGTAGTGTTTTTGAGGCTATGATGGATTTGTGTCCTCGTAGTAAGTGGAAGAGTCTCTTTATACGATTCCCAACCAGGAAAAGGCACTCCGCATTTTTTTCTTTATGCAGAAGCATTTCTACCCAATCCATCCTATATAGAAAATTAAGCATGGTTAGAAATAGGGTTATTTGGGGAGGTGCAGTATCTATCCAGCCTTGTAGGATTGTTTTTCTGCCAGTAGTAATGTAGAGCTTTTAATCAATCGCATCACATGGGAATCCACTGCAGGGGGTGCTTCCCAGTAGGAAACGGATAACAAGAGGTCAGGCGTTTTTGAAGCTGAAACCTCTTACCCGGCGTCTGCCAAGCTGCCGCCATGTGTTCAGCTAGTTGATCTAAGAAACTCTGCTGAGGCCACTTTTTGACGTTTAAACAGTGGGTGCTTTGATTTGTGGGCAGGCTCATCGTCTTCTATCTCTAGGATAGATCTGGCCGCAGGCACCAAAGCAGGTATATTAATAATAATACTTAGACTGAATCTCTTCCTCCCCCGAGGGGGACTCAGTGTTATGCTGGGTACACACTTATACAATCATCGGGCCGTGCATCCAATATTGAGAAAATGGCCTTTGGATTGTATAGGTGTGTACGCTGTCCCGATGCAGGAGCGTTAGCCGATAAACGGCTTTTAACGCTCCTGCAATGGTCGGGATCGGGAGGGCACATCTTATGTACTGTTTAATATTTATTGGTTCGACCTCCCGATCCCATGGAAGCCTGTACACACTGTGCTATGTCTGCAGTGTGTACGCGGCTAACAGGGGGTCACACTGAGGACAGACTGCACGGCTGATCGGGGCAGTTTTACCCGATCAGCCTGCAATCAAAAAAGTGTGTACCCAGCTTTTGAGAGATCAGCATCGTCTGTCTCCCGAGATGACACCTCAGAATCTGAGAGCTGCATAGACTGTGAAGATATCACAGGACGCTTAGTAATCTTACTGGGTAGTGGCTTCTCACCTTGCAATATGTTTTGAAAGGCTGTAGAGGTAGCCGCTAGACTCTGTACAGCAGTAGAGAGCATGTCTACCCATTTAGGGGGCATAGTAAGTACCTGTATTGCTTGTACCTGTTGTGGCAACCACATAGGGGAAATTACTGCCGGAACTGCTAGGCAGTCCGCAATAGTACCGAGCACCTGAGAAAAGGAAGCCCAGGGGCTGGAGGGTCTAATTGGCCTGGTGGGGTATAACACCTTGCACATAGACCACCCTGCATTAAATCCTCCTCATTTAAGCCTGCAGCACATACTTTACTAGAGCAGTATGGGAGAAACAGCTTGCTTGCTACTCATGCCTTTGCTAGACATAGCTGCAGAGTAGTATAGCACAGTGGCGGAACTCCCGGAGATAATGGAGTCAGTTGCCGCCGGGCGCCAGCCCTAAAGGGGGCGCCTGGCTCCATTGTCACCCGGGTCCCAGCCATTCTACCTACCGGCTTCAGTCAGTTCTAACTAGTAGTAGAGGAGAGGAGCCGCTGAGCGCTGATCAGCATCAGCGGCGCTCCTCCTCTGGCTCTGCACTCATGTCTGCACTCTCTGTGGTCTCTCTGGTACCAGCAGGCGCAGCTCCCAGGCACTACTGTGTGGGCTATCTTCTGCCGGAGTTGCCCTGTGGCCATCTTCTTCCCGGCCAGGTTCTCTTCTCCCGGCAGCAATCTCAGCAGCAGAACAGTCTTCTCCCAGTGCGCCACATGTCCAGTTGCCGACTTTCCCGGACTGTCACCACTGCCGTTCTCCACGGTTGCCAGGCATTCATTCCCAGGGGTCCGGTGGCACTCCACTGGTCCGTGGGATGTCCGTCCCTGCAAGCGCAGCACGTGGGACCCATCTTGTCGGGGCAGCTCACTGTGGGGTACTTCTGTGGTCTTCGCAGGTACAGTTCCAACAGCCGCTGGTTCATTGGTCATCGGCAGGGGTTCAGTGAAGGCCGTGTTCAGCTCACCAGCGCTCCACTTTCCCCGCCGGGCAGTGGCGTAACTAGGGCAGGGCGAGCCACGGTAGCGGCCCGCCCTAGTTAGCCAGTGTAGCGCCGACCGCAGTGAGTGCGGTCAGCGCTACACATTTACACAGGACCGGCGCCAGGCTTCCAACGCCGGTCCTGTGCTGCACAGCTGAGCCCGTTCCCTCCCCGAGCGCATGCCCAATAGCGCCAGGAGGCGGGCTCAGGCTGTGCATAACACACGCATCGCCGCCAGCGCTAGCGGCGATGCGTGTGTTAAACAGCAGCCAATGAGAGTCAGATAGACTTTCATTGACTGCTGCAGCACCCACTGCAAGAGCCGGGCTTCCATCCGGCTCCTGCAGAGGGTAATGGGACAGACGTCATGACATCATGACGTCTTTCCCATAATGCTGAGCGCGCCAGCCCGGGAAGACTGGCGGGCGGTGGCGGGAGCGCTGTCGTGGTCCGGAGCAGCAGCGTGGATTCAGGTAAGTATATTTGTAAATAATATGAGATATGGTAAGAACTTACCCTTGTTATCTCTATTTCTACGAAGTCCATAGGGTTCCACAGGATACCTTGGGGTATAGGTGTGACGTCAGTCGCTGGGCACCATAGAGTTAAGCTTTTCAGCCTCCCAGGATGCACTAGGGTCCCCCTCCTATACCCCGCCCCCGAGCCAAGGCACCTCAGTTAGTTATCAAGCCATAGGCCGGAGGAGGAGAAGGAAGAGAGAGAAAAAAGATCTGGACACATACAAGAATCACATTCTCACCAGAGGGAGACGGAAAACCGGTGACCAGAGCAAAGCCCATCTGCAGCACAGGTGCGACAGGGCGGGAGTCCTGTGGAACCCTATGGACTTCGTAGAAATAGAGATAACAAGGGTAAGTTCTTACCATATCTCATATTTTCTACTTCAGGGTCCATAGGGTATCCACAGGATACCTTGGGGATGTCCCAAAGCAGTATCCTTTAAGGGTGGGGACGCTCCTGTGCAGAAAGGAGAATCCGCCGCCCGAAGGAAGCATCCTGAGAGGCGAAGGTGTCAAACCTGTAATACCTCACGAAGGTATGGACAGAGGACCACGTAGCAGCCTTGCAGATCTGAACTGCCGAGGCACCACGTCGAGCTGCCCACGAAGGACCCACAGACCTAGTGGAATGAGCCTTCAGAGAAGGTGGGACCGGTAGGCCTTCATGAAGATAAGCTTCAGAAATAGCCATACGGATCCAGGCTGCCAAAGTTTGCTTTGAAGCAGGCCAACCCTTTTTACGGAAGCCATAGAGGACAAACAAAGCGTCCGACTTCCTAAACGAAGAAGTGCGGTCAACATAAGTCCTTAAGGCCCGCACAACATCCAAAGAGGCCTCACCCACGGAAAGACCCGGTGAGTTAAAGGCCGGAACAACTATTTCCTCGTTAACATGAAACTGGGAAACAACTTTGGGAAGAAACTCGGGCCGAGTGCGGAGCACTGCCCTGTTCCCATGAAAAACCAAGAAAGGGGGTCTACAAGAAAGAGCCCCTAACTCAGAAACATGTCTGGCCGAAGCAATGGCCAGAAGGAAAACAGTCTTAGCTGTTAGCCATTTAAGATCCACTGAGCCCAGTGGTTCAAACGGCGGTCCTTGGAGAGCCCTCAGGACCACAGCCAAATCCCAAGGCGCCACAGGTGGAACAAAGGGTGGCTGAATGCGGAGAACACCCTGCATAAAGGTGCGCACATCCGGGATTGTAGCAATCCTACGGTGAAACCAGACAGATAGGGCCGAAACCTGTACCTTCAAAGAAGCAAGGCGAAGCCCATGATCTAGTCCCACTTGCAGGAAGGCGAGAATCCGAGACAGACGAAACTCCCGCGGTGCATAACCTCTCGGTCGACACCACTGGAAGAACGTATGCCACACGCGATGGTATATCCTCGTGGAAGACGGTTTCCGAGCTCGTAACATGGTACGCACCACAGAGCTGGAAAACCCCCGGGACCTCAGCATGGCCGTCTCAACAGCCACGCCGTCAAAGACAGCCGAGTCAGGTCCGGGTGAAGGCAAGGACCCTGAGACAGAAGGTCCGGTCGTAGCGGCAACCCCAGAGGACTGTCCATGGACAGACCCTGAAGGTCTGAGAACCAGTGCCGTCTGGGCCACGCGGGAGCTATCAACAGGAGCGTCCCTCCTTCCTGTTTGAATTTCCGGATTACCCGTGGAAGAAGGGAGACCGGAGGGAACAGGTATGCGAACCGGAACGTCCACCGGACGGACAGAGCATCCACCAGAGACGCCCCTTCGTCTCTTGTGCGAGACCCGTACACCGGCAACTTGTTGTTGTGCCGGGACGCCATGAGGTCGATTTCTGGAAGACCCCACCTGTCCACCAGTAGTTGAAAAATGTCCGGGTGCAGGGACCATTCCCCCGGATGAATGTCTTGGCGACTTAGAAAGTCCGCCTCCCAATTTAGCACTCCCGGGATGAAGACCGCTGATATGGCCGGAAGATTGCGCTCCGCCCAAACCAGGATCCGAGAGACCTCTACGAGAGCCACCCAACTGCGAGTTCCTCCTTGCCTGTTTATGTAGGCCACGGTGGTAGCGTTGTCCGACTGGACCAGCACCGGGCGACCCTGGAGAAACCGCTGTGCCTGCTGGAGAGCATTGAAGACCGCACGGAGTTCCAAGATATTTATTGGAAGCTCCGCTTCTGTCGGCGTCCACCTGCCCTGGAACAAGTGTGGACCCGAAACTGCTCCCCAGCCCCGAAGACTGGCGTCCGTTGTCAATAGGACCCAATTTGGAACCCAGAACGGACGTCCCTTGTTGAGGTGGGTCGTCTGTATCCACCACGCAAGGGACAGGCGAACCTCCGGGGTGAGCACAATCGTCTGGGACTTCAGAGACTGAGGCAGCCCGTTCCACTTGGACAGGATCAGGTGCTGCAGAGGTCTGGAGTGAAACTGGGCGTATTCCACCATGTCGAACACCGACACCATGGAGCCCAGTAACCTCATCGCCGAGTGTAAGGACACCCGGCGGCTGTGCAGGCAACTGCGCACCCTTGACTGTAAAGCAGAGATCTTGTCCTCCGTCACGAAGATCCTTTGCTGTCCCGAGTCCAATAAGGCTCCAAGATGCAGAATCCTCCGAGACGGGATTAGAGTGGACTTCTGCCAGTTGATTAGCCAGCCGTGCCGTTGCAGCAGTGCAATGGTCAGGTCCAAGTGGCATAACAGGAGCTCTGGAGATCCTGCCACCAATAACAGGTCGTCCAAATACGGCAACATGTGGACTCCCTGCAGCCGCAGAGAAGCCGCCATGACCGCCATCACCTTGGTGAAAACACGTGGTGCTGTTGCCAGGCCAAAAGGTAATGCCCGAAACTGGAAGTGGTCGCTGCGGATTGCAAACCTGAGGAACTGTTGATGGCGCAAAAGAATAGGGACATGCAGGTAAGCGTCCTGTATGTCCAATGACACCATGTAGTCCCCAGGTTCCAGCGCCAGAATGATGGACCGTAGGGTCTCCATCCGAAACTTCGGGACCCGCAAAGACTTGTTGAGTGCTTTGAGGTTGAGAATCGGACGATATGACCCATTGGGTTTCTGTACCAAAAATAGATTTGAATAGAAACCCTGGCCCCTCTGTGAGAATGGAACAGGCACTATAACTCCAGCTTGGAGCATAGTGTGCAATACCTTCCGCAGCTCCGTAGCCTTGTTCCGGTCTGATGGTAGACCCGTGGTGAAGAAGCGAGCCGGGGGTCTGTGCCGGAAGGAGAGGGCGTATCCGTGGGAAACCACCTCCAGAACCCAAGTGTCTGTCGTAGTGGTCGACCAACACTGGGCGAACTGTAGCAGGCGGCCTCCCACCCTGGGATCCCCCAAAGGGAGGCCCGGACCGTCAGGCCGCAGGCTTGTCATCTGGCTTGGGGGCCGGACGTCTGGTACTCCATGCCTGCTTCCGGGGCTTGACCGATTTCTTAGGGCCAGCCTGTCGAGGAAACGACTGTGGTTTGGGCCTGCCCTGGGCCCTAGATGACCGAAAGGACGATGGTCCAGAACCAGAAGGAGCAGCGGCCGACGGGAGACAAGCAGATTCGGCTGCCGCCAGCGTGGCCACAATCTTATCCAGATCCGGACCCAAGAGAACTTCTCCGGTAAACGGCAACGCTTCCAGACCTTTCTTGGAATCTGCGTCCGCCTTCCAGGATCGCAGCCACAAGGTGCGACGAGCAGCTACCGCTGCTGAAGAAATTCTAGACACCAGAGTACTAATGTCTAGAGCCGCCTCGTTGATGTAGGTGGCCGAATCACGGAGATTGCCAATCAACTCCGCCTGTTCGGCCGGACAGTCGGATTCAAAAGAAGCCTCTAATGAATCCGCCCAGCGCTCCATCGCTCTGGCAACCCAGCAAATGGCCATAGCCGGCCGTGCTGCCCCCCCTGCAAGAGAATAAGCGGACTTCAGGCAGATTTCTACCTTGTGGTCCGTAGCATCCTTAAGGGAGGACATGGATGGCATTGGCAATGTGGCACTACGGACAAGACGGGTCACGTGAGAATCCACCTGTGGAGGGGATTCCCACTTAGCAAAATAATTATCCGCAAACGGATAAGCCACCGCCAGGCGTCTCTGCGGCTGGTATCGCTTGCCAGGCTGTTTCCACGCCTCCTCTAAATGGTCCACCAACTGACCCGAAAGAGGAAAGACTGTGGCATCGCCCTTCACATCTTTGAAAAAGGCATACTTAGATTTAGCCGCTGGGGGAACTTCGTCCTCAATCACCAAGGCTGTGCGGACCGCCCAAATAAGTCCAGGAATATATACTTTGGACTTAGCATCAGCATCCTTAGTATGGAGAGGTTCCTGATCGTAAGGATCCAGAATCTCCCCATCATCAGACGTCCCTTCGTCATCCTCATAAGGAGCGGACAGAGACGCCACCGGCCTTTTATGAGGCCGCATCACAGACTCCCCTTGCAACACATCCGACAAGTGCTGTACAGAACTCGTCAGGGAGTTAACCCACGCTGGCTCCTGAGAACCCGGGAGCGGGGAAATAGGGAGACTGTGGGGTACCACCAATTGTCGTGGGAACCCCTGCATGGGTGACGACACCACAGACTGCTGGGACAAACCCATCGGAGTAAACGCGGGCTGCGGAGCTAACTGGCCCACTAAAGCTGTTAACGCCTGAGCGAAACAAGCCCAGGGCGGCTCCTGTACCGGTGCTGTAACCGTAATAGGCCGCGCCATGGACAAACACTGCCGGCAAAGGCCCTCCGTGCTACCCTCCCCCTCCGCTAACGGTACTTTGCACGTGGTACACTGTAGCCGGAGGGGAAAATCACTTTCAGACATGATGGCACCACGTATGTGACCTCTCTCACCAATTAAGTATTAAATAGGCGAGAGACCACCCTGCAGCACCGCACCGCAAGGGCTTTAGCAGAAAGAACAGGGACAGTAATAAAGCTGACAGTTTAGAGAAGAAAAGTTACAGGCAGCGCTAGCACAGTCACATACAATGCAGAGAAATAACAATTCCTGCACTAACAGCGCTGATCACTCAACTACACAGACACAGGGCCTGGTAGGACACAGCGCTGCATACACAGACCTGAGCCACAGCGGAGGAGAGGTATGCGGGGGGACCCAGACCACGATGCTTCCGTCCAGCGCTTCCAGCAGCGTTCACCATGCGTTCTGGAGAAGATGGCCGCCGAGGAGCAGAGAGGAGGCTGGCCTGGGGGAGGAGCGCTGCCACAGGACCAGTCGGCAGCATGCAGAGAGGGCTGTGTGCAGCGGGGGAGGCGCCGGCTGTGAGACAGGGAAGGCGCGCTCCCCTGGCATGCATTTAACCCCTGGGACGCCGCAGCGCTACCGCTTTGCTGCGGTCCGCTGTCCCAGGGGGTAGTGGAAAGTGCAGGTTGGTCGCCTGGCTCCATGCTGCAGCCAGTCCCCAGGGAGCCCCCTGCCTGGGGACTTAGGACCATGTCACCAGCGGGGACCCACCGCGGGACCCCGCTGCTTACCTTTGTCCCCCTTGGATCCGGCCATGGTCCGGAACATCTGGGGTCACCGCTAGCTGTGACCCCAGATGCTCACCAGCATCCCCGGATCGGTACCGGCGTTCTGGTACCGGCGGGGGTGTAGGGAAGACAGCATGGACGTCAGGACTGACTGTCCATGCTGTACATCCAGATGTGCAGCCACAGCTGCACTGAAGAAAGCTTATGGGGCTCTTCTAGCCCCCACTCCGACAGGTGCACCCGACGCCGGACGGGCACCAAACTAAACTGAGGTGCCTTGGCTCGGGAGCGGGGTACAGGAGGGGGACCCTAGTGCATCCTGGGAGGCTGAAAAGCTTAACTCTATGGTGCCCAGTGACTGACGTCACACCTATACCCCAAGGTATCCTGTGGATACCCTATGGACCCTGAAGTAGAAATATTTTTTTAAAACCTGTCTGCACTACTGGGGGCACAACGGGGGAGGGGGGTGGCTACTACTGGGGGGACCTCTACTGGGGGTGGCTACTACTGGGGGTACCATTACTGGGAGGACCTCTACTGGGGGGGCTACTATTGGGGGCACCATTACTGGGAGGACCTCTACTACGGGGGGGGCTACTATTGGGGGCACTTAATCAGGAGGGGGAACCTCTATTGGGGACTACTACTTGGGGGGGGAATACTACTGGGGGCACTGCACTGGAGGGACCACAACTGGGGGCAATAATAGGAAGGACCACTACAGGGGGCACTGGATAGGGGGGGGTCACTACTGGGGGCCTGCATCAGGGGGACCACTACTGGGGGCACTGCATGGGGTGGAGACTACTGCTGGGGGCACTATGTAAGGGGCTTACTACTAGGGGCACTGCACTGGGGGGACCACTACAGGGGGCACTAGATAGGGGGGGTTCACTACTGGATGCCTGCATAAGGGGGACCACTACTGGGAAAACTGCATGGGGGGGACTAGTGCTGGGAGCACTATATAAAGGGCACTGCATGGGGGGGACACTACTACTGGGGGCACTATATAAAGGGCACTGCATAAGGGGATACCACTACTGGGCGCACTGCATTGTGGGGACTGCTACTGTGGGCACTGCATAAGGGGGAACACTACATGGGGCACTGCATTTTGGGGGACCACTACGGGGGGCACTGAATAAGGGGGAACTAATTGGGGGCTGTATAAGGGGGACCACTACTGGCGATACTGTATAAGGGGCACCACTATGCAGAGCCGGCCCTAGACAATTCATTGCCCTAGGCAAAACTTTGGCTGCTGCCCCCTACCGTGGGGAGGGGAGAGCGAAAGCGCGAGAGAGATCGCCCATGATGGCGACACCCAGAATAAATACACAGACTGGCTGAATTACCAACGTTTCAATTCTGTATGTGTCGCATTTTTGTCAGGGCACCAACCCCTTCATGTGGACACACTTTAATGCAGACTGTCTTTTCTATTGGAGTGTATATATATACACACACACACAGCCCCAGCTTAATTGAGTCAGACTATATATATTTTACACACACAGCACTAAAGGGGCATCTCCTCCATTGCCCACAATATATTCACTGAACCAGAGAAAAAAAAAAGGGATATTCCCTCTAGCACACTGCAGCAATATTGGCAAAAATACTTGAATCCTACATGATAACATAAATTGAGAGGTATTAGTTGCATACATTTGCAAATAAATAATTAAGTGCCAGGCCAACGTCAAGGCTCCTCTATACTGGCGTCCCTAACATTAAGGGGTTCACGTCCGAGGCGCAAGGCACCCCCCCAAAAGAATACAGCCAAAGACCATTCCCAGGGCATCACACGAAAAATGGAAGAAAGGTGATAGTGAAGTGTAAAGTATAGATGTGTAAAAGATAATCAATAAGTGTTAATATAATAAGAATTAAAATTACATAAATAATAAAACAACAAATAGAAAAGTGATGAAAAAGTATTTATGTGAATTAAGTGGTGATGCCCTGAAAAAGGCCCAGCCATAGTAACCCCGGTGGCCCCACACCCAAACGCTCACCCCAAAATAATTATTGCTACCAAATAGTAGCACCCACTCTGGGTCATATAATTACAATTAATGTACTGCATAATAACAGCACATATATAAGCAGAGAGCTGACTCACCTAGGAGGTACCCCAGAAACCTCCAAATGGTACTATACGGACCAGCACATCTTCCCAATGCTGGCTCCCTTCATGCCTCTCAGAAATGCAAATAGAAAGTATGGTGGTCGCTCACATGAGCTTAATGATATTGCCCAGGTGCTTGTAAAGGGCGGGGTTTACACTGAACCAGAGGAAAAAAAAAAAGGGATATTCCCTCCAGCACACTGCAGCAATATTGGCAAAAATACTTCATGATAACAGAAATTCAGAGGTATTAGTTGCATACATTTGCAAATATATTAATCGCCGGGCCAACGTCAAGGCTCCTCTATACTGGCGTCCCTAACATTACGGGGTTGACGTCCGAGGCACAAGGCACCCCCCCAAAAGAATCCAGCCAAGGACCATTCCCAGGGCATCACACGAAAAATGGAAGAAAGGTGATAGTGAAGTGTAAAGTAAAGATGTGTAAAAGATAACAAGCACCTGGGCAATATCATTAAGCTGATTTGAGCGACCACCATACTTTCTATTCACAATATATTCACCCCACTTAAGGCTATTTCATATACGTGTTTTTATGCATATGTGATTGATAGATAGATAGATATGCACCATATATATTTTCCCTTTTTCTTTTTAGGGGGGGGGGGGGTCACCAAATTATAACTTGCCTCCGGGCGTCTGGAATTAACTTACGCCACCGGTAAAGCACACAATAAGGCACTGAGCAATATGCACAAAGTATAGGACAACCACAAAGTATAGGAAAGTATTCTAAATACAAGTGGGTATGCAGTGTAGTGATCCTGCCTATGCTTGGATAAGCTGCAGGAGAGCACAACACAGAGTATGGCACGGTACAGTGACCAACACTATGTGACAACCTTCACAAATACAAGAAATGTGAGGTACAGAAAATCCTGAATACACCTGTGTATAAGGGTAAGAGAGAGAGAAAAGGGAAAGGCATTAGTTGACAGTATAGAGAAATTATACAAACAGACAGCGCTAGCATAAGTCACATACAATCAGGGCCGCCAAGAGCCAAGGTGGGCCCCGGTAATAGGGGGCGTGGCCTAATCTCGGGAGGCGTGGCCACGCCCCTTTGCCGAAAAAATAAATAAATAAAAGTGAATTGCAGCGCCGCCACGAGTAATCTCCAACTGCAGCTCAGCACACGCTGTGTGCTGGGCTGCTGTGAGGGAGGGGGGAGCGGCGGCAGACCCGGGCCCCCGCCGGGCCCCTCAGGAAGCCCGGGCCCGGGTAATCTGTACCCGCTCCCCCCCCCCTCTCGGCGCCCCTGCATACAATGAAGAAAACAATGTAACTGCAAAGGGGAACTACAATCAACTACTCAGTGTCTGGTAGGCTATAGTCAGTAGAGCATGCATGGGGGGTCTCTGAGTAACCAGAACCTCCCCCTGACAGACTGGAGTGCAGGCAACGTTTTCTTAAACCCCGCCCCCTCGCTGCAATTTTGCCGTGATTCACAGGTCAATATGGAGGAGGCGGAGCCAATATGACAATTTAATTATTCGACAAACTTGGCCCTGCCCCCCTTCCGATTGACCTGCGAATCATGGCAATTTGCCGTGAGGGCGCGAGGCTTAAGAAAATGGTGGCAGCCTGCTAGATCCTGTCCCTATAAGATCTGCTGCAAGGTAAGTTGTTTGTAATGTATGTGACATATGTTTGTGTGTGTATGTGTGTTAGGTATGTGTGACTTACAGTACAGGTTGAGTCTCCCATATCCCAAATGCTTGGGACCAGGGGTATTTTGGATAACGGAATATTCTGTATTTTGGAATAATTGCATATCATAATGAAATATCTTGGAAATGGGACCCAGATATACACACAGAATGCATTTATGTGTTATATACACCTTATACACACAGTCTGCAAGTAATTTTATACAATATTTTCAATAATTTTGTGGCTCAAGCAAAGTTTGTGTACAGAAATGAAATTCATTTATATTTCATATACACCTGATACACACAGCCTGAAGGTAATTTTATACAATATTTTTAATAATTTGTGCCTTAGACAGTTGTGTACATTGAACCATCAAAAATCAAAGGTTTCTTTATCACAATCATTCCAAAATAATCCATATTTCTGAATATTTGGATATGCGAGACTCAACCTGTACCAGTCAAAAGTTTGGACATACCTTCTCATTCAATGGTTTTTGTTTATTTAAATTATTTTCAACATAGTAGATTAATACTGAAGACATCAAAACTATGGCCCGTATTCAATTTGAGCCGAGCCGCGTTGTTAACGCGGCCCGGACTTAACCTTGGCTTCGCCTGTTTTCCAGGCGTTAAAGTATTGTGCGCGTGCCCGCGTATTCAATTTGAAAGTAGGCGAAAACGGGACGCGGCGATACATGAATCGGCGAAAACAAACGGGAATTTTTGGGAAATAATTGTAGGACCCCATAAAGATGTCCAGACCTCGGGGATCACTATGGGTACCCCCGTTTTTGCCTGCAGAAGAAAGTCGGGGTTTTTAAATAGCCGCGGCTGGTGTTTTTTTTCCCCGAGATTGAAGAAGTGATGCAGAAGAGCATTTAGCTCTTTTTTTTTTTTTTTTTAAAAGTGGTCCTATCAAATTTGGGGTACATGAAAATGGGTACTAGCATATTTTTAAGTCCCTAAAGGTAATTTTAAATATTCTGCAAAAATACACCCACCGCTACTCTGCGCAATAAAAAAAACACCTGCCACATACTTGGGGACCCCACCAGTATTAATTTCGTTAGTTTGGCTTTTTGTTTGACATTTTTTTTTTTTTGCCCCCTTATTCAAAGTCAATTTTTGGGGTGCCCTTAATTATTTTTTTTTTTACACAGATTACCTTTGGGGGACTGTCTGAAGGCTGCACGGGGGTTCCCGAAACGTTGCACCCCAAAACCCCAATTCTGTACTTTTTAAAGCCTGCCATTCATAGGTGATACTTTACCGCCTATTACATTGCATTGACTTAACGCCTAGGCGGAAAGTCTTTCAAATGGAATATGGAGGAAAACTAAAACAGGCGATAATGACGTCATCGGTGGTAAATTACTGCGAATCCGGACTTAACGCCTCAAATTGAATACGGCCCTATGACAGAACACATATGGAATTATGTTGTAAACATAAAGTGTTTAACAAATCAAAATGTTTTATGTTTTAAATTCCTCAAAGTAGCCCCCTTTTGCTTGGATGATATCTTTGCACACTATTGGCATTCTCTCAATCAGCTTCATAAGGTAGTCTCCTGGAATGGTTTTCCAACAGTCTTGAAGGAGTTCCCAGAGGTGCTGAGCACTTGTTGGCTGCTTTTCCTTCACTCTGCGGTCCAACTCATCCCAAACCAGCTCAATTGGGTTTAGGTCTGGTGATTGTGGAGGCCAGGACATCTGACGCAGCACTCCATCACTTTCCTTCTTGGTCAAGTAGCCCTTACATAGCCTGGAGGTGTGTTTAGGGTCATTGTCTTGTTGAAAAACAAATGATGGTCCCAGTAAGTGCAAACCAGATGGGATGGCATGGCGCTGCAGAATGCTGTGGTAGCGATTCTGGTTAAGTGTGCTTTGAATTTTTAATAAATCACTTAGTGTCACCAGCAAAGCACCCCCACACCATCAGACCTCCTCCTCCATGCTTCACAGTGGGAACCACACATGCAGAAACCATCTGCTCACCTTCTCTGCGTCTCACAAAGACACGGCGGTTGGGACCAAAAATCTAAAATTTGGACTCATCAGACCAAAGTACAGATTTCCACTGGTCTAATGTCCATTCCTTGTGTTTCTTGGCCCAAACAATTCTCTTCTTCTCGTTGTTCATCCTCAGTAGTGGCTTCTTCGCAGCAATACGACCATGAAGGCCTGATTCACGCAGTCTCCTCTGAACAGTTGATGTTGAGATTTGTCTGCTACTTGAACTCTGGGCCTGATTCAGAGCTGGATGCTCTGACCAGAGCGCTCGCTCTGAATCAGGGCCGGCCTAGCTTAAAATGGATTGGCCTCCTGGCCGCTCGCATAGCTGTGGGACCACCCACAGCTTATGCGAGCGGCCAAAGAGATGGTCGTGATGGTCAAGACCATCGCGACCATCGGGCTTGCGACGAGACCCTGCGGTAGGGTCTCGCTGCCGCATGCCCAGGAGTGCTTTTGGCTCTATCAGAGCCAAAAACACTCCCACTGACATCACTAGTGATGTCAGTGGGGCCGGACCCAGACGGTAGGCGTTCCCATGGGAACGCCTCCGTCTGGGCAGCCACGCCCTCCAAAGGGGGCGTGCTGTCACTCACCATAGACAGCACGCCCCCGTTGGTGCGAGACCCCGAGCGACGGCTTCCCCGTCGCTCGCCGGGTCTCGCGCATGCGCACGACAAAGGCGCCTCTGTCGTGCGCATGCGCATTTGGGTAACATCGACCCGCTTGCGAGCGTACAGCGCTCGCAAGCGGGTCTGAATGAGACCCTCTGTGAAGACTTTATGTGGTCTCTAATCTGAGGTGCTGTTAAGTAGTGGTTTATGAGGCTGGTAACTCTAATGAACTTATCCTCTGCAGCTGAGGTAACTCTTGGTCTTCCTTTCCTGTGGCGGTCCTCGTGAGAGCCAGTTTCATCATAGCGTTTGACGGTTTTTGCAACTGCACTTGAGGATATATTCAAAGTTCTTGAAAATTTTTGTTATCAACTGACTTTCATGTCTTAAAGTAATGATGGACTGTCGGTTCTCTTTACTGAGTTGAGTGGTTGGTGCCATAATATGGATTACAGTAGTCAAATTGTGGTGTCCACTGTGTACTAACCCTACCTCTGCACAACACAACTGATGGTCTCAAACACATTAAGAAGGCAAGTAATTCCACAGATTGACTCTTGACAAGGCACACCTGTTAATTCAAAACCATTCTAGGAGACTAAATACCCCCATACATCAGCAATTGATTGTGTATAAAAATCTTTCCCTTTTTCAATCGATTGCAGATGACAGAATTGCCACATTCGATTGAAAAAGGGAAAGATTTTTATACACAATCGACTGCAAATTGCACGATAGGTGCAATCAATCTCTGATGTATGGGGGCCTTAACTCATGAAGCTGATTGAGAGAATGCCAAGAGTGTGCAAAGCTGTCCTCAACGCAAAAGGCGGCTACTTTGAGGAATCTAAAATATAAAACATATTTTGATTTGTTTAACACTTTTTTGTTTACAACATAATTCCATATGTGTTCTTTCATAGCTTTGATGTCTTCAGTATTAATCTACTATGTTGAAAATAATTTAAATAAACAAAAACCATTGAATGAGAAGGTATGGCCAAACTTTTCAAGAAAGAGGAACTACCAAGTAATTCAGAAGCGGGCACTGCAGAGGATAGCTTTTCTGAAGCAGCTGTATGAAAGAGAGGCTAGTCAACCTCAAAATATAGAAATAGATACAAGGTACTTATATAGACACAGCGCTAGATATATATGAATATGTCATATAAAAAGTGATGTGGAACGGATTGTGAATGATGAAAAAAGGCACATTTATTAAAACACAGCTGATATAAAGTCAGAACCCCTGCCGAAACGCGTTGAGGACCCCACTACGCCCACAATCCAGACCTACGGCTTACGCCCACCGAAGCTCCTCCAGTTGGCCACAGCCGTCCCAACCCCATCGCCCCCGCACTTGCTAGTGCAAGCGCCTCCAACCCAACCATCTACACCGCAGAAGTGTCACTCATCTAGCCTGTCCCGGGCAGTCCATCCCCTTCCAGAAGGGTGACCCACACCGCACCCCCGGCTCTCACAGGGGCACCGACCCCCCACCTCATTGACCTGGCACCAGCGGCAGTCTCCACAGCAGCTCACCCCCACTGCTGCATCTACAACCACCAACATCACCTGGTCGCTGACCACCACAGAATAAGAGATCATCTCAATCAACAGCAACTCATCTCAACCACCACAGCAGCTCCACTCAGCTAACACAGACCTGCAGCAACGCAACACCCCAACGGCCTAACCAACTTCAGGCCGTACCTACCGGTAGGTATCAGACTTCGTGACTCTGATATACACGCGGGATGCCGCCAGGTGTTTACACCCACCCACCATACCTGTTGCTCCACTCTCCCCGCCCCACCCACCGAGACTCCCAAGACTGTCGACCAAAGGTCCAGCAGGGGTAACGTGCCGGTCTACTGAACCGCACGGAGACGAGCTCCCTGAAAATGTCGACCCACCTCCCCAGTCTCTCCCTCTCTCTCACCCACCACCTCACCCACCTTGTGCCCGGGACTACATAGGAGAAGCATTGTGACTACTCCAATAAAACAGTTTACTCCCACCTTGTGTCCACCTCTCTCATTCATTTGGTCCACCCTCTCCCCACTCAACCACACCATACACACTAGCAACCATATACACAATCCAACACTCCCCAATTATCATTGCACCCACAGGGCGAGCGCACCTTCCGTCCCCCATCGTCTCTGTCTGTGAATAGCATATAGTCAACAATACGGCCCCGCCCCCGCCCCGGATTGCAGCAGCAGCTCTACGGGCTCCTCCCGAAATGGATTTATACAAAGTCGGTAAGTATGCCTATAGAACACTATGTGGCTCTCAACACTTTGTACCCTTTCGCCCCCGCTCACCAACCTGACCCTCTCCAGCGGTGCAGTATAGCTATCTCATTGCAGGCCCTGCCACTATATTTCCCTGTGCGGCCCCCACCCTATAGTATAGCTAACTCTCATTGCAGCCCCCCCCATTACTTACCTTTAGTAGCGATCGCCATTGATGTTCCATTCGGCTCCTCAGATCAGCCAAGACCCCATTCCAGCTGAGCCGCCCTAGGTACGGCAACCCATCCACACCCAGGCCGCCGCCAGCACTTGCTGGGAGACAACAGACCAGAAGCCCCCAGCAGTCACCACTGCAGAGCAATGAGATGCTGCACAGATAACATCTATACAGTGCAGAGGAGAACTTGGGGCAGGGTTGCCGACATTGAGTTTGCCCCCTTCGACGGTGAGGGCGTGGCGCGGCATGGGGAGTGTGTGGGCGGGGACATTACTCAGCAATAGGGGGAGGAGCTGGGGTAATCGTGTCATCGTAGCCCCGCCACTGCACACAATTCCAAGATTACCAACATTGTAAAGCCACGTACCCAGAGTGATGAAAAATGGGATGTCACAAGGCCCTGCTCCTTTTGTAATGTGCCTATTTTAAAAATGGGAGGGTCATCTGTCATCACAAATGCTCTTTCTGGCCAGGGCACCAAAATGTCTAGTTCTGGTTCTTTGTAACTCAGTGACTCACGGTGAGGTAAATGGCTGGGGATGTACTGGCTAGTATCAGAGCCACATTTACACATACTAATATCAACCCAAAGGTTCGTGTCTGCATTATACAAAGGTCCAGCAGAATATAGTGCTGGAAATTTGGTGTGTGTTGATCAGTGATGTGCGGACAAGGTGGACAGGGGAGGCAGTGCCTCACAAGCCATACACTTTTTACTCCAGAGTTTTGACTATAAAAATTATTAGAATAATACAAAGATATTTATATTTTCTTAAAATGTTTCTTATAATCTTTATAGTAAAAATTTTGGAGTATACCTAAGTATGACAGGAAAAGTTCTGCCTCACCTGACCGCACATCACTGTAACTAGTTGCTTACCTAACAAACCTGCATCCATATGAACGCTTGTGAGAGTGTTGTGTTTTATTTCTCTTGAAAAACGTTCTGTATGTCGACGAAAGGAGAACCTGTCACCGTGAAAGTAATAGTAACAAAACTTCTCCTACTCCGTCTCCAATACTAGTGTGATTAAGAGAGGTGGGAGCTGCCTGGCACATAAGCAGTACTACACTAGTACAACCACAAGTAAACATTCTCGGTTTGGGGCACGTCTAACATCTGGGGCTCGGCATTCTGGGAGATGTAGTTACCTGCCCCGCAGACGCTATGAGGAGAGCCGAGAGTACGACTACAGTTCCCGTCAGCCGGCCCGCGGACACGTAGGGGAGCACAGAAAAAGAAACTGCATGGCTGATATAGGGCAGCAATGGTTTCACTGGGATATCGCGGCCGCTTATGGTGGGTTCTCTTGAGAGGTACACGGGCAACACCCTGTCGGCACTGGGGCAACAAGGCCACTGAGTCCCGGAATATACCTCTCAAGCAGTGGACACTAATCGTGAATCCGCTGAGCAGCTTGAGGGTGAAGCTGCCGTGCAACGTGCGAGTGAGACCCCAGGACCCGCTCACCTACCCGAACGCTGACCGGGTGTTCGTCATGGTGAGCGGGGTGGACCGCAACGTGCACAGGGGGCTGGATTTAGACAACATTGAAGTCAAATACGACGAGGAGTCCAAGCAGGTGCTGATCACTTCCCAGGACATAGACAGCCAGACCTGTGTAGATGTCACCACTCCTGTGCGCTTTGGTACGTACGTAGTTACCTACTGTGTAGTTATAGTAGTGTTCCCATAGTCTGTCAGCTGCTCATCCCTACCTTCATTTCTGTTCCTACTATCCTATGTAATATAGCTGATTTGTAGTATGAAGCACAATAAAACATCAGAGTATTCATTGCTGATATACGGTTTTGTTTCGATTTATACTTCTACTATTATTATTTTAGTGATGTCTAATTCCTTTGTCCTCCAGAAACAAAGGAACTGTTTTACATTTAGTTTATAAATTATTTTAATGTTGACTGTGTATTAACTTCATGTTTTAGTTAAAGGTAATTGCTGTTATATTAGTCACTTGTGCAAAATATATATGTCGCTCTCACGTCAGCGCGATGCTGAATAGCCCCGGGAAGCTGTTAAGTCAGACTAGAACCACTTAATTCGGATTGGCTGTTTAGTAATGGTAACTGGCATTCTCTGACTAAAGTGCTGGCCGCGAGGCTGTTTGGGGTACAAAAGCTAAAAGAAAGTGTGATGTGGCGCTGAGGGCACAAAATAATCACTAGTATGTAATATTTTACAAGTCCATAAAAACGTCTGTAGCTGTAACCGGGAGGCGATTGAGACTACCTCCCTGTCAAACCTGAAGTGAGAAGTGTTTCCGGACTGGTGCAGGTAAGTCCTTGTGAGCAGTTTCCTGATATTGGAACGAGGCTGGACGCAGGGGGTACTTGTTCATGAATGTCTTTGTCTTTGCTGGATGATGCGGAGGACGGAGATCACAGGGAAAAGGGAACTAAAGCCCACCGGGTATGCAGAGCGTGGCTCCGGAGACTCTGAGGTATGGGAACCTGGTACCGGTACTGACTGGGAACGCTGGTGGAGGAGGCTCTGTAAGGTAGCTCAGGTAGTGGCAGATTACCATAACCGAGAAGAGCAGAGAACTGGCAGTGGCACTATGAACTGGAGCTGGCAGCAAACAAATTCACCAACTGAGCACTGCAACACTGGAGGTAAACGAGACAAGGAGCACACAGACTAGCTGTGTAAGATGTTCCACTGGCAACCTGAGAACTCCCAGGAAGCCCTTAAGTACCCAAGACTGGAGCCGGATTGCCCATGTGAATCATTCAGACTGGATTGGCTCCTTCCTGACATGTGACCAAATCCAAGAAGGCGATACCCGGCATTGTTTGCACAGACTCCCAGCCACAACAGCTACAACATGCCAGAGACCCAGTGCTGAGTCTCAGGGACCTGCCTGCACCCCTGCCAGATGGACCCCACCAGAGTGCCTGGACAGGTAAGTCCCGGACCCCCCGCGGTCCTCCAGAGTGGCCCGTGACACTCCCAAACTGGTACATACAGAAACAAGAAACAAAAAGAAGGGGTTACTAGTGCTGAAGTCTATGCTAAATAAATTCTATATACAACCATAGTCTATAGCAGAGGTTCCCAAGCATGTTCCTCAAGGCTCCCCAACAGTTCAGGTTTTAAGGCAGGTATCAACTTGCCGATTTAAAATGAGCGATTGAAGGATAATGATATCGTTATCGTTGAATCGCTCATTAATCGTGCACAAATTGGGCATGAAAATGTCGGAAACGACCAACGATGCGCGTTCCCGCTGGTCATTTTCCGACATCAATCATCGCCTGAACATACTGGTCAATCTGCCGATAACGACTGATTGACCATGTCCAGGGATGAGGAGGGTGCCTGCACTGAATGACATATCATTCAGTGTACGTAGGCACTGCAGGGGGAGAAGAATGACTGTACGATTACAATGTTGTAATTGTACTGTTGTTCCACTATCTGCTAGTGGATACACGCCTTTAGAGATATCCATGATTGAGCACAGATGGCTTAATTAGTTTGATTTAACCACCTGTTCTCCAACCATATCTCTAAAACCTGAACTGTTGGGGAGCCCATAGGACCGTGTTTGGGAACCTCTGGTCTATAGGGAAAATACATACACTTTTAATTGTACAGTAAAAACATATAGGGGTGGGCAATAAACGGCCCTCCAGCTGTTGCTGAACTACACATCCCGGCATGCCTTGCAACAGTTTTAGCATGGCCAAAAAGCAAAACTATGGCAATGCATGCTGGGATGTATGGTTCTACAACAGCTGGGGGGACACTAATTGCCCACCCCTAAGTCCTAGATGATATAAAAATCACATCATGAATGCAGACAGACACAATATAAGGCACAAATGTAGCCGATTAATACACCAAAGTGAAGCATCTCCTTTCCTTCAATATAAATGTGTCCGATGATGGAGAAAACCTAAAATATGTCTATGCATCACCTGTGGGTAATTGTAATTATTAAAATTCCAGCAGGAATAATTCCAGTGTCAGCAGGTCACCTTTTTGAGTAATTGGCAACAGAGGATCCGATACAATGTTGCAATTATTTAGCAGCAGTTGTGTGGCTAAATAGCTATTTAGTAGCAACTTGTCCGGACAGTATCAGAGTAAATTCATACTATCAGTAGTTGGGATGGGCACCCTTGTGGAGAAACCTTTTATGTCCGATGTAGATCTGGACTTTTAGAGAAGGAAACTTTGCTGCTGTAGTGCCGCTGTAAGTCTGCGGTCTCCCACGGCTGAATAGTGTGGTAGGGGGTTCCGTACCGGGTCCCGAGAGCCGGATGACAGCGGCTGGTGCTCTGATTGCTGGTGGACCTGACACTCAGATGGATAGATAGTCCCTGGTCAGTGGAATGTGAAGCAGCAAAATAAGAGAAGTCTCGCCACAACATTTAATACAGTTTATAGCAGAGGAATGCCAGTTAGTAGGAGGTTGCTGTAGTCATTTTATTTTTTTTTCGTAAAATGTATACTTTTCAATACCGTTTTGGATGTGTATACGAAAAGTAGAATTTAGTGGAGATCAATTAAGTGAAAATTGACTGCTGTGCAATGAAAAACTAGATTTGTTCTGCCAGTCACACATTGATTTGGGCAAGTACACATACAGGATATGCCCACTGAGGTCCATGGGTATAGAGAAAAGATTTGCACAGGCAGAGGGGAAGAGTTGGACAGAAGCTGGAGTTTCTAGAAAAGTAGGGTGGAGCCTCATGGGTACACTTTGAGATATAATCAAACTAGATGTTGTGGAGTAAGATTACTGAAATGGGGATGCAATCGGGAAGCCTGCTGACATTATACCGACAGCTGGCTTCCCGACTGTAAAATCCTGGCGAGAGCGAAATGACCGGCATCTACATGTAGACGCTGCTCATTTCACCGACGCTGGGAGACTGGTGCCCGGCATCCCGATCAAAGTGATGCCGGGCGCCACGAGCTGACACCCACACGCGCACGCAGGGGGGGTTTCCGAGTACCTAGAAACCCCCCCTGCCCGTTGCTCCATTCGCCGCTGGCCCGAGCGGCAGAGCAATTTTACTTTTTTTTTTTTCAAGAGTCCCAAACTTCCTGGGCTGGCTGTAGGGGGAGCTCAGTGCGCAAGCCCCTCCCAGCCAGTTCGCGCATAGAGGCACCATCGTGACCGGCATGTGAGAGCGAGGATGAGCGCGCCTGCTGCAGGGTGACCCAGTGTAATCAACTGTTGGCAGCGCTGTCGAGTCCCGGATCCGCACGCCGTAGGTGGAGGTGCGTGGGGGGGAGGGGGTGGGCGGAAGTGGTGCCAGACAGTGTTTATTTGGCTCAGTCTGCATTCGTGTTTTTAGGTAAACGCTGGCTGCGCTGCAGTGTGTGTCTGTGTTAGTGTATGTGTTTGTGTGTATGAGTGTGTCTGGCAGTGTGTGTGTATATCTGTGTGTATCTGTCTGTGTCAGTATGTGTGTAGGCTAAGGGAGGGAAGTGAGAAAAGCAAGGCAAGAGATTCAGATCAGGACCTGCAGGAGTTTGTACACTGTAGAGCAATTTATTATAAAAGTGTTAGTATTAGGGACTACTACAGGGGGCATTATATAAGGGGCACTACTGGGGACACTGCATAGTGGGGACTACTACTGGGGACACTTTATAAGGGGCACTGCATAGGGGCACCATTACTGCAGGTACTACATAGGGGGGCACTGTATAAGGGGCACTACTGGGGTACTGCATAGGGGCATCGCTACTGCGGGCACTACATAGGGGGCACTACTGGAGGGCACTGCAAAAGGGCATTACTAGGGGCATCTATATATTTATTTGTGGCCAGATGTTTTTTCAGTAACCAAGAATTTGGAAACCCCCCTTTCAAAATCCTGCGTTTGCCACTGACACCCGCTGGTGAGGGTTAGGTTTAGGGCTCCAGGGGTGACTTAGGGTTAGGCACCCCCCGGGTGGTTAGGGTTAGGCTAGGGGGAGGGAGGGTTAGGGTTAGGCACCCCCTAGGGGACGTTAGGGTTAGGCACCCCCCCGGGGGACTTAGGTTTAGGCAGCGGGGAAGGTGGGGGAGTTAGGGTTAGGCACCCCTAAGGGAGGGTTAGGGGGGTAGGTTAGGTTAGTTCATACTTACCTGGGGACGATCGGGATTTTCAGCGCTGTCGGGCTGCCGGGATCTGTTCCACTGTCGGCCTGATGCTTCCGGGAATTGAACTGCCGGCCATGCGGCCTGCGGTATTACATACCGATTCCCTGAAATGACATAAAAAGGTAGAGAGTGTACATTTTTAGGAACATTCAGGTTGTTCGAAGGGGTACACAGCCTTTTTCATTACACAGAAGAACTTAAATATGCAGCAGCTCAAAGCTGGTGGTCTTCCAGTCTTCTCCTATACTTTGCACCTACATGTTGCACTTTGGAGAAGCACTGTGAGCAATAAAAAACAAAAACCCAAAACTCAATATTGCCATGGTACCATTTCAAAGTCTTTTTCAATTATTAATCTTGCTATAAATGAGGCTAAACTGAGCTGTATTAAGAGAATCCATGGAAAACTTGTACAGTGATAGGCAGTTAGATTGTTAGGTAACATTTGCACGTTTCTACAGTGAACTGCTTGTGATTTTCGCCCTCGACAGTGCTAGGTTGCAGTGTTGGATCGTAGGCGGGTTCATTTTTTACAGGTTAGGAAACTAGATCTGTGACTCTCCTTGTGAAAGTCAGATTGTTTCAGGGAACATTGCAACAGTGAAAGCTTTGCAACTGCAGGTAATGGGGCCCATGCATCTGTGATGGATAGATCCAATTTCCCGTTCTGTCGGGGAATCCGGTAAATCCAATATGTTAGAAATCCTCGATTTGCCGATTCCAACCAATAAAATTCTAAAGAATGGAGAATCTGGGATTTTTAAAATGCTGTTTTTCCAATGTTTATCGATTATCATTGTCAGCGGATCAGCAGAACTGGGAATCAAGACTGTAAATGTATGACTCACATTTGTCAACTCATTCTGAGTCAGCATTGTCGCATGACTATGATTCAGTGCAAACTGGTGTTTTGCATACTTAGGGGTCTACAAGTATTTTCTATGCCGCGGTTTGTCAAAGCCTCGTATTATATGTGTATAGACAATGTGTATAACTGGTATATATAGATTCGGGACATATTAATAGTGTGTGTGTATATAGGGCCTGATTCAAAGTTAAACGCTATTCCGATGTTATCGTGGTTTGTGCATGCATCACAGTAACATTGCTTACGTGCTGCGAATGAATTGCGCTCGCAGTTGATTGACAGGAAGAGACTTTTGTGGGTGGTTACGGGGAGTTCCAGCCAAAGTGGGCGTGTCAGGGCAGTTTTCTTGGGTGTGCACTAGCCAGTGTCTGTGATCGCGCATGCAGAGAACAAAGGTCCAGCGTCTTGGTTACCTCGGTCATTCTGAGTGACCATGGACTCAATCAAGGAGTCAATGTTTTGAGGATGTGCGTCCAATGCTGCAGTTGTGGGCAGCTGAGAGGGCTCTGGTGGGCGTCTCTATAAAAAATCTGCCGCCTGATGTATTAGTATATTTTAGCAATTGCTAAGCCAAAAATTTGCAAATGTGTTTGCAATAGCGTACAACTCTGAATCAGGCCCATAGTCATTTGGGCTGTATGATGCATTACACTATGTAACAAATCATTTTTGTCCTTGGGTGGTAAGTGGTGTTTCTTAATGGCTTATATATCAAAAGGATGGAAACTGATATTTATTCCCCTCAGACTTTGCTTTTGTGACCAGGACATTTTATACTTTGAAATGTATCTATTTAAGATGAGAAAAGGGCGAATATGCATTTTCATTTACACAATGTAAGAAAATTGGCATATAAAGTTGTGCAAAAATGACCACAAAAGAATTTGTAACTTTAATGATTTACAATTATACAGTACATCACTATCACGAATCAGCCCCCAGATGTAGTCTCCCATCATGTTTTCGTTATACTGTCCTTTGGTAGCGGTATTCAAACACCAGTATTTCTACTTCAGGGTCCATAGGGGGTCCACAGGGTTGACCTTGGGGGGTATAGGTTGGGAACCAAATCCGGGCACCACGCAGTTAAAGCTTTTAGCTCCCAGGATGCACTTGGGTCCACTCTCCCTATAACCCCACCCCCAGCCAGAGGCACCTCAGTTTAAGTTGTGCCCGGCCGGAGTCGGGTCACCATTTAGTGCAGTGGGGAGCTGATTAGCAGCCCCTAAGCTATATATTTTTTTCTAAGTACAGAGTTTTTTATTTTTACTTTGGACTTTCAGAGCGGCAGCGTCGGACTGTCCATAGGACGTCTAAGCTGCCGCTCCGTCACCCTGCCGGTGCTGAGACGCCAGTACAGATCTGGGGATCTCAGCGGGACCCCAGAGTCTGTACTAGCCGGACTCTGCGGGCGCCCAGGACTGCCTCCGGTCTCCGGGGACAGACTGGAGGCGCCGGCAGTGGCGGCGGGCCCCCCATACCCCGTGTGTCCACTAGACCACCAGGGACTTACTGATCGGCGCTGGGATCATACACCATCAGTATTGCGTGCCTTCTGGTTCCCTGTTGCTGACTAGCGGGGGGATCGCATGGCGGGACTCTGGCTGTTGTCAGTTATGAGGTATTACAACAGTGTTTGGCCTCCTGTCCCAAATTCCCTGAGGGTCATCACGAGCCCCTCATGGGGTGGATGGGCGTGTTACTCGTCGGATTACAGACGTTACTACGCATCCCATTCCTGCGTGGTCGGATTCTTCTGATCCGTAGGTGGTAACTCTGCCTGAAATCAGTATACTCGCTTTCAGGGGTTGTTACCCATCCTACCAGGGCTATATAGCATGGTTGGTTAATACTATTGCATACTGAGCTGATGCATTTGTAATGTTTTTTCCCCACCAACACGTCTGGGGTTCAAATGTAGTTGGTCGCTCACGTAATATATGCAGTTGTCATAGGTGGACATGCCTATATTGGATACCAGTCTCCTAACTTTCAGAGTTCCGGCTGCGACTGTATCCTCCGTAATACCCTATGGCTGCGCTCTGGGAATGCAGAGGTGCAGATACCATCTATAGGGTAGATCTTGTTGGGTCCTGACCTTGACAGTGGCAGTACAAATTTCCCGCCTTCAGCTATGTCCACTACAGGGCTTCAGACTAAGTCTATTAAGTCTTTTTGTCCTCTGGGTCAGCCTAAAGGTCTGTTTCTTCAACCGAGCAGGCCTGGACTGCCAGCCGATCCTGCTTCTGAACCTACGGATATATCGTCAGCATGACGAGACAGGCCTACCACTGGGAGATGGCGATTTTCTCAGTTCGCCCGGTACTAGTGTCTAGTTGCCGCGGCTACGTGGGTAGGAGGGTACGCCCTCTCTTTGCTCAGGCGGCCTATTTCCATGTGATGGTGCGCAGGCCCTTATTCGGACCCGAACAGGGCCTTACGAATCCAGAAAGCTATACAGTTGTTGGGGTAAGCAGAGCTAATTGGGCCATCCCCGCTTTCTCAGCGAGGGACTGGTTGTTCTGCTTTCTTTCTGGTGCGGTGGCTGAATGGTCCTCTTTGGCCTATTCTCTGTCTCTATTCCCTGAACCAGTTCCTAAAGCTACCTGGGCTCAGGAGGCAATCCGTATGCTCCATCATACTATGTTTGGAATCTGGGGACTTTATGGTATCACTGGATATACAGGACGTGTGCCTACGGGTACTTACAGAGACCTTGCCTCAGCATGGACTGAGGTTTGCTGTATCACAGCACTTACGGTTTTTCGGGCTCTGCCTGTTGGGACTGTTCTCAGCCCCACGGGGGTTTACCAGCGTTTTGGATTTTCTGACAGTTCTTCTGTTCAGTATATCCCAATGCTCCTGTACCTGGATGGCCTCCTGCTCTTAGCAGGATCGCCGGGGTACTTTACAGCCGGGTCAGGTTGACTGTGGCTTCTTCAGGGTGCAGACGTTTAATCAATGGGGAAAAAGTCCTCCCTGCATCCCTCTCTGGGTATTCTTCACCTAGGATTCTCAGAAGCTGAGAATTCTTCTGGCGTAAGACGGCATCTCCACTCTTCCATTAGAAGTACATGGATGTCTGCGCAGTCGACATATGTCTTTGCACTCTGGGATGCATGGTTCACTATTCAGTGTCTGCCTTTGGAAGGGTGGAATGGGCTTAGTTCCATTCCAGGCCTTTCCATAATTGGCTTATCTCCAGATGGAACAAGTTTTTTCTGTCTGATCACTGTTCAAACGATGCTGCTCTCCCCGGAGGCAAGTCGGTCCCTTTTCGGGTGACTATGACCATCTCGTCCAGGGTATTCTTTGCTAAGGACAGTGTCTGGTTCGCATCCATTTCAGTGCAATTGGATGTCTGTCGATTCCACCCTGTCAATTAACTTGTTGGAACTTTAGCCTGTCTTGGGCCTTCACTCTGGCATAGCCCTTGTTTCCCGGTGAACCTGAAAAAGTTCAGTCCGACAGGGTCAGAACAGTGGCTTCCTTTTTAGCAATACTGTTCGTTGGGTGGCAATGTCGGGTATGTCATACATTCGGACATTGTCTGAGGGTCTCCTCCCGACCATCTCGACAGTGTTCATTTGAGGTGCTCTCCATTGGGAAGCGGGAGTCCTCAGCCATCACGACGTGCATCCTGGGGACTAGTCTCTTCCCCAAGAGAGGTTTCATCTCCTGGTGAGCAGGGGGGGGGGGCCCTCCTGAGGTGACACTCATGGCCTTCTGACTCTATCACACTATGGTGTTACAGTCCAACGCTGGGGATTCTGAAGCAACCTTCAGTGACTCTTTGTCGGTGAAGTGGTTCTTCCAATTTGCGTACCTGTGTTCTCCAGTCTCCATTCTTCCTCGAGGGAAGTGTTTCAATCGAGACAGAGATGCTTTCCTGCTGGTGGCTCCTGATTGCCCCAGATGTCAGGGGTACTTGGTTTTTCGGAGTCTCTCCATCGATACTCCATTCCTGATGCTTCACTGCCCAGACCTGTTGTCTCAGGGTCCTGGGGTTTGCCTTGGACCTGGGTCGTTTGTCTTTGACTACGTCCCTACAGTGGTCTTACGGCTTCCCTGGCTTTGTCATCGTTGGAATGATTAGAGCACATGGATCAGCTTTTGCTGGGACCTACCACAAACTGTGGCAGCCATAATTCTTATGGTATTATACCTATCGATACGATCCTCTGGTGTCCAGGATTTCCAGATATTCTGGCATTCCTTCCGGCTGGCTTGGGTTTCACCCTCGGCCTGGCCTTACTGACAGGGCAGATTTCTACACTGTCAGTATGATTAGGATATGGAATTGCTCCGCTCTGATATCCAGTTCATCCTTTGGAGTGTTTTCTGGATTATGCCTCCATTTGTCCTCCCTAGAGACTCCTTGGGAGTTAGTAGTGGTTCTTCGTTAACTCCGGGGAAAGTTAATGGAACCGCTGGTTGTGATAGCCATTACATGGTCTATTGCTTTGGCTTTCTCTCTTTCTATCAGGGAGTTTATATCAACCAGGTGAGTGTCGGAATTGGGAGCGTTCTCAGGTGGCTCCCTCTTCTGGAGGGCATCTTGTCAGGGTGTGAGTTGCTCTCACCCTGTGTTTCTTCTTAGTGATTTTCAGGTTCCATATTATTCTGGAACTTATGGTGCGGCCATTCAGTCCCCAGTCCTCTCGGCTGGTGTGGCCTCATTGACTGTGGTCCGACCTCTGTGGATTTATGTGATCCATTCAAGTTCCTGACGGAAATCGGACTCCTTATTGGTGGTCTGAGATTTCTGGTTTTAACAGGAAAGGATGGCCGGCCTATGGCCATATGTTGGCTGGACGGCCTCGTATGTCTTCTTCAGGGGCCTACCCATGGGTAGGCCTTTCTGTTGTTGCTGCTTGTTTTTTCTCGGGCCATGTAACCCTCGTGGGTGGCTCGCTGTGGCGCCTTGGCTGGTTTGCCTTGCTAGGTGGCCACGTGGTCTTCTGTCCACACCTTTTTAAGGTTCTAGGCATTGTTTTCCTTTGCCTCTCAGGATGCTTCCTTTTTGGCGGCGGATTCTCCTCTCAGCACAGGAGCGTCCCCTCCCTTGGTTGAACTGCTTTGGGACATCCCCAAGGTCAACCCTGTGGACCCCCTATGGACCCTGAAGTAGAAAACAAGAGATATGGTAAGAACTTACCTTTGTTATCTCTGTTTCTACGAAGTCCATAGGGTCCACAGGGCGCCCGCCCTGACGCACCTGGCTTCAAATGGGCTGTGTGACTGGTCACCGGTTTTCCGTCTCCCATTTCTGTGAGTATGGTTATCGAGTGTTCCAGTTTTCGCTCTTTTTCTCTCCTCCTCCGGCCTTTGGCTACTTACAAACTGAGGTGCCTCTGGCTGGGGGTGGGGTTATAGGGAGAGTGGACCCAAGTGCATCCTGGGAGCTAAAAGCTTTAACTGCGTGGTGCCCGGATTTGTTTCCCAACCTATACCCCCCAAGGTCAACCCTGTGGACCCTATGAACTTCGTAGAAACAGAGATGACAAAGGTAAGTTCTTACCATATCTCTTGTTATCTTGCTTGCTTACTCGAATTTCTCAAGATGAGCATCAAGAATATGGACTTTGAGGGACATCCTGCACCCCATTGTGCCTAAAGGCCAGTACACACTAGATCAGGCCTGGCCAGCCTGTGGCTCTCCAGCTGTTGCGAAACTACAAGTCCCACCATGCCTTGTTACAGTTTTGCTATTAGGGTATGCTAAAATTGTGGCAGGGCATGCTGGAACTTGTAGTTTCACAACAGCTGGAGAGACACAGGTTGGCCTAGCTTGCACTAGATGATGTCTAATGTGTACCGACCTCGTAAGCGACACACCTGGAGGGGTGGCCGGCATCGGCAAGTGCGTATACACATTAGCAATGACTGGGGACATGCTGCATTCAGCAGCATGGCCCTCGCCAACGATGTCATTTGTCGGACCTGCATGCAGGTCCGACAGGCAATGCCGCTGACGGCATGCAGGAGCGTGGATCGTCGGTGACATTGAGGGTACACACTAGATGATGCGACCGATATGTCGTCCGATCCGGCCAGATGGGACGACATATCGTCTAGTGTGTACCCAACGTAAGTTCTTCACCAAAGTCTAAACCATCTCCACATAGTTTTTCACCTTGTGATTGCCCAGGAAGCCAAAAATCGCTGCGATAAAGCTGGTCCAAGCCGCTTTCTCTTTGAGTGAGCATCTTTGTGAATCCCTTGCACTGCAGGATCTTCTTAATCTGTGGTCCCACAAAAACACTGGCTTTGACCTTTGCATCAGACAGCTTTAGGGAAGAAGTTTTGAAGGTACTTGAAGGCTGCCGAATCCTTATCTAGAGCTCTAACAAATTGTTTCATAAGGCCCAACTTAATGTGTAGTGGAGGCATCAGCACCTTCCTGAATTCCACCAGAAGCTCTGACTTGGTGTTATTCGTCCCCAAACAGAACTCTGTCTGCTGTGGACAGTGTCATCTGTTGTAGTGCGCCTTAGTGTCCCTGCTGTCCCAAAGGCTAAGAAATCAGGGAAATTTGGTAGGGATGTGGATGAATGCTCTGTCCTGGCGGTGTTTGTGGTATACACCCATCTGATCCCCCAGTGAGATTACCTTTCCCGCAGACTCTCTGCAATATGAAGCAGCATTTAGAGGTACAGGCAGTGTTATTGGCTCCCCTTTGGCGGAGTTTGACTGCTCTGCAGCCCCAGCGTTGCAACCGCACTGAAATATCAGAAATGTCCTGCAAAATAAGAACATTTCAAAAATATCTCTGACCAGGTCACAAAATCATAGTTTGTGGGGAATAATTGCAATTTTCTATACTCTTGGGGCATAGGCAATTAGGAATAACACTTCAAACACAAGGACAAACAAAAATATAAAATTTGTTACATAGTGTATTGTCCATAGGTGTTCTTGTTCTATGTTAGTATGCTGTGCAGTGGATACATTTTGCCTAGCTACACCTGTCAATGTGCATAGGGTGTGTGTGTGTGTGTGTGTGTGTGTGTGTGTGTGTGTGTGTGTGTGTGTGTGTGTGTGTGTGTGTGTGTGTGTGTGTGTAAAGGGGCCTATCCATTACCCGACTTTGTGAACAATCTGACCAAAACCAGGAGGTTTTGGTCCCATTGTTCACAAAGTCGTGTAATGGATAGCCGGCAAGGACCAGTGATGAGCGTGCACGCTGTGTCCTTGCCATCCCCGACTATCTACTGAACATGCCCGTCAACCTGACGACGCTCGTCAGGTTCAGCATGTTCAGAGTTAAGAGGTCGGGCTCCATCACTGATTGACCTTCAGTGTGGGCACCGCACCTCGGCGTCATGAAGGTGTGAACGCTAGACGTTCAGACTTTCAGGTCGCCTAATTTATAGGCACCTTTAGTATTACATTTCTGAAAAGTACACAGAAGTTTTATCAATAGAAGATATTTGTATTACTTATGTGCTAAAACTATTTTTGTCAAGTTTTTGTAAATTATATTGTGTTTAAAGGAAGACATCCGAGAACAGAGTCTGTGAATATTGTATATCTCTATATTGTGTATTTTGTGCATGAAAGCCACTTGTATTTCAAATAATGTCTTGTTTGTGCCTTTTAGTCGGTAATCCTGGAGTTAGTAGAATTTTGTTATAAAAAATTTATAACAGGTTAATATACTACCTATAAAAAGGCGCATGTAAAATGGATTTTACTGCCAAAAATAATTATAAATGATCAAATTTGGAATGTAAGAATACTTAATTTAACAGCGCAATGGTGTGCTATTGTATTTTCAAGTTCTAATTGTATTCATTCTATTTTAGATGTGAACATCAAAACACTTGGTTCTGGTTATGTGAACATTAAAAAAATTGAGTGTGACAATTGTGAAATAGAAACTGAGAAAGGCAACAGCATCATACAGTCTATCAAGGTAATAATGCAATGTACTGGAAGTACCTTAACATTATTTGCTTAGTACAAGTGAATGTGGGGGGAGGGGTTAGTGGTACCTGGTGGCAGCCCATGTGCAGGCTCCTTCTCACAGTATTTTTTGCAAAAAATACCATCAGAAGTGTGGAAAGAGAATTTGCAGGGACAGAGCTTTATTGCGAGCTCTGTACTTGCATCTGGATGTTAATACATCCAAGTGATATTTCCTAAATTTGCAATGCGAATTTAGTTGAAAATATCACACTACAAACCGCATTTTAAATGTGGATTGTAGTAAATAGGGGCCTAAGACCAAACAATTCCACTTTGTTCGGAAGTCTTGTTTTCAGATTCAACTTTGCTGCCCAAAATGTTGTTGTTTAATTATTTCCAAGAGGAAGTCTGCTCTTTAAAATGCATTGGCTCCTTTAGTAGTTATTGTCTGATCATTACCAGACAAATAACACTGTATACTACTGAAATACTGGAAGAGCCAGGTGATGATGGAGGGCACTAAAAGTGCCCTATCTCCCCATCTTGATGTGCCCAACCAGTGGTGGTGCAACAATCTCACCCTGCACTGTATTTTATATTTAGAGATGTTGGGATATAGAGGGGAATTCAATTAGAGGCGAAAAGCCATATTCGCCTGTTTTTTTGTGAAAAATTTGCCTAAAATAAATTCACCAAATTCAATTCCAGGACAATTTCGCCTAAGTGGAAACAATTCTCCAAAAATGATTCTCCAATCAATAGCTGGTGAAAACAAATGCAAAATCTTTATTTTGGGGTGCAAACATGGGGAAACAACTCAGACCCCTTGGGACAGCCCCCAAAGGACAAATACGCAAAAAAAACCAGAAACTAAAAACTAAGAACACCCCAAAAAAGACATGTCATTTTTGGGGTGTAAATTTAAAAAGTGGGGGGATAAACATTAAAAGTAGCGAAAAATACTTCTTGGGGGTCCACAAGTATGGGTAAGGTGTTTTTGGGATTGCAGGTGCATGCAGCAGGTGGATTTTTCACGGTTTTTAAAACTTCACTTTAGAGACATAAGAATATGCTAGCACCCATTTTCAAGCTCCCCAAATTTGTCTGGACTACTTATTTTCACCAAAAAATAAAGCTTTATGCCATTCTTCACCACTTTTACAAAGACGCTAATAGCAGGGGTGTCCTCGTTTGATGCAGTAGTTTTTTTAGTTTTCAAACAGTTATGCTTTGTTGGGGTGATGTTGTTGTTCTTAATATTTATTAAAGCACATTATGGGCATTTCTTTTAAGGTGATGCAAACTAGAAAGAGAGAATGCAAAGTGCAGATTAAGAGCGGTATCCAATCAGCCCTCATTGTTCGAGGGCTAATTGATCCCCGCGATCGGCGAAAAATCCCCGTTTTTCGCTGATGTGTTTTTTTCATGCTATTCTATTATTTCGGTCTAAATAATAGGATAGTTCTCCCGAAAACACACAGGTCCACAAGCTTATTGCGGCACCTATGTGTTTTCGCCTGTTTTCAGGTGAAAAAACTGCAATTATCATAGATTCTTTTTCGGGACACATCAGGTCCCGAAAAAAAAACCCTGATAAGTGCCGGTGACAGGCCGACTTCGGGGCTAATTGGATAGCCCCGGGTGAGGTAATTAGCCGCTGTAATTTACCGTGGCTAATTGGATACCCCCCTATATTATGAAAATGTATGTGTAGAATTCTCATTTTTGCTGTTTTGGAAGGATGGATTCATGCCAAAGCAAGAACCACAAAGTATTTCTTGGTGGTGTTTAATAAACAAATATAAAACACATATTTGCTTTTAGTTCACTTTCTTGCAATTTCGGTTAACCCCTTTGCTGCAGATGATGATCTTAAATAAATAAAGCGACTTTGTTCCCACCTAACCAGACAACCAGTAGCGCTCTCTGCAGCTGCTGGATCCAGAAATCTAGTCTTTGTTGATCACAATGATCACGAGACAATAACCCCCTGTACTACAGCAGAATAATTTATGCTACTAATTAATAAGGGGTACCCATTATAGAAAGAGCAGTGACCCCTCTTTCAAATAATTGGGCCCCTTAGTACTTATTGTCTGGTGATCACTTGTGATTTCTGGACAATGTTACCCCACTCTGTGGAAAACTTACTCCCATAATGACACCTGCAACCGTGCGGGCACCCATATTTGAAATCGGGAAGCCCTGTTTTCCACAGATGTAGGTAATGTTAAAGCCCAGATCTCCCCCATCTTGTATCAATAAAAAAGGAGTCCCTCTTTTAATGCAATAGGTTGTTTATTTCTAAAAAAAATGAATGGTCTTGTTGAGCTGCCATAATATTCCTATACAGGGTAAAAGTTTAAATTTGCAAAAAAATAAAACAAAAATACAGAATCATTTTGCAAGTGTAGATTTTATGGAGTAAACCTACATGTAGAAACCTATTTCCTCTGCTTTTCTCAATCTATACCACCTCTCTTGGTAAACTAATCAGCTCTTTTGGATTTCTGTATCATCTGTACACAAATGATACTCAAATCTACCTATGTATTTGTACGTGTCACTGAATGTTATTCTGCCATTTCATCTTGGATGTCATCTCGCAACCTCAAACATATTTCCAAAACAGAATTAATTATATTTCCACTGCCCAATAGTAGTTACCAACCTGATCTCTCTATCATTGCTGATAACTCGACAATCTGACCTACCCCACAAGGTTGCTGCCTAGGTATCATCCTTGATTTTGAACTGTCCTTTGTTCCCCACATTCAATCTGTCTCAAAAGCATGTTACATGCATCTAAAAAACATATCCAAAATTCGACCATATCTTACACAAGACACTGCAAAAACTCTAATACATGCACTCATTATTTCCCTCGTTGACTATTGCAATAGTCTCCTTCTGGTCTTCCCAAAAACAGGCTCTCACCACTACAATCCATTATGAATGCAGCTGTGAGGCTGATCTTCCTCATCAAACGTTCATCTACTGCTGCTCCACTCTGTCAAACCCTCAATTGGTTACCGGTTTTATACCGTATTCAATACTAAATACTTTTACGTACACATAAAGTTGTTAACCAAACCGCACCAACATACATCTCTTCACTTATCTCAAAATATCTCCCAACCTGACCTCACCGCTCAGCACAAGATCTGCATCTCTCATCCACACAGATTACTTCCAGGTCTTTTTTCGAGCTGCACCCACTCTGTAGAATGCCCTTCCAAGCACATTAAGACTTTCCTCAAGTCTCCAAACATTCCCTAAAAACTCACCTCTTCAGACAAACTTATCAGATTCCTGAACCGCCCACATAACCTTCATAGCTTTCACATCTAATTACATCCCCTCTCACAGTCCAAACATAACCTCACACATATTCTTTCTTTCACATCCTCCTGACCTTTGCCTGACATTCCTGTGTGACAGGATCATACAGCCCATCAAGAACCTTTGCAATCTGGCTGGACCAAAATGCAATATAGCAGCTATCCTTGTGTATCAATGCCTATTTCCCTATAGATTGTAAGCTTGCGAGCAGGGCCTTCCTACCTCTGTGTCTGTCTGTTATTACCCAGTTTTGTTCTATTAATGGTTCCAATTGTGAAGCGCAACGGAATATGTTGCGATATACTGTATGAGAAACTGTTAGCTAATATTTTACATTTATTTATTATTTTGGAAAAGGGGATTAATGTCAAAATTTCACAAAGTATTTCTTTGTGATGGTTATTAAAGAAAAAAAAAATCACATTTGCTTTTGGTTTACTTTATTAACATTTCAATGAAAAATAAAACTCTTTTTGGACACTCTGCTTACATTTTATTTGGTGTGTTATAATGAGTAAAAAGAATAGTGGAATATTCTGAATGTACAAAGTCTTCTGAAAAAAAACCAAGGTATAATTTGCCTGAGTGCTGCATAAATCAGTGAATGTGAGTTCTTACTTCAAAAAATGGCCTCATCAAAGGGGTGAGAAAACTCCGTAGCAAAAGGGTTAAAGAATAAATAAAAAAACAAAAACAAAACACTGTTTGGCCATTTTGGGTAAATATTTTTTAGCCCTGTCATCAGGT
This sequence comes from Taudactylus pleione, assembly GCA_031769625.1. NCBI lineage: Eukaryota > Metazoa > Chordata > Amphibia > Anura > Myobatrachidae > Taudactylus > Taudactylus pleione. Next base: position 33,167,696 of record JAUIMM010000085.1, read on the forward strand.
TATAAGAAAACTCATTGTATTTTCTGAAAATCCCAAGTCTTTTGAAAAATGACCAGGTATAATTTGTGTGGGTGTATAAACATTTTACAGATATTTATGTTCTAATGTGACCATCCTGAAAGTGCCAAATAGGCAGCAAAGGTGTTCATAGTTGTTTAAAATGTGGTAGAACTGGCTAGAGTAAAATGTACAGCAAGTATATAGGAAGTGCCTGTAGGTACAAACACTAAATTGTATTTGTATCAGCTTTGTTTTCAAACAGTGAGAGCTGGTTTAGTACAAATATTGTCATTACATTATACGTTCAGAGCATATTTTGTTTATAGTTATGCCAAATGTGTGCCACCCACAATTCCTTACATAAAATCAAAACAGCTGGCTCAAAGTGCACTTAAGCTGGGTACACACTTGATCGGCCAATATATCTGGTGCCCGTCGTCCAGTGTGTACCAGCGATATGTCTGTGAACGACGAAGTCATATCGCATTGGCTGTGCTGCATAGCCGATGGCAGGTACATCTGTCCATCGCCCAGTGTGTACGTACAGCAAAGGCTGCAGGGAGGGTGGAGGGACACGACTCCCGGCCAGCGGGACCCGCGGCCAGAAGCAGAAGATGGTTGTTCATTGTGTATGATCACTCGATCTGCAAATATATCTGTGCAGTGTTTACCCACCCTTACTGTTCACGCGTGATGTTTGATTAACTTGCTTAGGCCCGTATTCAATTTGAAGCGAAAAGGCGTTTTCGCGTGTTTTTGGCGAAAACTTTTCTCCGATGTCATTTTCGCCTGTTTTGATTGTACTCCGTATTCAATTTGAAAGACTTTCCACCTAGGCGGAAAGTCAATGCAATGTAATAGGCGAAAAAGTTTCGCCTATAAATAGCAGGCGGAATAAAGTGCAGAATTGGGGTTTGGGGGTACAACATTGCGGGAACCCCCGTGCAGCCTTCAGACAGTCCCCCAAAGGTAAACTGTGTAAATTTTTTTAAAAAGACTTAAGGACACCCCAAAAAAATCACTTTGATTTTGGGGGCACAAAATGAATAAATTGGGGAACAAAGGAAAAAACTAGCGAACTTGACTCTGGGGGGGGGGGTCCACAAGTTTGCCCCAGGTGTTTTTATCATTGCAGGTACTTGCAGAAGGTGTATTTTTCAAAAAAATTTTTAACTTTAGCAACTTTTTAATATGTTGACCCCCATTTTCAAGTACCCCAAATTTGCTGGGATAAGTTATTTTCTGCAAAAAACCCTCCAGAATACTATTCTTCACCACTTATACAAAAACGCTATTTAGCCCGTTTAAATACCTTCAGCAAGCCAAATCGGGGGGGTACCATAGCTAACCCCCAAGTCAGAGCATCTTTTGGGGGGTTTCAGGCTGATTTCCCCAAATCTGACAGTACTTTCTCCTTGTTTAAATTTCGCCGGGTCCCGTTTTCACCTACTTCCAAATTGAATACGGCGATAAGCTGCCACGCGCGCGATACTTTTCCGTCTGCAAAATAGGCGAAGTAGGTGAAAAGTCTGGGACACGAAAAAGTATCGCGGCTCGGCTCAAATTGAATATGGCTCTTAGTCCGCTACAGGGACAGTGAAGAAAGCAAATTAAATTATGATATTAAAAAACATAAAGTACCAGGGATTACACAAGTTGTTTTATTTACCCCCTTCCTACCCCCCCATCAGTCGTCTTTTCGACTTGACATGATTATGGGCTATATTCATTTCCTGCATCTTTTTTCTATAGTTGACATCGTCCCTCACCCTTGGTCTCATCACTTTGGTGTAGGCAAAGTTTGCCCTTTTCGATTCACCAAAGGGCCATCCAAGACAGTGTATTAAAGAAACACTTTTAAAGATTCCACACTAAAGATATGTTGCGCACCCAGGTCATTGATTACTTTGACCTTAATCTATACCCAGACACCCCCACAGCCACGATATTAGAAGTCCACAAGTCAGTTATCCGGGAGGTGATTATTAAATATGCTTCCTACCAAACCAAGAGAATAATATCGCTGCTCTTTTTACTTAGGTTACAGCAGCTCGAGCAAATCCATAAACGCTCAGTCATCCACAGTCAATAATCAGATACAGAAGGTCAGGGGGGAGCTCATACATTTTTAAGTGAAAAGGCTCTGCACTGGCTTAACCAATTTTATTTATTTATTTTATTAAATAATACAACAAAACTGATGCCCTGTTGGGGGCCAGGCTCAGAGCTAAGCATTCTATCCAGGAGATCACAACTGTAAGGGATAAGCACAGTAAATTAAATAATGATCCTGTACAAATTAATAAATCGTTTTCTCACTATTACAATTCCCTATATAATCTGCATAGTCATGGTGCAGATCCATCTCCCAGCCTATCTGTTATCCAGCAATATATGTAATATTTACAACCTCCCACATCTTCAACGAAGCGCACTACTTAAACTCAACTCAACCATTACAGTGAACAAATTGACAGAGGCATTGAAATTACAGAGTCGTCCAAGGCCCTCAGTTCTGATGGATTCCGAGTTGTGATTGTATTATGGATCACAAGATATTAACCTTTGTGTTTTGTTAGGTGTATTTGTTTTAATTACCAGCATGGTGACCTGCAAATAAGCTTTGGTGTGTACTGTCCAGCTGCAGGATTAATTATTTGTTTGATCAGGAGCATTGTGAGGGGGAAGTTGGCAGATTTATGTCTAACCCATTAGGACTGCCAGCAAATGATCCAACAGACAGATAATGGTTATTTTAATGGGTTAAACATTCCGAGGCCTGCCCCTCAACCATGATGAGGTTGGCCTGGGGAGTGTCATCCCCTTCCCCACTCACCACCACCACTACCAAATGAATGCTGTGTTGACAACCAGGATCTTGTCTAATTTGCAGTGACACAGAAAGCCAAGTAAATATACATATATTTTTGCTGTCCTGTACATCTGACAGATTGCTCTGGCAGTTAGAGAATCTGTTTTATTTTACCAATAGGACATCCAGCCCAGGGCTATACTGAGATTACTGTCAATATTGGATTAATTGAGCTTACTCAGTGCGATAACCCACTAGGACTTTGATTGTCCTTTCTTCTCTGTTTGTTTGTTATAAGTGTACCGTAGGTCAAAACATTTATGTAATAAAATGTTATGTCATAGACCTTGTGATAGGCTGTGATGTCTTGTGTGCCTCGCTATAGAAGCACTTGTCACACCTATGTGTGTTTCTGTGTATATACTAATTTGCATTAATTATTATTATTATTATTATTATTATACAGTTTATATAGCACACATATTCTACAGAGAATATTTGGCCATTCATACCAGTGGAGCTTACAATCTATATTCCCTACCACATGCTCACACACATATACACTAATTTTTTTGGGTTAAAATATACCTACCTGTATATTTTTGGAGTGTGGGAGGAAATCGGAGTACCTGGAGGAAACCCACCTGTCACGGCTAGGAGCGAACCTGGACCCGGAGTGGAGTCGGACGGTGCTGGAAGGGTTGCTTTTTTCTACTGGAAGGCAGCCGGTCTTATCGGGGTGTAACTCATGAATGGAGGATACACGTAGGGCGAGGACAATTATGGAGATACTGGCAGTACCAGCGAACCAGGGTCAGCCGGGCGTATAGCAGATGGTGAGTGCCGGAGGTGGCTGGAGACCAGGAGCCGGACTGGAAGTGAACTATAAGACAGAGTTCCTGGGAAGCACTGGAACTGGAGCACACTGGTACTGGAACACTCTGATACTGGTACACACTGATACTGTGGAATACTGAGGCAAGGTAGCACAGAGAACTAGCTCACAGCATAAGCTGTGATAGACGTTGCACTGGCAACTAAAGAGCTCCTTGACAGCCCTTTAGTACCCTCGGGTAGTGCAGGATTGGTTGCTAGCACTCCAGCCCAAGCTGCAAGCTGATTGGCCCAAATTAGACATGTGACCTGGATCCAAGATGGCCTCGCCCAGTGGTCACAGTGCAGAAGTGCTGCCAGCTACATCCCCTCTCACCTGTCTCCAGATGGAAGCCCCTCAGTCTGCAGAGACTCCCTGTGCCCAATGCCGCTCTCCAGGGCCCAGCACCCCCCGCCAGACGCCCTGTGCCAGAGCGCCCGAGTCGGTAAGGACCGCGATCTCGGCAGCCCCTCAGCCCTGGTCGTGAAACAACGAAAGCACAGGAAGAATATACAAACTCAACACAGTTAGGGTCATAGTGGGAATCAAACCCATGACCTTAGTGCTGTGAGGCAGTAATGCTAACCATTACACCGTCTGTGCTGCCCATTGACACAGAAAGCCAAGAAATGAGAGGAAGGCAACCTGACACCCAAATACAGGGGTGGTTGTCTTTTTGGTAAACTCTGTGACCCACGTCACGCAGGCTCAAGTGAGTGCTGATATTGAGAGAGCAATATCTTATAACCAGGTTCGTGACACCCTGTATCCTATTATAAGTCTATTGCTTCTACTTGTTCCTCACATGGTCTCCACCTTCAACTGCATTGGAGAAAACTGGAGAAAAGTTTCAAGCTCACTCAACACGTTCCACCATAGTGGTCATCTCTAAGCCTAGTAAGGACCCTACCAATTGTCTGGGACAAGATGAACAAACAATTAGATTTGCCTCCTTACCTTTCCCCACTGACCCTACTGTGGAGAAATACACAATATTCTTTGGGCTGTGTTTCCATTTATATGCGTCCATGGACTTTGGTGGAAGTGCTTTATTTTAACCATATCCTGGGTGCTTTTGTATACTTTCATGGATATGTGTGACCGATATGAAATATCTCCAAACCTTCCCTTTGCGTATTTACAAATTAGAATTTTTGTTCAGTCCCAGTGCAAGTAGCCCAAACTTAAGAACCTCATATCTTTTGAGCAGAAATGCATTTATAACCCAGGTATTACTTTACGCTTATCCCTCCTCACAATCCCTTTGAACGTTTTGAAGTTACTCTGGAGAGAGATTTAGGTGCTCCTCTGGACCAAGAGGGGTGGTCACTCATCCTCTCTAGACTCACCAAAGCATCTATTAGCACTGCTATCATGGAAGACACATATATACTCCAGATGGTTGTTGGTTCTGGAATGGTTGCACTCTACAGTGCATCCGGAAAGTATTCACAACGCTTCACTTTTCTCACATTTTGTTATGTTACAGCCTTATTCCAAAATGGAATAAATTCATTTTGTCCTCAAAATTTTACACACAATACCCCATAATGACAAAGTGTAAAGTCTTTTGAGATTTTTGCAAATTTAATAAAAAAAAACAAAACACTAAGAAATCACATGTACATGAGTATTCACAACCTTTGCTCTGTACTTTGTCGATGCTCCTTTGGCAGCAATTACAGCCTCAAGTCTTTTTGAATATGATGCCACAAGCTTGGCACACCTATCTTTGGGCAGTTTCGCCCATTCCTCTTTGCAGCACCTCTCAAGCTCCATCAGGTTGGATGGGAAGCGTTGGTGCACAGCCATTTTCAGATCTCTCCAAAGATGTTCAATTGGATTCAAGTATGGGCTCTGGCTGGGCCACTCAAGGACATTCAGAGTTGTCCTGAAACCACTCCTTTGATATCTTGGCTTTGTGCTTAGGGTCGTCGTCCTGATGAAAGATGAACCGTCGCCCCAGTCTGAGGTCAAGAGCGCTCTGGAGCAGGTTTTCATCCAGGATGTCTCTGTACGTTGCTGCATTCATCTTTCCCTCTATCCTGACTAGTCTCCCAGTTCCTACCGCTGAAAAACATCCCCACAGCATGATGCTGCCACCACCATGCTTCACTGTAGGGAAGGTATTGGTTTGGTGATGAGCGGTGGCTGGTTTCCTCCAAACATAACGTCTGGCATTCACGCCAAAGAGTTCAATATTTGTCTCATCAGACCAAAGAGTCCTTCAGGTGCATTTTGGCAAACTCCAGGTGGGCTGCCATGTGCTTTATACTAAGGAGTGGCTTCCGTCTGGCCACTCTAATATACAGGCCTGATTGGTGGATTGCTGCAGAGATGGTTATCCTTCTGGAAGGTTCTCCTCTCTCCACATAGGAATGCTGTAGCCCTGACAGAGTGACCATTGGGTTCTTGGTCACCTCCCTGACTAGGGCCCTTCTCCCCCGATCGCTCAGTTTAGACGGCCGGCCAACTCTAGGAAGAGTCCTGGTGGTTCCGAACTTCTTCCATTTATGGATGATGGAGGCCACTGTGCTCATTGGGACCTTCAAAGTAGCAGATATTTTTCTGTACCCTTTCCCAGATTTGTGACTCGAGACAATCCTGTCTCGGAGGTCTACAGACAATTCCTTTGGACTTCATGCTTGGTTTGTGCTCTGACATGCACTGTCAAGTGTGGGACATTATATAGACAGGTGTATGCCTTTCAAAATCATATCCAATCAACTGAATTTACCACAGGTGGACTGCAAGTAAGCTGTAGGAACATCTCAAGGATGATCAGTGGAAACAGGATGCACCTGAGCTCAATTTTGAGCTTCATGGCAAAGGCCGTGAATACTTATTTAGATGTGATTTTCTTAGTGTTTTATTTTTTATTAAATTTGCAAAAATCTCAAAAAAATCTTTTTTACACGTTGTCATTATGGGGTATTGTGTGTAGAATTTTGAGGACAAAAATTAATTTATTCCATTTTGGAATAAGGCTGTAACATAACAAAATGTGGAAAAAGTGAAGCGTTGTGAATACTTTCCGGATGCACTGTATATACCATCAAACTTCCACTATATTTTGGAGAATTTGTGACCAAATAGGTTCTTTCTTCCACATTTGGGGGGATTGCGCACCTCTGTCAACCCTTTGAAATTATGTTTTAGACTTATTTACTAGAACGACTGGTGTCTCTATTCCCAAAGATCCATTGATTGTTTTGCTGGACAAACCCATCAAAGACATCAAAAGCATGTGGACAAGCTTGTTAGGCGTATTTGTAATACGGCTAAATTTTAGCTAGCTAAGGCTGGAAGAAACCCTCCCCACCATTCATGATGGACTTGCCTGTTTTGTTCACACAGAGGGCCTGATTCAGAGCCGCTCGTTCGCTCCGAGCGATGTTCGCACATCTGCGCATGCGTTTTAGTACGCATGCGCGAACCAGTCAGTGCGGTCGAAAATCGTGTGCTCGCAAAATAGCGAATGCCTACTAATTTGAGTGACAGAATGAGGCGTTTGTGGGTGGTAACAGGGGAAGGTGCTTGAAAACGGGGAGTGGAGATCCGAACGCAGGCGTGCCAAACGGTCAAAACGGGCGTTTTAAGGGTGTGCATAATTAACAAAGCAGCGTCATTAACCACGTCACTTGGTTGTCTTTTAGCCTGAACTGCTCGCATGATTGCGGTAGGAAAATCCATCCACAAGCACTGCGAGCAGTTCATACGCCTTTCGATGTACTCGATTAATCAAAAAAATAGCGGAGATGACGTAGGATGCGAGCGGCCAGGGGGCGTTTTTTCCTAAATAGTGAACGCATGTTTTGTTCGCTCGTTCAGACATAGAGGCGTCAACAGACCGCAAAGAGCGAGCGCTTAATTTAAATAGCCAGCCCCTTTTTATGAACGAGCGTCCGCAAATAGCGTCCGGCTCTGAATGAGGCCCAGAGATCTAAAAAGCAGTTGTTCTGAAAACAAATGTTTGACAACAAAGGGTTAGATGTTGCTTATTACATTGTACAAAACATGATTTCAGGGTGACCAATCTGTTGTCTGCTGGGTTACCAGATCAGCCATGTAAATACACATACACATAGTGACCTGTAAACCGAAGTTGTTTACTTAGAAGGAAAACTTATGTAGAAGTCTAACACCTCCACAACGGTGTGAATATATTTCACATGAAATATAAAGAAAGCTGTATTTACCATATACCTGTTGAGAGGGGTAAACAATATTTTTAAAATTATAAATGTATTTTTTAATGTCTTTTATATTTTGATGTTTAATTCAAAACGATACTCAACAGACTGCAGATGCCAGCTCACCTTGTTGACTAACTCCTGTGTGAATCAGAACATTTATGCTACTCCCTGTTTCATGCTGCACTGGGAAGGAGAAAGCTCAGTGTACATGGCAGCAGAGCTTAGCTGTGCACACTCTGCTGTTACTTCTGACACCAACCTATTCATGGTCCTGGCGTTCTGGAGCACCTAAATTATGAAGCAGACCATAAAGATAAACTATTAATGTCAGATACTCAGCCCACCACCTTGAAGCTTTGTATACCCCATTGTGTAAATAGCTATAACTAAGTTACAACTACTTTTCTTTTTAAACACTTTTTATTTGAGAAATCGCAATTCATAACAGAGATCATGACATTTACAATCTCATTGACATATAAAAATAACAAAATATAATGTCACTTCTGTATACAACAAAACAAAAACTGTACGATTCATTTAAAGGTTTAACACAATTATTATGAAGGCAAAAAGGGTACCAAAAGACACAGCATTAAGGCAGGCCTTATAAAGAAGAAAATAAACAAAATAGAAGACAAAAAGAGAAGAAGAAAAATAGAAAAGAAAAATAAATATAAGAAAAACAAAAAAAGGGGTAGGAGATCTCTGGGGTGAGAATCTAGGTACGAAATGCATATAAAATTAAATATAGTTGACTGTTACAGGGCAAAAGGGGATGGGGCAGACTGAGAAGCTAACCATGGGCTCCACATTTTATCGAAAGATTTAGATGAGTGGTTAATACTAGTCCTATATTCCATGCAATAGATGTACCAAACACGCAACAGGATAGATTGACACTTCACTGCATTGACAATATGGTGCATCAATTTGTTTTGGTACCTAGTCAATGTAGGAAGGTCTAGCGGGAGAAGAATATATTTAGGATTGTATGGAATAGGTATAGAGAATAAATGTGTTTTATAAGGTCAATAATTTCCTTCCATAGATCAACTATCTTGGGACAAGTCCACCATATGTGAATAAAGGCGCCCTTTGTAGAGCATCCTCTCCAACACCTATATGATGTGCCCGGATACATTTTGCTCAAGCAAGCGGGCGCTTAATATTTTCTATAAATAAGTTTGTATGTATTCTCTTTTATCCTGCCAAATATTGAGCTAGAGGCTGCATTGTCCCATTCCTCATTGTTTAAAGAAATACGCAACTCCACTTCCCAGGCCTTTTCGTGAGGATCACTGTGTAATAGCGATTCCTCAAATAGCAATGTATACAGAGAGGAAATTGAATCCTCTTGTTGAGGAACTTCTCATACATAAAGCATGAAAGGTGGAGGAGTCTATTAGTGAGGAGGTGTTTCACCATAGAATGAAAGTGTCTAAGTTGTAAAAATTTTAAAAAAGTCCTAGGAGGAAGAGCTGATTCCTCTTGCATCTGGGAGAACCGGGGAAAACTCAAATTCCTAGTGATATCGTTAAATAAAGTATGTTTTTCTCTTTCCATGGATGAAAGGAGATCTTGTTCTTCTTACCCGGAGGAAAATCAGGATTGTGAAATACTGGAACAATAGGAGAAGGGTTAGGGGCCAGGCCAAATTTCCTATTAGCATAGTCCCAAATAGATAATGAGCAGGAAGCTATCAGGTGAGAGACCAAATTCATGGGTTGATGAGACCTCGGAAGCCAGAGGAGAATGGAAACCGTGGAGAGACCCAGGTCATCAGCTTCAATAGCAGCCCAGACCTTCCTAGCACTGGGGTTACACCATTGCACACAATGAGCAAGATGTGTGCAGCTAAGTAATAATGTTTTTTAGGTAGGTACACCTAGCCCTCCACTATGCGTGGGACACTGCAATAACTTTAGCCGGACCCGAGGTTGTTTGTTCGCCCAAATAAACCGAGAGGTGTGGAACTGAAGAAACTTAAAAACATAGGGGGGTACAAAAATCGGGAGAGTCAGAAAGAGGTGAAGGATCCGAGGAAGCACGTTCATTTTCACAGTTTACTCTGCCTATCCACGAAATGAAATGTTTAGATCAAGCATTCAAATCCAATTTTATTTGATCTAAAATAACGGGGAAAATTTTCCTGAAATAACTGATGGTGACGATATTTTAGGAAAATCCCCAGATACTTATTTTTTTGTTTATGCCAGTTAAACGGAAAAGAAGCCTACAGAAGGAGTTTAGTTGTTCCAGGAATATAAAAGTCAAGCACTTCTATTTTGCTCATATTCATTTTATAGCCCAAGTAACCAGAGTAGAGTTCAATTTCAGCAAGGAGAGGTTGCAGTGAGGGAGCTGGATTCCCAAGAGATAGGATAATATCATCTGCATATAATGCGATTTTGTGCTCAGGAGCCAGTTTTTACACCAATAATGTCCAAATTGTTTTGAATCCTAGCAGCCAGGGATTCCATGACTAGGGCAAAGATTAGAGGAGAAAGAGGGCACCCCTGTCTGGTACCTTTAGCAATTCGGAAGGGGGAAGACGTAGTGCAATTGACAGAGACCATAGATCGAGATAGGGCAGAAATACCATCTAAGAATTTTCCAGAGAACCCCATTTTCTGGAGTACCCCGAAAGAAAAGGACCAAGAAAAAGGGTTGATTGCCTTCTCAGCGTCTAGTGCCATGATTAGCGAAGAGAGTTTCTGACCATGAATAGAAGGAATGAAGTCTATGGCTCTTCTGGTATGGTCAGACGCCTGATGACCTGGAATAAAGCTCACCTGATCCGGGTGGACTAGGTGGGGAAGGAAGGGGGTCAATCTATTAGCCAGAATTTGGGCATAAATTTTAAATTCCACATTTAGCAAAGAAGTTGGCCTATAATTAGAGCACTGCGTGTGGTCTCTGTCAGGCTTCGGAATTGCCACAATATCCGCTTGAGTGGAGATAGGAGCAAAGTCCCCCTCATCCAATATGTTTTTGAAAAGGGGAGTGAGGTGAGGGGTGAGCTTCTTCACAAATGATTTATAATATTGTGCTGTGCAGCCATCAAGACCCGGGGAAGCTGAGCACTGCATAGACTTAATAGCCGCCATTGTTTTCTCATTTCCTCATTGAGCAAGGAAAGCTGGTAATTTGAAACACACAACAACTGAATATTTGACCGATCTGAACGTATTCCCTCATGACCATTGGAGGAAAAAAGGGGGGGGGTTTCTGGAATATTATAGAGGGAGTTATAAAAGTCTCTAAACTCCTACACCATCACTGCAGGGTTATATGTAACTGTTCCTAATTTGCGGGAATACAGTTTTTCTATTGTACTTGAGACTTAGTTACACCTCAATTTATTAGCTTCCAGGAGGTTGTCGATTTTGTCTGCTTTGTCATAAAACCCCTGGTGTAGTTTTTGCAATATAGTTGCAGCCCTACGAGATAAAAGGGTGTTCAACTGTCCTTTAAGGGATAAAAGAAAAGCCTTTTATGTTGTACTAGCAGAGTAGAAATTTGGGATTCTAAGGATAAGATTTTGTGGGCTGCCTTTTTCCAGATTGTGGAGGCCTTTGCTATCAGAGGGCCTCGAATAGTGGCCTCATGGGCTTCCCAAATAATTCCTGGGGATCTATCATGAGAAGTGTTTTCCTCAAAGTATTACGACAAGACAGTTTCAGAAAGGGTTAAGAGATGCAGCAAAAGTGAATCATCTAACTGCCATTTATATGACCCCCGTGGGGCCCTATAGATATCCAATAGGATATAAACTCATGGATTGTTGGTCCAAGTAAATAGAGTAATGCCCACATCGGAAATTCACTGAGAGATGTGGATCATGTCTATATGGGAATAATAATAATGTGGTGTGGAGAAATGGATATAGTCCCTAGCTGAAGAATGTCTAAGGCACCTAGAGTCACATAAGATAAGCTGTTTAAGGGAGGACTTAAGGGCAAGAGAGGCTCTAGATGGTGTTGCCTCTTTTTCTTGTTTGAGGGGGAACCAAATCTATCTAGAAAAGGGTCAAGAACAGTGTTAAAGTGCCCTCCCAATATTATATGTCCCTGCAACTCTGCCAAAATGTTGGGATAAGGAATGGAAAAATTCTGATTGGTCTTGATTAGGGGTATACTGTATACTGAAACAAAGGTAAGAACCTCTGTGCGGAGGGTGCCTATCACTATTTGATAACGTCCCTCTGGGTCTGCAATTGTTTTAGTATGGATGAATGGGATGTTACAGTGATTCAAGAAGATAGCAACCCCTCTTTTCTTACAATCCGCAGATGCAAAAAAAAAAGGTCTGGTTAAATTGTTTACTTTGGAGTTGAGAATGAGATCCGGCAAAGTGTCTCCACTGTAGAAAGACCACATCGGCCCCCTCTCTCCTGCAGGTGCCCAGGGTAACAGTGCTTTTTCTGGGGGAATTAAGCCTGTTAACATTTATAGACAGTTTCAGAGCCATGGAAAAATGTGAATGAGGTTCCAATCGTCAAAATATATAACAATGAAAAAATAGCAAAAGGCTACCAGAGGTCCAACCCAGAAGTTATAACTATTATGAGTCCTTTTATTAAAGCCAGTTTTCAGGTTCAAAATAATTGTTTAGGTCAGGGATGGGGAACCTAAGACCCAGGGGCCGTATAAGCCCCCCGGAATCATTTGGTGTGACCCTCTGAGTTATTTTCTGCTAGCCTCATCTGGCTAGCAGGGCGCCTAGAATGGCCCCCTGCAGCCAGAATCTATGCAGCAGTGCCACCCGGAGAGTCCTTAGGACCCTTCAGATGGTCACATCTCTGCTCTTACAGCTCCCTGGAGCATCCTCAGGATTCTCCGGGCATTGCTGTAATCACCGACAATTGTGTCCCCGCCCCATGTGACTTCACACAGAGGAGCATGTCCTGCATCGGGCCCGCAAATAATGTTATATATGTCAAAATGGCCCTCGGCACAAAAAAGGTTCCCCACCCCTGTTTTAGGTGTTTGCCTATACTGTGGGTATACATTCAAAGAGCAAGGTTAAGGTATAATCTCCAGTGTTCTCCCCTCGCAATAATAAAATATTTTAAATCCTGACCTTATAATGATTTAAACTTGGGGCACTCTCTCCGGCCCCTATATGCAGCAATGCGAAATAATGGGCACTCGCGCCCTGCGGCACAAACTATTGAATCGTTCCTGGCCACTTTAGACTAATTGAATTCCCACTCAAATAGTTTTTTTTAGTAGAGTAAACTATTTGATTGTCCTTTGCATATCCTGTCCTAGCTAATTCAGTAGGTGGAATAGGTCCAATCTGCAGCAGCTGACCAGTCCCTGTGGGTCTGTGGAGTGACAGCCATCGAATGTGTCATCCATGTGCTAATGCTGATTTAGCTCTCCACTTAGGAGCAGATAGTTGCTGCACCTCTTGGAAATGCACTAATGCATTAACTCCATTACTGGCGCCTCCCATTATGTGCAGATTACAGTATATATTGGGGGTGGAGTCTGATTTATCAGATGTTCTATTACTGGAGAAAGAACTGACTCTGTAACCTACCTGTTAATGAACCAATGCAACTCCCTCCCGCCCCAATGTGCTGCGTCCCGTCGTCCAGAACCCTCACTACCATAACTGATTTAATGAGCCATTCGCAGTTTCACTTATGTGTCCTTATTGCCAGAGAACACAGATGCCAGACGGACTGACAATGTGACGTTGGCTCAGCTCGGCGTCACATCCGGCATCCTTGTCCGTGGCAACAAGGACACTTTAAGGGTGACTTGGCACAGGGAACGTGGCACATTAGAGTGGGAGGGAGTGCCGGGCAGTAAGTTAAACGGGGACGGGCGATAGGCTGTTTCTGCCGGGCGATGCGCCTGCAAAAAACTGCCTGGGGAGAGCACTGATCTCAATAGCGCCAAATGGATAAAGTCCAGACTCCACACAGGTCAGCATGAGCATATAACCAGCAGGAAACCTGGTATCCTGGATCCTGTAGTACAGCACAGAAATACTAATTAATTCCAGGGCTAATATGAAAGACAGGTGATATAAAAGATTCTGAGGAGTCACATTAACACAGCATTGTCTCTTTAGATGTAGAGTGGGCATTGAGGGACCTTCGACCTTTCTTTGTTTCTCGTTCCTGCTCAATTGGTACTAAATTGCTTTCCGCAATAGTTGCAGCGGCAGCAAAAAAAACCCCCCAATTTGATCACAATGGGTTAACAAGGATCCAGTCCCTTTGACGTTATTGTTAACCCGTCTGTCGCATCTCTACCAAATGGACTGGGTGGAATGTTCCTTAGACATTGATACTAGGGTAGATCATTTTTTTTCCATTTTTGGCTGCCGTACTTTACAACGTTGCCACCCCCATGTGAAAAACTTCAGTAGACAAGCAGTCAGAATGACTTCTTGGTATAGTTTATAAATACTGACCAATGAATTTCCTCCCTTTTAGCAACACCTGTTTTATTTACCTGCCATGGTCGCTAATACTCGTTACACTAAATTATTTCCCCCTTACTAACTTTGCTATTAGCTGCTAATGTTTTTGGGTCCGAATGTGGATGTCACTCTGGATGCCTGGGTTGCATAGATTCCTAGGTTGTTCTGTGTTTCTTGTGTCCGAGTAATTTTTTGCATTGCGAATATGGATCGGACCTATACTGTGCTGTTGCCATGTACTCCTTTCATTATCTCTTAAACCTATTGATATTTGTAGATATAGAGTAGGATGTAATTCACTGCTCTCTCCAGCCTAAATATCCGATTCTTGATCCTGCTGCCTCTGGGTGTCCGCTCATACTCACCTAAGGCTGGGGTCCTGGTTTGAAGCTGCTGAGTCGCTGCAATCTGTCTCCCGGTTCTCACGTGGATTGCCGCCTGCTTTCTCCATTGGCATGCAGCTGTCACGTTTAGCGTCCTGGAGTCTCCTTCTGAGGGGCTGGAAGTTGTGGTCCCGGGTCAATGAAGGAGTCAGGAGCGAGGGGTCTGGATGTTCAGTCTCCTCGTCCACAAGCATCAGATGTTGGCGAGATCTGACCTTGGGTGCGGAGTCTAACCTGCTGGGAGGTGTTCACCAGTGACCCCTCCAAGCGGGATATGGGTTTCAGCTGCACCTGGCAAGCAGGTCGCAGTCCCCAGGTCAGAGATCCGATGTGAGTGGGAATAGAGAAAGACACACCGCTTTGGCCCACTAGAAATATAATCTCTGTAACGCTAGTACAGAGAAGCACAATAGAAATATTTCCTGAAGAGGTGCTGTGGCAGACCAGAGGGAGAGATGCCACTGAATAGTACGTTCCACAGCTAACACTGGAGAATGAGGATATGCTGCTGACTGGAGAACATGAGGATCTGTACTTGTACACCACTGTGCGTACAGAGGCCCTGATTCAGAGCCGGACGCTCTGACAGAGCGCTCGCTCTGAATCAGGGCCGGGCAATTTTTTCTTAACGGCCTCCTGCCCGCTCGCATAGCTGTGGGTGACCACCCACAGCTATAGCGAGCGGACAGGAAGATGGTCGCGATGGTCAAGACCATCACGACCATCTGGCTTGCGACGAGACCCTTGTGGTAGGGTCTCGTTGCCGCAAGCCCTAGAGTGCTTTTGGCTCAAACAGAGCCGAAAGCACTCCCACTGACATCACTTGTGATGTCAGTGGGGCCGGGAACATCTACGTTTGGGCAGCCACCCCCCCCGGCCCGCCCACCAAAGGGGGCGTGCTGTCACTCAACATCGACAGCACACCCCCTTTGGTACAAGACGAGGAGCGATGACTTGCCCGTCGCTATCCGGGTCTTGCGCACGACGAAGCTGTGCGCATGTGCACTGGGCTACCATCGACCCACTTGCGAGCGCTCAGCATCAGGACCAGAGTACACAGGCAAAAGGTATTCTGGTGCACTGCTTGGAGTTTTACACAAAGACAAGGATAAATATTACTCAGGCAAAGGCACTTGAAATAGCACACGCAGGTAAAGGTGTTCTGTAGCACTGCAGTACAAGGATATGGCACTTTGTAGATAATACACAGGCAAAGGCACTTGAATTAGCACACACAGACAAGGTGTTCTGTAGCACTGCTGTACAAGGGTATGGCTATTGTAAATAATCACTAGGACTCAGTACATAGGTGATGTACAGAGTATACACCGGAAATACCACTTGGAAGAGTATCTGGAAGATTGCATGTGAAGCCTGGAATGAAGCAAACAGCAACCATCTGGGATTAACGAAGTTGATCAGGCAATTTCCTGTTCAACTGGAGTCCTGTTTATAACCCCAGGCAGCTGTCCATTGGATGAGCAAGTCAGCTGAGAACTGACTCCGCTACCACTGGATAAGGATCCATCAGGTAATTCAGCCAAATTGGCTGCGCCCATGACCATCGCCGCAGGAACTCCGATATGGAGGATTGTGTGACAGTCACCTGGGCCCCGGGGAGAATACTCAGCAAGTCACCTACCGCTGCACCTGATGTCTCGCTGCTCTCACTAATGAGGGGAAGCCGGCGCTGCGGTAAGTAACAGCCGATCCCAGGCAGAATCCTGACAGCAGCCATTTATCAATGTAGTTCTGTGGGGGGCATTTTTGGCCCTGGGAATGCTGCTGGTGTTACTGTCTGTCCTGGAGGTAGTCACCAGCACTCATCTTGGATCTGATCTGGCTTCTTTTACACTGGGAAGTTGTGGAGGATTGCAGCTCCTTCTTTGTCCTGCCTGGTTGTGCATTGCTACTTGGGGTGGGATGAGCTTGTGTCTCCGCTCATATATTATGTTTTGACTGTGGTTATGCCATTTTATTCTGGTGATATCAGATGCAGGACTTCAGCTTCCTTTCTAGAACGGTTTACTGGCTATCCTGCATGATACTTGCTGTGGATTTGTGTCTTCCTTGTTTGGTCCTTTGATGGGTAGGAATTCACAGGCTATAGTGACTGCTCACCTTGAGAAATTTTCCCACACAGCTCCTCCTCTGATGCCAGGTCTTTCTCCCCTGGGTGCTTCCTCTCAGAGGGATGTGCCACTGGATTTTACTCCCCCTCCAGAAACTACTGCTTATAACTATGAAGCAGGTTCTGAAACCTTTATTACTTCTGAAAGAAAGGTGACTGCCAGGTTTACTGAGGTGCACATGGATCTCTAAGAATCGTATTTCTTTGCTGCAGAATGCTGCTGTTTTGGTCCGGACTGTTTGACCACGCTGAAGTCTTGAATGGCTGCTTGTCAACTCCAGCTTTATAGGTCTAAAGGGATGCCTTAGGTGAACCAATATTTGGTTGGTTAAGCCTTCTGTGGAGGCGGAGACATGAACAGTTTTTTTCTGGAGTCCTAGGTGATGGGAAAATTGGTTGTGCAGAATTTACTGCAGTGGAAAGGAATACAGAATTCCTATCTGCGTTCTTCCTCCGGACATTTATTGAAGAACTTCTGCATTTTCGGGATCATGACTCTGACCTTCGATTGGTGATGTCCAAGGGCCCCTTAGAGTATAACGTGCAACGTGTTGCCATCTGGCCAAATTTTTGAGTGGGTGTGCAGAAGTCTCATTTGTAATTTGTCAAAGTAAAACAACGGCTTCATAACCTGCGACTCCAGTGGTTGAACCCACTTCTTTGATTCTTCTGTTGAGGCTGCACTCAGGCTGTATCTTCTGACTCCTGGAAGACCTGTTTCTAGAGGCTGACGCTCTAATATTGGGATAGCTTTACAATTTATACTCTGTTAGTCTAAAGATGTGGTGTATTCTACATAGTAAAAAACTACCTACTTGCCATATATTGTACTCTGCCTGACCTTAGACTGCACTCTTTTATTAAGTCTTTCAATTATTTTGTGTCTGAATAGCTGTTTCCTTTAGTTTTTTGGGGAGTCTGTTGGCTTTGGTTTTAGTGGCTGAAGAGATTATGACCTTGAGGTTCACTGTTTAGCTGCAATAGTTATGGCAGTGAAGGACTGATTTAGTTGGTAAGGATTAGATACAGTGCCATGCAAAAGTATTCACCCCCTTTGCATTTTTAATGTTTTGTTGCCTCACAACCTGGAATTAAAATGGATTGTTTGAAGGTTGGCATCATTTCATTCACAGAACATGCCTACAACTGTGAAGTTGTGTTTTTTTTAATATTGTGAATCAAACAACATTTAGGACAACATAACAGAACACTTCAGCGTGCATAACTATTCACCCCCTAAAGTCAGTACTTTGTCGAGCCACCTTTTGCGGCAATTACAGCTGCAAGTCGCTTTGGATAAGTCTTTGAGCTTGCCACATCTTGCCCCTAGGATTGTTGCCCATTCCTCAAGGCAAAACTGCTCCAGCTCCTTCACGTTGGATGGTTTCCGCTTGTGAACAGCAATCTTCAAGTCTGACCATAGATTCTCAATTGGATTGAGATTTGGGCTTTCACTAGGCAATTCCAACACATGTAAATGTTTCCCCTTAAAACACTTGAGTGTTGCTTTAGCAGTATGCTTCGGGTCATTGTCCTGCTGGAAGGTGAACCTCGGTCCAAGTCTCAAATCACAGGCACACTGAAACAGGTTTTGCTCAAGAACATCCCTGTATTTAGCACCATCCATCTTTCCCTTGACTCAAATCAGTTTCCCAGTCCCTGCTGCTGAAAAGCATCTCCACAGCATGATGCTGCCACCACCATGTTTCACTGGGAGGATGGTGTTCTTGGGGTGATGGGATGTGTTGGGTTTGCGCCAGACATAGCGTTTTCCTTGGTGGCCGAAAAGTTTAATTTTAGTTTCGTCTGACCAGAGCACCTTCCTCCATACATTTGAGGAGTCGCCCACATGCCTTAGCAAACTCAAATCGTGTCTTCTTATTTTTATCACTTAGTAATGGCTTTTTTCTGGCCACTCTTCCATAAAGCCCAGCTCTATGGAGTGTACGGCTTATTATGGTCACATGTACAGATACACCAGCCTCTGCTGTGGAACTCTGCAGCTCCTTCAGGGTTTCCTTTTGGTCTCTGTGCTGCCTCTCTGATTAATGCCCTCCTTGCCCGGTCTGTAAGTTTTGGTGGACGGCCCTCTCTTGGCAGGTTTGTTGAGGTACCATGTTCTTTCCGTTTTGATGATGATGGATTTGATGGTGCTCTGGGGGGTCATCAAAAATTTGCATATTTTTTTTATAACACAACCCTGAATTGTACGTCTCAACAACTTTGTCCCTGACTTGTTTGGAGAGCTCCTTGGTCTTCATGGTGTGATACCTCTTGCTTAGTGCTGTTGCAGCCTCTGGGGCCTAACAGAAAAGGTGTGTTTATACTGACAGATCATGTGACACTTAGATTTCACACAGGTGGACTTCATTTCACTATTTATGTGACTACTGAAGGTAATTGGTTGCACCAGAACTTTTGAGGGGCTTCATGGCAAAGGGGGTGATTACATATGCACATCCCAATTTTCAGAATTTTATTTATAAAGATTCTTTTTTTATATATATATATATATTTCTAATTTCACTTCACCAAATTAGACTATTTTGTGCAGATCCATCACATAAAATTCAGATTAAAAAATATTAATTACAGGTTGTAATGTAAGAAAAAAAGGTAAAAAGCCAAGGGGGGGGGGAATACTTTTGCAAGGTACTGTATATTATGTTGGGTGTAGGTATGCGGGATAGGTTGCATATGTATGTCTTATGTCTCTGTTTTGTTTTTATTGTATTTTCCTTATCTCTGCTGTGCTATGATGGGATATGCTGTCACTCACCATCGACAGCACGCCCCCTTTTGTGCAAGACCCATAGAGACGGCTGGCCGTTGCTATGTGGGTCTCCCACATGCGCACGACGGAGCTCCCTCCGTCATGCGCACTAGGGCACCATCGACCCGCTTGCGAGCACTCCGCTCGCGAGCGGGTCTGAATCAGGCCCACTGTCCTGATGATGGGATCTTGTGCAAGATAAAAAGCTGATTCTGCAGACTTTTCAGTTACTGTGGAATCAGTCCATATAGTCACAGTGTTTAAACAAGTGCTGAAAAAAAGAGAAAGCATAACCATTTTATCATCACTATGAAAACGAGAATTTATGGTTGTAAACAAGAGTATATTTAATGTCCATATAGTGCATTTTGCCACAGCCAGCCTGCCAAGCTGTCGCTCAAGCTGTTCCTACTTTTGTTAGAGAAACACCCTCCTTCCTAATATGCGACCTGCCACAGAGAGCGATGAAAGAGCATGGTGGACGTATTTAGTGTAGTGTGAATATTCTAGTTCTTATGGGATGTCCTTAATGCTTTCAGGTAATAATACATATTTGCAATTTCAGGGTCACAATGTTCACATTCGTACAAAAGGAGGCAAAGTGATATGTCTGGGCACAGTCCATGGAAATGTGGATATCCATGCTTTGGCTCACAGTGTAAGTATAATCTCTTTGTCTTTGGTATTAGCGAATAGGGATAGTAACTACAGTTGGTCTTGCCCTTGTTACATGTAGCCTGAGGCTGCAGCTTGCCATGTCATTCTGTAATTCATAGCATTGGAGGATTGACACTAGGGATGTGCAGGCTCGCATAGGTTCGAGTTTGCACGTGGAGTTCGGATTTTTCCCTCCAAAAAACGGAACTCCGAGCCTGCACATCCCTAATTGACACTAACCATATTTTTCAAAAGTGCTGAATAGGAGTTTTTTTCTCAGCTAGTTTTGGAATGGATTAGGTAGATAAAAAAAAATATATGGAAAAGTTGATTAATCAGTTGTGTGTTTGTACCCAATGCTTGTTGTCCCCCTATTGTGGTAGCAGTAAGGTCAGACTGTCTTTCACTAACTTAATAATTTTTTTAACAGAGCTTTCATCTTCATTTAGATGACCCATTCATTTCAATGATGTTCCTACATGTAGTGCACATGCTGCAAAATCCATCAAAATAGATAGGAAAATATTACTGCTTGCATTCTCAAGACAAATGAGACCAGCTCATATCAATGTGAGCTGCATATTAAGTTCTTATCTCATGCATGTACAGTGGATTAGCATTTTATGTTTTCACATGTGGTTTGTACTGGCATCTTTTTATAAAAACTAAACACCAGTAGGTTATAAGCCTCATATAAGTGGTATCTAAACAGCAACCTAAGCGACACTTATTCAACACGTTTTTATTGTTATCTGTAACTTTCCCTATTTGGTTTCACTATTCTTGTCTCCATATCTGCAATTTTCTTTTCTGCCACAAGATGTAGCATTTTTAAAGCTTTTACTTTATTGCTTTATTCGGAAAGAAATAACTTATGTAATGATGGATCCCCCAAACCCATAGTGAGAATTCAGCCAAACACTAATCTTCGTATTCAAAATTATTATGATTAATTTCATATGCAACATTTTCATATATGTGTGTGACGGAGTCTGTAAATGAAGCAACGGAACTTGACATGTTAAAAAGCTGCAGCCGCTGCATCATAGCACTTTGTATACAGATTCAGACTCAGTCACACATAGATATACAAGTGTATCAAATTAATCAGTGCAGTCTCCTGATGCGTCTCAGCATTGCGAATAAGACGCATTTTCGGCCCAAAAAGATGCTCGGAGCAAGCAAAGTCGCAAACGACCTGGTGTGCCGAGGGGGGCTATTTGCCACAATTTGAGCATGTGTATGAGGATACATCTGTACATAGATTCAGCTGACTTAATTAAAGAAGGAAAAAAATATTGGCCTTGTGTTAAGTGCTATTTCACAATTAACTAATGTTCAACAAGAAATATTTATTACCAGTAATGTCAACATGTCACCATTGCAGTAGCTTTAGATCTTAACTTTCATAATTAACAAAGCTTCCCCATGTTTTACATAACTATAGCGCCAACGTTGGCTGACATTATACTGAATATTATATTATAATATATAATCTAAATATAATGTAACTTAGGCGTTTGTCTGATTCTACAGAAATGTTACAGCTATTTCTCCCTCAGTGCTCATGACACACTTTAGAGCTCAGTATAATTTCCACAGTCTTAACCCGCGTATCCACTAGGCGATTTAAATGAGCGATTGAACGAATACGACATCGTAATCGTTCATTTGCTCATTAATCGTTCACAAATTGGACATGAAAATGTTGAAAACGATAGCGATCTTTCAAAAGATATCTTTCTAATGGTGCATACACACGGGACGTTCGTCAACAATATCGGTGAACGATCTCCCGGGTGTGCTGGATGATCGATCATCCAGCAGACCAGATTGCGGGTCCCTATAGTAACCTGGTCGATATGCCTGCATGCACGGTCAATGGATGATATCTTTATCGTCCATACATGCCTGTGCATCGGAGGTCGTTGGTGGGTTGGAGGCACTGAAAAATGCACGATATGAACGATAACGTTATGATCGATATCGTTTATAATGTGCATTTTAATCGTACCGTGTGTACGCACCAAAAGATCTTTCAAAGATATCTTTCAGTCAGTCATCCTGCCACATCTCTGAACATGAAAAGTTGACGATATCGTCCAAGTTGGCCTGCATGCATGGGCAATGAAAGTTATCTTTATCTTCCATGCGGGAACGCACATCGTTGGTCGTTGTGAGGTTGGTGACTGCAAAAAAGTGAACGATAACGATATGAACGATATCATTATCATTCATATTGTTCATGAGTCGTACCGTAGTGAAAACAACTCTTACTTCCAAATGCTTAGCTGTATATAATTGTAAAAGTACTTTAGCTCCAAGTTTACTTTCCTTCTGTATTTGTTTATAGTAAATGTTAAAACACCATGTGTAATGAATCATGCTGCAGGTTTTTCAGTAGTATGTATGGTGGTGTTAATGTTTGTAACATAAAGTAATCAGGCTAGTGAATACAGAAGTTTTGTGTACATATAGGCAGGGGCGTCTTAAGAAGGGAGGGGGCCCGTGGGCATTCCCAGTCCAGGGCCCCTTCCTCTCTCCCCAGCGGCCGGCAGCCGAATGACGTGGCTGGCCGACCACCGCAGCATCAGTAGACTCTGGGCACTAGAGTGTGCCCAGAGTCTACTGCGCATGCGCAGATCACTGGGGAAATGGCGCCGCTGACATTTTCCCTGCGATTTCATCACTGTGTATGCGCAAAGCGCCGAAAAATGGCCGCAGCGCCCATTTTCCTGTGTTTTGAGCAGCGCTAAGACATTCGACGCAGGACCTCGAAGAGGTACGTTTTAGATAATGTGGGTATAGGGTGTGCCCCGGGGGCCCATGTGCACCGCACACCCTGCACCCGTTAAAGATAAACCCCTGCATATAGGGGTCAATTCAATTAAGAATGAGTTTGCAAAAGCAAGTTTGTACCATGAAATTCGCAACGTCGTTTGAATGCGTGCACCTGAGAAATACGAGACTCAATTAGAAATACCAATATGCGGGACTCATGGCGAGGTAGTGTGACTTTTCTACGACCTGGGAGAAGTGCATAAAAAAGTTGGGAAATCATTCAGGACACCAAAAAAGTGGAGGAGGAATATATAGAAGGCTGTTAGAGGCCATAAGGAAAGTACTGCAGGTTCTGGAAAGGTTGCACTTTTTATTAATGGTGGAAAAATGATAGTATGCAAGTGTTTTTCGTCAAATTAAAGTCTTTTCAGCATTTAGGGGCACAGAAAATGTCTGTATAGTAATTTTTCAGGTTTTTATTTTGTAAAAGGTTGAAAATCCCCCCCACTTTTTAGCCCCCATCTGCAAGTTCTAAAACCCCTCTCCCATCAATACGGCACCTCTACATGCATGTCCTACATCATTTACCCCATTATACAGTTTTTTTTTATAGAAATTCACCTGAAAACTCACATCTTTAGTAGCTATATTATGCTATTTAAACCTCTCCAATTGCGTGATTATTCATTGGGGGGGTGTACCAGAGAGCACTGTCCTGACATTTTTACCATAAAATAAAGAGTTTCACTATATTATCTCCTGCTCAGTGGGGTGCGCCAAGAAGCACAAATTTCCCCAGAAAAAGCAATGTGAGTTTGGAATTGAATTGCATATTCACGGTACAGGTTCACCATGAGAACCTAATTGCGTTGACCCTATTGATTCTACATTTACAGTGCAATTCATTTCAATGGGATAAATTTTTTTTTTTTTTTTATAAACATCAATAATTTTATACACATATGGATATGTATATGTGTGGTCATTGTCTGGGCACATTGTGTGATCTCCTACATGATTTGATCATTTAGTTTAACTGCATAACTGGATGGCAGGAGATATGTAATTAGGCCCAATGCTTGTATCTATGTAATTAGGCCCAATGTTTGTATAATATGCTCATTATTATTGTAAGAAGTGCAGCTTTAATCGGAGCTCAAAATCTGATTGCTGAAAGTGCATTGTCTCTATTCTATTCACTTTTTTCCAAAAACACTGGACAGACCATAAACACGGCTTGCTCTGTTTGCTTTGTGTAGAAGTTTTAGGAATGCAGTCAGTATAAAAATGTGTTCTGCACAGTGATCAATAGATTACCATTTTGCAGTGAACCGGTCAAAGTACCCTGGGCAGACGTACAGCATAAATGATGGGGATGATCAGTTAAGAAGAACTGAAAGTAGAACTATACTGAGCAGAACAGCTAAATATCCTGTCAGATTTTTAGTACTGTGTCCCAATGAGATATTATAGTGGTTATAATCATTTATATGCATTTAGTTGAGTTGCTATGATATAGTTGGCTCTGCCTGTGGATATGAATCTATCAATCCACACATTGCAAATAGCTACTGCAACACTTCAGTCTGTCACTGAATCTGTCTGCTCGGTTACAGATGCATGTCCCTCTCAACACTTAATAGTGATGACGAGCAGTTAAGGAGAGCATGATGAACATATTTTATTCAGTATAAACATTCCAGTCATTTGATATATATTATTTCTGAACTACTTGTCACCTGAATGTATGGGTCTTCATTTTTGTACACAATAATACTAGTGTTCCAGCCAGGGGCGGATTGGGAATTCAAAGTGGCCCTGGAAAATTCTTCTAAAGTGGCCCTATGTGCGCAAAAAGGGGGTGTGGCCTTTGTTTGAAATTACATGCTTGCGAGCCATTCTCCCCCTCATTTTCATCACGCTGGGGGCATGCCCACTGCTCTGAGTGCAGATGTACATGCTACCAGTCCCTCTCTACAGTGAATAAATAGAGCGAGCATGTGAATGAGTATTTTCTTACCTATATGATTTCTCTGCAACTGGGAACCTTTGAAGAAATTGATCCTCCCTGGACAGGCAGTTTCTTGAGTCAGTATTTACTATTCATGTAGAAGATCAGATGGTCTGAAAGCTGCCTGTTTGTGTAGGAATAAAGGCAATGTCATCATTATGCAACAGATGGTATCTTACTGAAGGTTACTTTCCCCCAGCCTTTTTTTGTACCAGTGGTCCTACCTGTGTGTCTCCCTAGCACCATCCCACGGGGGTGTCTCCCTAGCACCATCCCACGGGGGTGTTTCCCTAGCACCAGTGTGACTTGCCCCTGGAGTGAGACGGTGTGACAGTGGCCCTTTGTCAGTAAGGAAGTGTGCATGTTCCCAGGCATGTCCTGGCCGGTGGACCTGGTGCTGGGGGCCGCAGCATGCTGACTTTTGTGCAGTGATAAGTCAACCACAGCGCAGGAGGTGGTGAAGACACGATGACTGCAACTGCAAGGGGAGCTTCAGACCCATGGCTCCTTTTCCTACCTCATTCCTGGCAATAACGCTGGCTGCTGCAGGCTTAGTTGGCCTGGCCGGGTGGTGAGAGACATGCTGCTGGGCTGCAGAATGGGGCGGGGCTGGCATCCAGACTCCTGTACTAGGGGGGCTGGACTAGAAGATGATTGGCATCACAAGGAGATCTGAGTCTGCAATGAGGAAGGGGCGGGCTGGGCTGGGCTGAGAAGCACAGCCATAGGTGGCTGATCCCTGGGGAGGGGTCAGCCACCATCAACAAAACAATGTCGGCCTTAGCTCCAGATCCACAGCTGCCAGCTTCCAATCAGCGCTCGCCGCTGGCCGTCGCTGACTGACTTTTTTTTTTTTTTCAAGTGATAATTGATTACACCGGCCCCAAAACGGTCCGGCCCACCGGGGAAACTCCCGCTGAGGTCTACCTCCAATCCGCCCCTGGTTCCAGCTAGACCAAGGACAGCGCAGGGTGCTGAGGGTGCGGGCAGGGAGTCACTGAGTCCCAAAAAAGGGGTGTGGCTGTCCTGGGAGGGGGCATATCCTTGTGACATGCCCCCAATTTGTCACACTTGGAGGTGTGCCCTGCACTTACGGAGGTGCTGGGTTCCTCCAAGCTCTCCGAAGAAAAGATGCTATGCACATGCGCACAGTGTCTATTCACCCGGGGACGATCGGTCACCGCAACTTTTCCCACCTGCGGGACACTGCTGCCCGTGGGCGGGGGAAGGCACAGGGCAGGCTGTTTTAGTGGGGTGCCACTAAAAGGGCAGTGCACATTTTGCCCCTTTAAAATCGAGCAGGGCACGGCTTCTTGCTAAAACAGCCTTGCGGGAACACTATGATAGAAGCCTAATATGGATAAGTGATCCTTCTTCACTACCAGCTTTTACTACTAACCCTTCCATGTGGCATATACTTATCGCTATTAGAGCTGCCTATACAGACTTTTTACTATACCTGAACTTGCCTGTCACTAGAAATTTAAAACTCCCAGGATTTCTCCTCACCACTTCCAACCCTTCACTTAACTTACTGGGCCATTCGCCCACCTTGTCTTGTTGGCTGCTTTGCTTCCTGACGCTCTGCACCTACTGCTCAGCATGGCAGCACACATATCCTCCCTGCTTATGCACATGGCATTCTAGTGCTCCAAATTCTAAATGGTACTGGCAGACATGTCACTATTGTCTTATATGTTCCGGATTCAGAGGAAAACTGCACGGAGCTGCATGGGCTTAATGGGCGCAATCAGCTGCCAGGCCCAATAGAAGCTGTTGCCTCAGAAGTGGTTTTAGATGTTGTATTTTCATCTTAGTAGAAATTAAAAAAAATCAGGCCTTGAATGTAATTGAGAAAGTCCAGCTGACTGCTATGTATTAATGTCTTCTGTATTTTCTTAGATGCGACTACGTCATGCTGGACTTTCCCTGACATAGTCGCATCTGATGCGACTGTGTCAGAGGAGCCTGCTGGCGGCTACTGGAAGCTGACTTTCCAGCAGCCGCCAGGCCAGCCCTTTGGTTGCAGTGGCAACTTCCCCTCAGCTGCCTCCTGGTGGACGGGCTACAGAAGGTGGGCAATATGTACCTAGCAGCTTATAATGTTAAAACCACTGACAGGTGAAAACGCGGTGAGTGTTCTAGGTTTATTTATCAAACCGTACTTGTTATAAAGGATAATGAAATAATTCACACAAATGCAGATTCTAAAATAAATGACAATGGGCCTGATTCAGACCCACTCGCGAGCGGCTGTCCGCTCGCAAGTGGGTCGATGTTGTGCACTGCGCATGCGCACGACAGCGGGAGCTCCGTCGTGCGCATGCGCCAGACGCGACGAGTGAAGGACTTTCCTTCGCTCGTTGTGTCTGATCAAAGGGGGCGTGCGGTCGATGTTGATTGACAGCACGCCCCCTTTGGTGGGCGTGCCGGGGGCGTGCCTCCCTGACGGGGGCGTTCCCAAGGGAACGCCTACCGTCAGAAGCCGGCCCACTGACATCACTAGTGATGTCAGTGGGAGTGATTTTGGCTCTGATAGAGCCAAAATCACTCCGGGCCTTGCGGTTGAAAACCTCAACCGCAGGCTCCGGCTCGCAGTGGCGATGGTCGCGATGGTCAAGACCATCGCGGCCATCAAACTGCACGCTCGTATAGGCTGTGGGTGGTGACCCACAGCTATACGAGCGTCCAGGAGGACGCTCCATAATTATGGAGGGCGGCCCTCATTCAGAGCGTGCGCTCTGCTCAGAGCGTACGGCTCTGAATGAGGGCCAATGTTTTTTACTTTTAGACAGCAGTCTCATACATGTATTTTGCCAGTGCAGAGTTACAACAAAAAAACAAAGATTATGGCCCTCATTCAGAGCCGTACACTCTGAGCAGAGCGCACGCTCTGAATGAGGGCCGGCCTCCATGAAAATGGAGCGTCCTTCTGGACGCTCGTATAGCTGTGGGTCACCACCCACAGGCTATACGAGCGTGCAGTTTGATGGCCGCGATGGTCGAGACCATCGTGACCATCGAATTTGCGAGCCGGAGCCTGCGGTTGAGTTTCTCAACCGCAAGCTCCGGAGTGATTTTGGCTCTATCAGAGCCAAAATCACTCCCACTGACATCACTAGTGATGTCAGTGGGCCGGCTTCTGACGGGAGGCGTTCCCGTGGGAAAGCCCCCGTCAGGGAGGCACGCCCCCGGCACGCCTACCAAAGGGGGCGTGCTGTCAATCAACATTGACAGCACGTCCCCTTTGATCGGACACAACGAGCGAAGGACTTTCCTTCGCTCGTCGCGTCTGGTGCATGCGCACGACGGAGCTCCCTCTGTCGTGCGCATGCTCAGTCCAGAACATCGACCCACTTGCGAGCGGACAGCCGCTCGCGAGTGGGTCTGAATCAGGCCCTATATTAGCAGCAGTCTGAATACTTGTAAAATAAATTTGTGACACCTAGTGCCAGTCATATCAGTCAGCCAATTTCATACATACCGCACGGCTACCGCGCCCATCACCCCCTCTTCAGACCCTCGATGTGCTCCCTCTGACCTCCGACTGCCCCCCTCTCTCTTTCTCTCATGAGCTTTTATACTATATTTCCAGTTAACCCAAAGGGGGAATATTAATTTATTTAATATTCGTACGTGCTAGACACTAATTGGTTATATGTCTTAACCAAAATATAATATGTTATTTTCTTGTTCTGTTCCCCTGTAGCTACTAATTCTTGCTTCATGTGGGCCAAGGCCATCTTGATTAGCTCTCTTTGTTTATAAAATCTGAGACTGACTGTCTGCTCATTTCTGCCCATATTAAACTTGATTTTAAATTTACAAGTCCTTTCTATCTGAACCATAAAAAAACATGGCTGCCTCATCAGTTCTAACTTATCCATATCTCCGCAGTTAATCATACCTGCATAGAAATAAACACTAATCTCTATATACTTATTAATACATCATTTAATATACGTTTGGATACAATATTAAACAAAATAACTGGTGTAACGGTTCCCATCTATTTACTTTGGAGAGGAAAAGTGTAGGCCTTATATCTCTCCAGGCCTGAGACCATTCAACAAATGAGACACAGCTGCACCTCACATAGCTATACTAATACTGAATATCATCCTAAACATTTCTATATATTCTACATTGCAATATAGGGAAAAATAAGGAACATAAGCATGCATATATTCGTGAATTGCTGAAGGGATGCGTTCAGTCCGCATATTCCTGTGGTGAAGTGCATAACATTGATTATCTCGTTACAATGAAACCTGTCAAAGGGTTGGGATATATTAGTTCTATAGGTTGTTTCGGAAGCAAGAAAAATGGAAAAGCGTGAGGATCTGAGTGACTTTGACTAGGGCCAAATTGTAATGGCTAGATGACTAGGCCAGAACACCTCAAAAATGGCAAGTCTGTGGGGTGTACCTGTTGTTATGCTGTGGTTAGTACTTGCAAAAAGTGGTCCAAAGAAGGACAACCAGTATACCAGCGACCGGGTCAGGGTGCCCAAGGCTCATTGATGCATGTGGGGAGCAAAGGCTAGCCCATCTGGTCTGATCCCAGAGAAGAACTAATGTAGCACAAATTGCTGAAAACATTAATGCTGGTTATGATAGAAAGGTGTCAGAACACGCAGTGCATCGCAGCTTGCTGCATTTGGGGCTGTGAAGCTGCAGACCAGTCAGTGTCCATGCTGACAACTGTCCACTGCTGCAAGCGCTTACAATGGGCACGTGAGCGTCAGAACCAGAGCATGGAGTAATGGAAGAAAGTCGTCTGGTCTAATGAATCGCATTTTCTTTTATATCATGTGGACAACCGGGTAAGTGTGCATTGTTTACCTTTGGAAAAGATGGCACCAGGATACACTATGGGAAGAAGGCAAGCCGGCAGAGGCAGTTTGAAGCTCTGGCCAATGTTCTGCTGGGAAACCTTGGGTCCTGGCATTCATGTGGATGTTACTTTGATACGTGCCACCTATATTGTTGCAGACCAAGTACACCCTTTCATGGCACTGTTATTCCATGATGGCATTGGCCTCTTTCAGCAGGGTAATGCCCCCTTCCACACTGCAAATATTGTACATGAGTGGTTTGAAGAACATGAAAAAGAGTTCAAGGTGTTGATTTGGCCTCTAAATTCCCCAGATCTCTATCTGATCGAGCATCTATGGGAAGTGCTGGAAAAACAAGTCTGAGCCATGGAGTCCCCACATCGCAATATACAGACTAATGTCTTGGTACCAGACACCACAAGACACCTTCAAAGGTCTTGTAGAGTCCATGCCTCAATGGGTCAGAGCTGTTTTGGCAGCACAAGGGAGACCTACACAATATTAGGCAGGTGGTTTTAATGTTATGGCTGATCGATTGGGAAAAAAAAAAAAAATATATATATATATATATATATATATATATACACTGTATACACAGACACATATCTACATACACAAAAAATTATTAGTTTTTTGTTTTTTAAATATAAAATAATTTTTCTGAAATATGGCCCCAACATTGTAGTTTTGTTGCTTTTTGTTCTATCAAGTTGCATAAACATTAGCTATTTAACCTTGATTCAGTATCAATTTATTAGTAAATTAGTATATTTGTTAAAAAATTCTACTTAATTATGTTTAATTAGCTATATACATCATTTCATAATAAAAAAATTTACAATTTTGGTGAACTTTTTAGAAAAATATTAGTCAAGTGTTTAAATCTTAACTTTGTGATATTCTAACTGGGGCCATATGGTTATAATAATGTAGTTTGTATATTACTATAATCTATATATATCTTGCATGAGTACTCTTTCCCTTCCCTCTTACAAAGCCATACAAGTCCTGTTTTTCAAGATCATTTAATTGGAGGGTCACCAGAAAATATGACACAAGGCCGTGGACTGTTTGCAGTTTGCTTTTTTTTTTTTTACTTTAGATTTCCAAAATGATGCTGCCTGGTTAGTATGTGTGTGTGTGTGTGTGCTTAGCATGTAAAAGTAATGGAAAATAAGGTTAAGGGATATATTATGGACAATTAAAGCTCCTAGCTTTGCCAAATACCTTTGCAATTGCTTTCTGTTATTAATAGACACAAGATTAAAAATAACCATTAGTTTGCAAAGAAATGTTCCCACTGGCACAAAATCTAGTCTAAAGCGTGGTTTGGGAAATTAAATACATTACGATTTGAAAGAATATGTTCATGGAAAATGGCCATGTGACCTGGTCAAGAGGGCAACATGGAAGCAGCAAGATACTCTGAAAAATCCATGGGAAATTGCTGGATATACTGTAAATGTTTTTTTTTCTTTAACAATATTTACATGTTCTTTGGGGCAGATTCAATTAGCTGTGGGCTTTACCACGTGGCTTTGCTCCTGGGTTTAGTGGCCAGAGCTCTTCAATTACTGCCTGTGGCTAGCCCCGAGGTTGTAGTTAATGTGAGGTTTTCCTCGCAGCTCTTAACCTTACTTAATCTTGAGTAATCCTTTACACATCTCAAAGTGGATGTTGCTATAATATCGCATATGTGTGGTGAGAGATGAGGATCAATCCTATAAGCTGCGAGTAAGTATCGTTATCATTCAATCGTTCAAAATATCGGCTAGTGTGTATGCGAAAAATGACCAGCAGTGCATGCTCACGCTGGTCGTTTACTATAACCCCAATTGGCTGTACATGCAGCCCAATCTCATAGGCAAACGCAGAGGGGGTTTCCGTCTGCCTGGAAACCCCCCTCCCCAGCCCACACCATGACCACAATAGAAATAGTAATATAATGGAATTTTACTAGCGCTGCATGTTATTCTCAGTATCATAAATGAAATAAATAGCACCACCTGTGGATCTTTTAACATGTATCAGCCAGTAATAAATAGCCTGTGTACCAATTAGGGGATTTGGAAAACATGCACTGTTAGGGATGCACTGCTATAGAGCCCAATATTTAAATATGTGTCCAGGGCAGTGCTAGGTT
Organism: Taudactylus pleione; assembly: GCA_031769625.1. NCBI lineage: Eukaryota > Metazoa > Chordata > Amphibia > Anura > Myobatrachidae > Taudactylus > Taudactylus pleione. The sequence continues at coordinate 33,199,738 of JAUIMM010000085.1, forward strand.
CTTCTGCTGCTTCCCCAGACTCCCGGACTTGCTCCTATGCCCTGGAATGGTGCTCACATCTAAAATAAAAACATTCAGCTCAGACAGGATGGCCCTACTTCCGCATTTAATGGCTTACTGTGATCGCTGGTCCTGTATATGCTGGAATTATGACACACAATTCCCTTTTGTATGACACATATTAAAGCTGGATAAGTGCTAATTATGTCCTCTTCATGGACTGGCCACACTCACTCTAAAATCAAGTATTTGGAAACCCCCCTCTAGAAATCCTGCGTTTGCCACTGAATCTGGAGATATCGTGAGCGCTGCGGCCCCGCTGGTCGACATCGTGTATCGTGTACGTGGTTTACGACCTACTGTAATATCAGTTCTTGTGGCTGAAATCTCATTTTAACGTTGAATACCTGTACTTTTATATTATTACTATATATGCTAGTAAATATAGTGTCCCTAATTTTCAGAAATCCTAATTCATATATATATATATATATATATATATATATATATCCTAATTGAATATAGGCCTTTATGTCAGTAGTTAATGTTTATTTTGTATTATTAATTTTTATTACATTAGTGGTTTCTAAAAACTCAACAGATTTGTCTGTATCACAAATGAAACACACATTGTTCCATATAGTATTATTTTATTGGGGATAATAAGCTCTTAATGTAAATTTTAAAACTCAGAATTCATTGTTTGTTTGCTGCAGATTTAAAAAAAAAAAAAAAAAAAACTGAGAAAAGCTACTTGCATAAGTATTCAACCCCAGGAGACTAGTACTATCTTACTGCGATAACAGCTTAATAGGCAAAGGGTGCCAGTTGCCGTTGCAACGGCATTAAAAAGTTGACAACGACACCGCATCTCTCACCCCTTGTGGCCGGCTCTGAACCCATGTTCACACAATTTTACTCAGAGCCCTATGGGGCTGCAAGCACTTTTGTGCGAGTTTGAGTTGCTGTAAAGTGCAGCTATGACTCGCACCTGCGGGATCATTACCCCAATGTCTAACCCTCTCCCCCCCCCCCTAACCCTCCTTTAGGGGTGCCTACCCCTAAGCCCCCCCCCCTTCCCCTAGCCTGACCCTAACCCTCCTAACATTAAGTCCCCCCCCCCCCCCCCGGAACACCTAATGGAGCGTACACACGGTCAGATTTGTCAGACTTGTCAGATTTGTCAGATGAACGACTAAACGATTTGAACGATTTGAACGATTTTTGACTGCATTAAAATGAATGGAATCGTCCAAGTCTGACTGCAAACCCATCAGATGTCAGATATCGTTATCTGACAAACGGGAACGCGCATCGTTGATCGTCCATCGTTCAGGCATGTCAGATATGAACGATTTTCCTTCAGATATGAACGACTGAACGATTTTTAAATCGTTATCGTCCATATCTGAAGAAAAAATCTGATCGTGTGTATGCACCATAACCTAACCCTCCCCCCTCCATTTCGACAGCTGTCTTCCTGACTACATCCCGCCACTCTCCCATACAGGCCAGTTATATGCAGAGCTCTTGATATGGTTGACTGATGCATCTTCATTCCAGTCTCAGCCAATTAACCCTATATATTCTTCAAAGTCATCCTCTCTGTTGCTTCTCTCACAAGTCACCTACTTAGGCTCGTATTCAATTAGCAGCGAAAAGCCGAGATCCGCAAAAAAGTATTGCCGATTGCTACTTTTCGCCAGGCGGAAGCTTATCTCCGTATTCAATTCCATCCGATTTTCGCGTACGCGAAAAGAAAACGCAATCTAATAGGCGAAAAAGATTTGCCTCTGAATAGGTGGAGAATAAAAGTTTCAAAATCGCTAATTTGGGGTGCAAAGGTGGGGGAACCATACAGCACCCTTGGAACAGCCCCCCAAGGGATAAATGCAACAAAAAACCCCTAAAAAAAAAAAAAAAAGTGGGGAACACCCCAAAAAAGCACTTTGAAAATGGGGGTGAAAAAGTGCAAAGTGGGAGTACAAACTCAAAAACTAGCGAAATAGACTTTTGGGGGGTCTGCAAGTATGGGTGAGGTGTTTTTTTGAATGCAGGTGCTTACTTCAGGTGCGTTTTTTTTTTTTAGTTTAGCGACTTTAAACCATGCTTGCACCCAATTTCTGGTACCCCAAATTTGACAGGACTACTTATTTTCTCCCAAAAATACTGCTTTATGCCATTCTTCAGCCCTTGTGCAAAAACGCTAATTAGTGGCAATTGTGCGAACTTAAGTACCCCAAACTTTTGTTTTACAGCTAATCGGGCACTACTACATTGATCCCCAATGTTTCTGCATCTTTTTGGGGGGTTCAGGCTGATTTCCCCTATTCTGTCACAACTTTTCGCCTGTTCTTCGTGTGTCTCTGTTTTCTTTTCTTTTGGAATTGAATAGGGCAAATCGCGGGTACACGCACGATAATTTTCCGCTGCTAAAATGTGCGATGTAGGCGAAAAGTCCGGCATGTGAAACTTTATCGCGTACGACAAACTAATTGCATACGGGCCTTACTCTGATGCGAGTTTTGAGATCTAGACAGTGACCACTGGGATATCCAAGCACTTTGATATATTGTAGCCACTTTCTATCTTGTTCAAGTCTGAGGGGTATTCAATATGAAACGTTAACTTCACTGTCGAAGTTAACGTTTCATATCGGAGTTTTTACCTGCGTTAAAGTATCGGGCGCGCTCCCGCTTATCCCCGTATTCAATATAAAATTACCGAAAACGGGAAACTCCGAAGTTGGATTTGCGTAAAGTTGCGCATTTTTCCTTAAATTGTAAGACCCCCCCTAAAGTTGTAAAAACATGGGGGAACACTATGGGTACCCCCGTTTTAGCCTTTAATTGAAAGTCGGGGATTTAAATAGCCGCAGCAGGTGTTTTTTTCCCGACATTGAAGAAGTGTTGCAGAAGAGCACTTAGGTTATTTTTTTCGTATTTTTAAGTGGTCCCATCAAATTTGGGGTACATGAAAATGAGTACTAGCATATTTTTAAGTCCCTAAAGTACATTTTTTAAAATACTGCATTTGTGCACCTGCCGCTATAATTCTATTCTAGAAAACACCTGCCGCATACTTGCAGAATAGCCCTGAACCTATTTCCCTATTGTTATACAATTTTTTCCCAAATTTTTTTTTCACCCCCATTTTTAAATTAATTTTTTGGGGTGTCCCTATTTTTTTTAAAACTTTTTTTGACACAGTTCTTTTTTAAATGTCATTCCCAGGGGTGCAGGCTATTTTTTTTAAGCCTGCACCCCTAAACCCCAATTCTGCACTTTTTTCGACACCTATTCAATGGTGAAAAGTTATCACCGTTTTTTTATCAAAGACTTTTCAAAACTGCGATAAGTCTTTGAAATTGAATACGGTGTAAAAGTAAAACCTGCGATAATGACGTCATACCTACGATATTAACGCAAAAACGATGTTATCGCTCCCATATTGAATACCCCTGTATAACTGTGTCTTTAATTTTCTTAGAATGCTTTTAGGTATTCATAAGTTTTCCTTTAGATTACCGTTATTTGACTTAGGGGGTCTTTTAAATATAAAAGCTTATGTTTTTTAATTATTCACAGCTAGAGAGCCAACTGTTTGGACAATATCTTTTATCTGTGTAAAGCTTGGAGTTTCAACATTACAGGGTTTGAAAACATGTGCAAACATATTTTTTCAGTTTTGAGAATTTACATTGAGCCTACTGGTTGTAATAAAAATTTGTAATATTTACAAATAATCTTTAAAACAATAATAAGGTTGTTCTTGGATAAAAGATAGTCTGGATGGTGTAATATATAGATAACTTCATTAAGAATTGCACATATTAAATAAATAACAGCTGTGATATTGCAATGATAACGCAATAAGAAAGCTAAATAATGGTGGATGTGAAATAAAAGTGACATTGTTTCTTCCCTTTTACAGACCGTAGATATTGAGAAATTGCTAGGGACATCTGTTAATATATGCACAGAAAATGGGCAGCTGAAAGCCAAGTATCTTTATGCTGCATCGTCATCCATGTCTTCAACTGCCGGAGATATAATAGTAGGAAGTGCCCATGGTAAGTGTTGAGAATTACACTAAATATGTGTGTCTTCAAGTGGGACGTTTGGCATTCTTTGACATCACAAACAGGCATACACCTATTTTTAATCTGTATCTAGAAAGCATACTGGTGGATTTGGAGAGATGGAGAATAAAATACAAAAAATGACTTCTAATTTAGAATAGTAGAAGGAACTATTCATAGTATAAAGTTCATGAGCACCCACGAATACAGCGGCGTGATGCTTATCCTTCAAAATATCCAACAGGCTACATCCAGCTGAATATTTCCGTATGGATAGTAGATAAGGGTATACAATCGGGAAGCCGGCTTCCCGACTGTCATATCCCGGCGAGGGTGAAATGCCGGGCGTCTAGATGTAGACGCCTGACATTTCCCCGACGCCAGGAGACCGGCGCCCGGCATCCCGATCGAAGGGGGAGGGAGGGTTAGGCACTCCCGGCAGGGACTTAAGGTTAGGCACCCACCCGGGGGACTTAGCTTTAGGCAGCAGGGAAGGGGGGGGATTAGGGTTAGGCACTTGGGGGGGAGGTTAGGGTTAGACACCCCTAATGAGGGTTAGGGTCAGGGGGTTAGGTTAGTCAATACTTACCTATCGACGATCGGGATTTCCAGCGCTGTCGGGCTTCCGCTGCCGGGAACTCTGCTGTGGTCGGCCAGGCACTGCCGGGAATCGAACCGCCGGCCGATTCCTAGATAAGAAGGGCGCTCATCATATTGGTCAGTTCAAATATATAAAATTTTCGGTTATTTATTGAACCATTCTGGTGACTCCAGACTGTTATGTCATAAATAACACTTTAAAATCAAATAAATAACAGAAACAATAAGTAGACTTCTGATAATATGTTGTAGTAACCAGATGATGTTACCAGATTGTAACAAAATGCAATAAGATCTCCACATCTACAGATATTAAATGGTTGTTTCTATCAATGCTAAATTAGGACACACAGTAGTCTACATCGTGTTTTATCCAACACATTTATAGGACTGCACCTTTCCTGTACCTGGATCCTAAAGGCTACAATATCAAGATTTCACTACACAGGCAGGACCAAGACCGGACCGGCACGCGCTTGACCCACCAACAGGCAGTAGGGACCTGTACCATGTCAACTTATTTGCCAATTTTGCATTAGATCATTGGGACAATATTGCTATTTCTAATACTATTATTCCATTAACATCTCCAAGTACGATTTCTCCGCAAGCACTTACAGTATACTTATCTTGATAACCTAACATATCATCAGATGTCTGCTTATTGTTTTATTTATTTGATTTTAAAGTGTTCTTTGTAATTTATGGTACCGCAGTACCGTATTAAACCATTCTATTTAGGTAAATGTCCCACTCTAAGCATTGAGATGGCTATACACATCTATTCAGAATATCACATAGGCCCCTGACACCTTTGTCCAGGAAAATATGCCTAGTAGAGTTGGTAATCTTGATTGTTGGTATATTCCCACACTAGGTCCATTTTTTTTTTATGTAAAGTCTTTAAAGGTCAATTGATTTTTACCAACAGATATTTTGCCACTGAAAACAATATTTCATTTTGTGATGTATACAATCTCTCTGGTGGTCCATGGACGACTTTAGCTATGGGTATGATTCAGCATCCGTTTAGTGATCCTCTTTTGTCAGTTTTGGGTTTTGTCCAGGTGGAGTCACTGGGATAATCAGATGCAGATAATTTAAATATAGCTTTTCCGTCAATGTCTCCTTTGGTCAGAAACTTTGTACAAATATGTTGTATGTGTAAATTCAATCTAACTGGTCTATTGCGTTTAAGTAATTTTATAAATCTTGCTTTACTCAAGTTAAAAATTGCCGGTCAGAATACACATTTATGAAGATCAAAACATTCTTTACTATGAACAGCTTGTTCTTGGAATTTATTTTTTTTTCCGAAAATATTGTAGACAGGTCTGTGTAGCAACTCGGCTCACGGCAAGAATCACTTGATGACGTTTTGGCACCCTTAGGGTGTTTGAGCATATAGAGATGTGTAGAGTGGTGCTTAGGGCTTTGGTCTCCGAATATGATCTTGCTAAAATATGTGATTTTCAGGGAACACGTGAAGGGTTAGAGCCTAGGCAAAAGTCATGTTGTCCGAGATGTTAATCAGTGTGAATAAGAGGCACAGCTCTTGGATAGAGCAGAGGATTTCAAGTTTGGAGATATTTTGAGACAAGTGATAATTTAGTGTAGTTTTGGACATGGCTTTGTTAGTAATTCTATTTGATCAACAAGAAGAAGCCAATTCTGGGACTGGCAGAGCAGCAGTTGAAGAACATTTTGAAAATAAATTTAGAATAACCACTAGCTTCAAAAAAGATTGTAGTCCAAGTAAGGGCCGTAAAGCCGGCCATACACTGACACGTTATCGTTCAGATCCAGCTCATGCACTCAAGTTGTGAAAGATTATCATTTTAACAGATTTAAACAGCGGAGGAACAGTTGCGTTTGTTTGACGACTATTAAACATGTCTAATCATCCAGACTGTTGTCCTGCTACTTTCGTTCATTGAAACTAAAATTGTGTCCATACATCATTCAGTGTACAAAGGCACATAAAATCGTTACCCTTGTTGCTTGGATTGCCTCCTTTAATCATGCAATGAATGGCCAGCATAAAAAGGGATCTGCAATAGTTAATACTGCAGATAAGTGCATAAATTACTGTGCTTTGTGTCAGGTGTTTAATGGATTATATTACAGGATTTGTATACAGATTGGATTTGCGGAACAAAAGACAGTTCTGTGTCTAGGGTGACACACAACGGTTTATTGTACTGTCTACAGAAATCTAAAGTAGATCACTTTGGTTGACCACTGCAAATAATTATTGTAGCTCAGTTTTTGCAAGATTAAGTTTAACTCTTTGATATGATATGTGACCACAGGCAATCAGGCTTTCAGTGATTGCAACTCATGCAAACCATTAGAAATGCCCACCCACAATTTCCGCCTTTGATGATGAAGCCCTGTAAGAAGTTAGAAGACCTATGTTGTGAGCGGAGAGGGAGAACAGTGAGTGCCTGGTTAGTAGAGAGTGGGAGAGTAGGTGAGTCTCTGGTGAGCAGAGGAGAAAAAATTAGGGCCCGTATTCAATTAGCAGCGAAAAGTCGGAATTTTCGAAAAAGTATCGCGGATGACGTCATTTCGCCTGGCGGAAACTTACTTCCGTATTCAATTTCAAACACTTTTCGCATCCGGGGAAAGTCAATGCAATGTAATAGGCAAAAAAGTTTTGCCCCTGAATAGGTGGTGAAAAAAGTGCAAAATCGTTATTTTGAGATGCAAAGGTGGGGAAACCACTCAGAACCCTTGGGACAGTCCCCCAAAGAATAACTGTGTCAAAAAATTCCTAAAAAAAACCTTAAGAGCACCACAAAAAAGTACTTTCATTTTGGGGGCGAAAAAGTGCAGAGTTGGGGTACAAGCCTAAAACGAGCACAATAGACTTTTGGGGGGTCTGCAAGGATGGGTCAGGTGTTTTTTTTATTGCAGGTGTTTACTGCTGGGAGGTTTTTAACGATTTTTTAAACTTCACTTTAAAATATGCTAGCTCCCATTTTCAAGTACCCCAAATTTGACAGGGCGACTAATTTTCACCAAAACATACTGCTTGATGCCATTCTTGCTAGAAAGCGGGAATGGCAGGGCACTTGGGTTGCCGGCCGAGAGTTTGTACGCGCGCTCCCGAAAAGGAGCATGGCTAATCGGGGAGAGGGCGTATCCTCGTGATGCCCTCAATTTGTCACACTTTGGGGCATGCCCAGCACTTACGTTGGTGCTGGGCTTCCCCCAAGCTCTTCCCTCACGGTGAACTGGGTGGTGATGTGCTATCGCAACTTTTCCCACCCTCGGGACACTGCGGGCCGCAGGTGGGGAAGGCGCAGGACACTGTTTTAGTGAGGCACCGCTAAAAGGGCAGGGCTCATTTTGCCTTTTTAAAATCAAGCAGGGTGCCGAGCCCTGCTAAAACAGCCTAGCGGGAACACTAGGTAAGTTTAACAGAAGTAGGCAGGCAGAGCAGGGGTGGCTGAGGTCTAATAAACTTTTTGTTACTAAAGTTAGCCAGTTAATTGGTTATGGACAGGTAAGATGAAATGGCAAAAAGAGCTTCGGTAAATTGGGCCAACACAGTTGATGACAGATCTGCAGATACTAGATAAATTTGAGGTGATTATGAAATCCAAAGGAAGCACAACTTAACAAAATAAAAAAAAATGATCTGCATCTGGCATGTGAATGTGTTTTTGCCTAATTTAGGGATGTTGAATTCAGTGGAAAAATCTGATTTTCTCTATCATGTCACTATTATTTGATACACACAAATAAAAGCGATAATATCTGAAAAAAGTAAGATAAGTTAAAATTTTAATTAGTCTCTGTAGAATTTACATCTCATCTTATTCATTTATAAAATACTAATGAAACAACAGAAACGGTTAACCACTTGACAGACTTTTTTTTCCAAAAACTGACCCGAAATTGTTTGTTTTTTATTATTGTTTTTTTATGACTGAATTAGGTCAAATACATCTTTTTAAAGCTTATCCAACACGATTTTATTATTATTTTTTTAAACAAGTATATCATAAAAATAGCAAATTTTATGGTATACTGTAGTGATGGTTATTGATGGTTTATTTATCGATGGGGCAACCGTGGATAAAAATCATTGCTTGTTTTAGACCGCTTGTTTTAGACCGCAGCCACCGATGTTTCCTTAACATTGGTTGGAGCTGCCATCGATGATACAGTATCGGTGCCCATCAGCAGTGACACAACAATTTATCGGTCATAGACCATCGATAGTTTGCAAACCATTGATGGTCAGTGGCTATCCCTAGTATACTGTATAGTATACCATCCCTAATCGGAGGCCCTGTGTCGAGTCTTGATACAGGACCGCCATAATCAAAATAAAATTGCCTATAACACCAGTAATAAAAAAAAAAAAAGAAAGAAAACATTGTTTGTTTATATATATATATATATATATATATATATATATATATATATATATATTATAATATAATATATATTTTTTTTTATTTTATTTTTGAGAGAGAGAGATGAGGTGTGTGTATGTGTGTGTGTATGTATATATATATATATATATATATATATATATACACACATTATATAATATTATATATATATATAATATATAATGTGTGTATATATAAATAGTACGGCACTCTCAATCGAGGAAGTTCAAAATACTGGGGTGTTTTAGGGATACTCAAATAGAGGTTCACGTAAATAACAGTTTAGCCTCTTAATGAAAAGAAGAAAAAACACTCTCCAGGTTTTCAACAAAATTATTCAGTATTTAATGGTTAGACCAATATAATTTGCCATGTTTTCGGTCCAACACGGACCTTTGCCAAGGCAAAATTGCTTCTGAATATCAATAGGTTACTAAGAGGGAATACATATAAACAACGTAAGCATTCATAGTCTGACAGGGCCCTTTCAATACACATAAATTCAAAATGTCGTAATTCATAATAGATATATAGAATGCCGAATAGAGCAGTAGCATAATGTCCACAATAGCCCAAACGTAGGAGACTGTCCACACTAGTAAGTATCAATACAAAACCTCAGTACAGCAGCTTGTCAATGAAGTGCAGGGGTCTAATATGTAGTCATCATGTAATAAGCAGAGTTGACGTTATATATCGAGAGTAAACACACTGGAGCGCCCAGGAAGGTTCACCCACCATATTGATAAAGAGTCTATCAGCTTCCTAGATATCACTATCTACAGGGATGGCAACAAGTTGGGTACAACCCTCTATAGGAAAGATACAGGCTGGAACCTGTTCTTAAAGGCCACGAGTCGTCATCCCCCTGCGCTGAAAGACAGCCTCCCGATTACCCAATACCTTAGGGTCCTACGTAACAACTCTGACACAGCAAGGCAAGACGTTCAACTACTGGAAATGACAGCCTGGCTTAAAGAAAGAGGATACTCGCATTCGCTACTTAAGAGATGTTTACACAAAGCCAGAAGTAAATATAACAACCCTCGACCTAAACCTGCTAATGGTGGCCGGGTCATCTACATTAGCTAGTACAGCAACAGATCGAGACTAACCGAGAGATCAATCCGACACTATAGGCCGATCATTCAATCAGACCCTGCCTTACCATTCAGCAATATCAAAGCACCCATGATGGCATATAAAAGAGGGCCCAACCTGAAACAATTGCTACATAGACCGTCACTAAACCCTGAACTTACCAACTCCATCACCAAAGTCATGCAGAACCAGCCCGGCAGTTATCGGTGTGGAGGCTGCGTAACCTGCAGTTCTATGATTCCGGGCAAAACTCTTGCTCACCCCCACACGGGTGAATCCATAAAGATCAAATGGAAGCTCCATTGTAAAATGGATCATGTTATTTGCATACTCGTATGCCCTTGCGGTCTTTATTACGTCGGGTTTACTTCCAGGACCTTCAGGGAATGCGTGGCCAATCATAGGGCATCCATCAGAGCTGCCTACAACAGCAGACAGTCTGATAAACCAGTCGCCTGACACTTCCTACAGGGAGGGCACCAGGTGGCAACCCTCAAATGCAAGCTAATCGACTGGATACCCCCTCCAGAACGAGGAGGTGACAGACTTGCCCTACTTAAAAAATGTGAAAGCCGGTGGATTTACAGGCTTGATACTGTGGCACCACGTGGGCTCAATGAGAACTGCCCACTTGGTATCTTCCTCTGAATATGACTTTTTATATATTGCATTTCAATTAGACTAGTATGGAATTTATCTGCACTGTTCACCTAATGTAAATTATTTTTTCATGTTGATTTATATGTCTTTTCTGTACCCCCAGGCCCCCTAGTCTCAGGTCCTTCTACACATTGATATCCTCCAATCATCCATCTTTAGAAGTCGACTACACATATGTCCATACCACAGATTTCACTAGCTAGGTATACATAGTATATACCTATGTCATTTATATCCTTATTAATAACTATTATTACCACCTGAAACAGCCCCTTTGGAGTTTCAGTAGCCACCATAGCTGCCCAAAACCCATGATCTCACTCTGGCTGACACACAGTTAAACTCTGTCTTTGGCCACAATCAAGATGGCCGCTGGCTCAGGCTATAATGCCCCACTTCCTGTCTATAGTATGCCCCACTTCCGGTTGTGGTGTGGTGACTCGGAGATTCTCTCCCTGTCACATTTTCACAGGCATAGACCAGTAAGTATAGAGCCTATAGACGCGCTATCACAGCCATCAAAATCATACAGTACTCATAATAAAGCACATATGATCGCGCCCGCGCACTTCCGGTTTTGCCAGCGGAGGTGACGCACTTTCGGTCGCTGAGTTTTTAAACCCTGAGCTTTGACCATCTCTCAGCATCAGCCCACTCCATGACAGACCAGCACTGAGGTAAGACAAAACTTCTCCTCCCCTTAGGCTCTAACAGCCCCCACATGCATACTGGTGTGATATATACACCAGGGGACTGTATCTTATATACTCTGCATAAGATAGGCTTGTACAAATTTTGTTCATTACATGATGATCACATATCTGAAACTGTCCCCCTCTTAGGCTACTACTAACATATATACTGACGTGACATATGTACTAAGGGACCTCTCTAGATATGTTTACTCTCGATATATACCGTCAGCTCTGCTTATTACATGATGACTACACATTAGACCCCTGCACTTCATTGACAAGCTGCTGTACTGAGGTTTTGTATTGATACTTACTAGTGTGGACAGTCTCCTACGTTTGGGCTATTGTGGACAATTTTGCCTTGACAAAGGTCCGAGTTGGCAAACTATATTGATAGAACAGTAGTGTAATGTCCACAATAGCCCAAACGTAGGAGACTATCCACACTAGTTAAATATTTAATAATTTTGCTGAAAGCCTGGAGAGTGTTTTTTCTTCTTTTCATTAAGAGGCTTAACTGATATATATATATATACACACACACACACACTCACACTATTTTGGCCTCTATTCACCACCACAATGGCTTTGAAATGAAACAAACAAGATGTGCTTTAACTGCAGACTTTCAGATTTAATTTTGAGGGTAATTACATCCAAATCAGGTGAACGGTGTAGGAATTACAACGTTTTCTATATGTGCCTCCCACTTTTTAAGGGGCCAAAAGTAATAGGACTATCAACTCAAAAGCTATTTCATGGACAGGTATGGGCTATTCCCTCATTATTTCATTATCATTTAAGCAGGTAAAAGGTCTGGAGTTGATTCTAGGTGTGACATTTACATTTGGAATCAGTTGCTGTCAACTCTCAATATGAGATCCAAAGAGCTGTCACTATCAGTGAAGGAAGCCATCATTAGGCTGAAAAATCAAGACAAACCCATCAGAGAGATAGCAAAAACATTAGGTGTGGCCAAATCAACTGTTTGGAACATTCTTAAAAAGGAAGAATGCATCGGAGAGCTCAGCAACACCAAAAGACCCGGAAGACCAGGGAAAACAACTGTGGTGGATGACAGAAGAATTATTTCCCTGGGGAAGAAAAACCCCTTCACAACAGTTGGCCAAATCAAGAACACTCTCCAGGAGGTAGGTGTATATGTGTCAAAGTCAACAATCAAGAGAAGACTTCACAAGAGTGAATATAGAGGGTTCACCACAAGATGCAAACCATTGGTGAGCCTCAAAAACAGGAAGACCAGATTAGAGTTTGCCAAACAACATCTAAAAAAGCCATTACAGTTCTGGAACAACATCCTATGGACAGATGAGACAAAGATCAACTTGTACCACAGTGATGGGAAGAGAAGAGTATGGAGAAGGAAAGGAACTGCTCATGATCCAAAACATACCACCTCATCAGTGAAGCATGGTGGTGGTAGTGTCATGGCGTGGGCATTTATGGCTGCCAATGGAACTGGTTCCCTTGTATTTATTGATGATGTGACTGCTGACAAAAGCAGCAGAATGAATTGTGAAGTGTTTTGGGCAATATTATATGCTCATATTCAGTCAAATGCTTCAGAACTCATTGGACGGCCCTTCACAGTGCAGATGGACAATGACCCGAAGCATACTGGAAAAGCAACCAAAGAGTTTTTTAAGGCTAAAAAGTGGAATGTTATGCAATGCCAAGTCAATCCCCTGACCTGCATCCGATTGAGCATGCATTTCACTTGATGAAGACAAAACTGAAGGGAAAATGCCCCAAGAACAAACAGGAACTGAAGACATTTGCAGTAGAGTCCTGGCAGAGCATCACCAGGGATGAAACCCAGCGTCTGGTGATGTCTATGCATTCCAGACTTCAGGCTGTAATTGCCTGCAAAGGATTTGCAACAAAGTATTAAAAAGTGAAAGTTAGATTTAGGATTGTTTAGTTTATCCCATTACTTTTGGCCCCTTAAAAAGTGGGAGGCACATGTAGAAACCGTTGTAATTCCTACACCGTTCACCTGATTTAGATGTAATCACCCTCAAATTAAATCTGAAAGTCTGCAGTTAAAGCACATCTTGTTTGTTTCATATCAAATCCATTGTGGTGGTGAATAGAGGCCAAAATATGAAAATTCTGTCAATGTCCCAATATTTATGGACCTGACTGTATGTGTGTGTATGTGTGTATATATATATATATATATATATATATATATATATAAATAATATATGGCCAGGGCTCTGCTGTATATATACATGGGTGGGAGGATGAGTGGGGAGACAGCACCCTGCTTGCTGCCTGGTTGGTACCCATATCCAGTGATTGCAGGGAGGACAGAGTATCTGCTAGTGGAACGGTGCCAGCCAGGCTACCTCTAGATAGGCGGGGGGGGGGGGGGGCTGAGGAGGACAGCCAGCTGCTAGTGTGTATTTGCCTGGCGGCTGCTCCGTTCCCTCTGCAGCCGCCGGGTGTGGGTACTGCCGGGGAGAGGATTAGGGTGTGGGTGCTGCAGGGGAGAGGATTTGCCCAGTGGCTGCTCTGTATCTTCGGCCGTCAGGCTGTCTCTAACCGGCAGCAGGGAAGGAAGAATTTGCCCGACGGCTGCTCCGTCCTCTCTGCAGCAGTTGGGCTGTCTCTAGGCGGTGTCCGGGAGATGAGGATTTGCCCGGTTGCTGCTCTGTCCTCTCTTCAGCCACCAGGCTGTCTCTATCTAGGTGGCGGTGGGGTTAGGCGGCAGGGAGAGGAAGATTTGCCCGGTGGCTGCTCCGTTGTCTCTGCACCCGTCAGGCTGTCTCTATTTATCTCTTAAAGAATGTAAGCTCTTTCGAGCAGGGCCCTCTACCCTTTTGTGCTTCTCCCTACTGTAATTGAATTTATCTCTTGCTCCCCACTAGGGCAACTAACACTCGGCTGCTTATATGGCCGTAAAGATCGCTAATATACTGTAGCAATGTTTATTATACATGTCCATGTCCTGCATTGCATTGTATTGTAAGTCACTGGTTACTTCTTTGTTTTTGTACTTTAAAAAAAGTGGTCAAAAAATTTATGATTTAATAGAAAGTGAGATTAGTTGGTGCACATCTGTAAGGCTAACATCAAAATTAAAACTTAACTTTTATTTGGCGGTTTATAAATTGCATGAAAAATAGATTAAAATCATAAAGTAGTGAAAAAGATTGAAAATAAAGTGATATAAAAATCATAACCTCTGTGTCTCTTATTTGTGTTTTTAATAATTATTGTTTGTATGTCAGTATGTTTATTCTGATTTAAAAGGGAAAAACCCATTGGATTATATTTCCTTCAGAATATTATTATTGTTATTATTATTATTATTATTATTATTATTATTATTGTGTTACATATAGCAACAATATATACTCCATCCAATAATGTGGCAATTGTCTCAAAATTTGTTATATTGCTTGTGAAATCTCAACTGTCTCAGGCAACACTGTTGCAATCTTCTCTTTTTATTGAGATATATACTAATTCTTCAAGCAAATTTATTTACTGATCTTCTAGTATTGTGGAGATATATCATTGCTTATATAGCTAA
This sequence comes from Taudactylus pleione, assembly GCA_031769625.1. Lineage (NCBI taxonomy): Eukaryota > Metazoa > Chordata > Amphibia > Anura > Myobatrachidae > Taudactylus > Taudactylus pleione. Next base: position 33,214,846 of record JAUIMM010000085.1, read on the forward strand.
AATATCATGTGTAGCCTCCTGTTCTGAATGGATGGCTACCATAAGTCACAGTGTGTGGATTTCCAGCTGCTGTTAATTCCTGCACATTTCAGAATCCCTAGTTAGCATGACAGTTTCTCCTGCCTCTATTGTGTCTAACAGCTTTGTCAGGCTTTCGGCTTTACATATTCATAATATTATATTATTTTGCACCAGATACAGAGGATTATTATTCACCATAATAGGGTGAGGACATGTAACATAGGTGTGCATGTATATACATATGTGTGCACGTTTACATGCATACATCCATTTAATATGCACAGTTTTTCTCACACTTCAGTAATTAAACATATGAATTAATTTTTTGATTTTTACCACATTAATATTCTTTTTTTCACATTAATGTTCTTTATGCACGATTTTACTTTTATATATAATTTGTTCACTTATTATGTTTAATATTAATATTATTATCTTATTAATATTTTTAATATTTTTTAATATTTTATGTAAGAAATTATTAATATAAATAATTTTTCACCCTATAATACACATTGTTAGGAGTGTATTGAATATGTATTTCTTTCTATTTCTGCACTATTATATCACTTTATCAATTCTCAATATTAGTTTTAAATATTAGTAAAACATTAATAGTGGGAAATTTTACAAGTATTTTCTGTCCTATATTTGTTACAATTTATTCACTTTTGTTGTCATATGAAACTGTTTATAACTCCTAATAATTAACATATATATATTTTTCTTATAGTAGTCTACATTTATTTTATACTAGAGAACATGATTTTCCCATTCATTTTTTTTTTCTTTGCTGTAGGGCTAAACAGTATATCTTCTGGAGTACTAATTTTAACATATTTTTAGATTTCCTTTTATTCTAGACACAATAGGGAATATTATTTCCCAATATATATAATGTGAATTTGCAAAAGAATCACGTACACTGAAATTAAAAATGTAAAAGAAATTAATTCTCCTAAGAAACCTTCTAGATCCAATTAAATCTCAGACACACCCCTTGACAATGGTAACTAGGGAATAGGGTATTTAAACCCAGTAACATGTGTGGCTCTGTTTGCCCTGATGAAGCCGGACATCCGGTGAAATGTGCATAGGCAGTTGCACTTACTGTGTCTCCTTATGTGAAAATTGAAAAACAAATGTGTCAGTTTAAATATGTCAATATTTGTGCAAAATAACATAGAGTGAATGCAATGTATTGGCAGAGTGTGTAGTGCTAATTGAATTGAGACTGTAGGTGCTTGTCAGCCCCACGTGAGCATCGACTAGCTGACCGCAAGGTAACTCTCACTGCAATAACAGCAGAGAGTAATTGCGGAGGGACACACTATATCAGCAGGAGTCCCGAATGTTAACAATGCCGAAAGCCTGACAAAGCTGTTAGACACAATAGAGGCAGGAGAAACTGTCATGCTAACTAGGGATTCTGAAATGTGCAGGAATTAACAGCAGCTGGAAATCCACACACTGTGACTTATGGTAGCCATCCATTCAGAACAGGAGGCTATACATGATATTTTAGCTATATGAGCAATGATTTATCTCCACAATACTAGAAGATCAGTAAATAAATTTGCTTGAAGAATCAGTATATATCTCAATAAAAAGAGAAAATTGCAACAGTGTTGCCTGAGACAGCTGAGATTTCACAAGCAATATAAAAAATTTTGAGACAATTGCCACATTATTAGATGGAGTCTATGAGGGGTATTCAATATGAAACGTTAACTTCGCTGTCGAAGTTAACGTTTCATATCGGAGTTTTTACCTGCGTTAAAGTATCGGGCACGCTCCCGCTTATACCCGTATTCAATATAAAATTAACGAAAACGGGAAACTCCGAAGTTGGATTTGCGTAAAGTTACGAATTTTTCCTTAAAAAAAAATTGTAAGACCCCCCCTAAAGTAGTAAAAACATGGGGGAACACTATGGGTACCCCCGTTTTAGCCTTTAATAGAAAGTCGGGGATTTAAATAGCCGCAGCAGGTGTTTTTTTCCGACATTGAAGAAGTGATGCAGAAGAGCACTTAGGTTATTTTTTTCGTTTTTTTAAGTGGTCCCATCAAATTTGGGGTACATGAAAATGGGTATTAGCATATTTTTATGTCCCTAAAGTAAGTTTTTAAAAATTCTACATTTGTGCACGTGCCGCTATAATTCTGTTCTAGAAAACATCTGCCGCATACTTGCAGAATAGCCCTGAATCTATTTCCCTATTCTTAAACAATTTTTTCCCAATTTTTTTTTTCACCCCAATTTTTAAATAAATTTTTTGGGGTATCCCTATTTTTTTTAAAACTTTTTTTGACACAGTTCTTTTTTTAAATGTCATTCCCAGGGGTGCAGGCTATTTTTTTTAAGCCTGCACCCCTAAACCCCAATTCTGCTCTTTTTTTCGACACCTATTCAATGGTGAAAAGTTATCACTGTTTTTTATCAAAGACTTTTCAAAACTGCGATAAGTCTTTGAAATTGAATACGGTGTAAAACTCAAACCTGCGATAATGACGTCAAAAGTGCGATATTAATGCAAAAACGATGTTATCGCTCCCATATTGAATACCCCTGTATATTGTTGCTATATGTAACACAATAATAATAATAATAATAATTATATTCTGAAGGAAATATAATCCAATGGAGTTTTTCCCTTTCAAATCAGAATAAACATACTGACATACAAACACAAACAATAATTATTAAAAACACAAATAAGAGACACAGAGGTTATGATTTTTGTATCATTTTATTTTCAATCTTTTTCACTACTTTATTGATTTTAATCTATTTTTCATGCAATTTATAAACCGCCAAATAAAAGTTAAGTTTTAATTTTGATGTTAGCCTTACATTCATGGTTCCAGGTGTGCACCAACTAATCTCACTTTCTATTAAATCATAAGAGTCTTTTCTTTTGGTTTTTTTGCCCCCTTTTTTCATTAGAGGTATATGTTAGTATACCATGAGAAAGGTAGCACCCAAGTATCTCATATGAAGAAACATACATCCAATGGATTGTATCCCAGGATTTAAATTGATAAATATTATTAACATATAGAGGGGATAAAAAGATATAAGGGAACCTGGTTTTGTTTTTCATGTAAATACAAATGAATAAATACATGAACATAATGTAAATTCTGTGTGGAACTATTCCCATTGTTTTTCTTGTTTATGTACTTTGTAAGGTGCTGTGGAACACTTGTGGCGCCATATAAATGATAATAATAGGCGGCGGTGGGGTTAGGCGGCGGGGAGAAGAGGATTTGCCCAACGGCCGCTCCGGCGCCTCTGCAGCCGCCAGGCTCTCTCTATTTAGGCGGTGGTGGGGTTGGGTGACAGGTAGAGGAGGATTTGCCTGGCAGATGCTCTGTCCTGGAGCACCGCGGGCTGTTAGTCTGATTTGCCCGGCGGCTGCTCCGTCTCCTCTACAGTCGCCATGTGAGGGTGCTGCCGGCACGGGGCTGCCCGAGCACTGCTTTCAGCAGAGATTGGCACAGGGATAAGATCCAAGGGAGCAAAGGGGCCGGGGGTCCCTCTGAGATTGGCGGCTGACTTCCAGCAGCCACCCACTAGTCGTGTGACTGGTCGCTTCAGATGCGACCATGTCAGTGAAATCCCAGCCTGGTGTGGTTGCTTCTGATGTGACTGTGCCAGGCAAGTGGTTAAAAAATGCAGAACCTAAGCTTCAGAAACTCAATCTAAATTAGCCGTAATGTAATTGTTAATAAAAGATAGTCAATTTGCTTTAAGGAAATAGGATGTTGCAGTTTTCTGTTTGTAGAGTATCTCATTGGTCTCTAAAAATGAATCAGCAGTAGTCCCACCATTGTGCTCCATTGTCAGATTGTCTTGGGGAAAACAGTCTCCCTGTTCATCACTTACACTACCCAGGTTGTCAGGGAAAAAATCTAGATGGGAATGCAAGAAAATGAATTTTAAGTGAAATTCTAAAACCCATATTCTTGTAGTTGTTCTATAGTTTATTCATGATGGACTGTAGTTGGCCTCATTTCTGTTCCCTAAGAATCCACGCACAGCAGCCTTTCAGGAGGACCAACCAGCAGACAAATTTTCTGCCAGTTTAGCGTTAAATATTTAATATGTAAACCGTTTCCTTATTTGGGGGCTAACAAATATATTATATAGCTTTGATTTTGCTTAACTTCAGAAACGTTTCCTTCAGATAACTGAAAGCTTTCACAAAATTCTTCATTAGGCCAAACTTAATGTGAAGCGAAGATTAAATTATTTTATGTGGCTCAGCCAATGGTATGTACTTGATTTTTTTCTCTCCAGCAACATAGGTTTCTCTCTCTGGCCACTTCTTTGTTATACAGTGATTTTTAGTGTCTCTGCTGTCCCATAAACACAGAAAACAGCAGTACTCTGTGAATCCACATTGAAAACCTAACAGCAGTGCAACTAAGTCTCAACAAAGATTCCATCCATGATCCTTATACTTCATTCTCTCCAACAAAACAGCCATACATTCATAAGTGTCTTTCATGTCCACTGCATAGGCCAGAGGCACTGAAGGGAGTTTGAAATACTGTTACTCCATAATTGGAACAGACTACTCTTCAAGGAATCACTCACCAGTATTGTGCTGAACACCAAACTCAATCATTAAACTATTAGCATCAGTACACACACACATTGAATTTTTCTTTTAATAAAGTGTGGCCAAAGAAAAGTTTCTTGTTCTAAAACTTGAAATTGTTGTAGCTTGCGCCAGAAGGTTCCTCTGTTACAGCCTAGAACCCAAAAGTTCGGCTTGTTGTTTTGACAGTTTCAAGTCATGAACCAAATCATTTAATTGCTTCTGTTCTATGATGTGAAGTCTTTTTGCTTGAGTTTTGGGGTGATACTTCGCTGTAATTTCTGTATCTTCTGACTCTTTGATCTTATGTGCCCGATTCACTAGTAGACTCACAAAGTACAGGGACTGGCAGCCATTCTCTGAGGCACAGGTTGTAGTGCTAAAAACACTAGTTGATAGTGTGCTTAGCTCTACTGGAATGCCCAGCAATACTAGTTAGACAAAAATAACAGTCAGCACAGTGGTCCTTAGGTTCATGCCATACCATTGGGACAGCAAACTGTATCATATGGCAATTTCCTTTCAACCGTTCTGTCAGATTAGTTGTGCAGATTATGCAAGAAATATGGGGTGCCCAGATTTTATCAAGGTTACCAAAAGCACAGTCAAAATAAATTTTATAAGCTTTCTTTATCAAGGTGATAATAGGATTTCTTTGACTTTTTAGTGTGAACTTATCGCATGTATAATAAAAGTTATCAGGATGGTGTACATACCCATGAATTTTAGCGGAAATGGAAAAATTAAAAGGTAAAATCTCCACTTGCATTGGTCATTGACAGTGGTGTGAGGGCCACATATCTCCTTATGGTGATCAGCCATAAGTCAGAGTGCTGGGACACAGAGATGGAGACTCCTTCATGAAGCTGCCCATTGTGAGAACACCCCTGGTTACTGATGGTGATGGTACAGTCCAAGGAGCTTCTTTCTTCCCTCTCTGCATTCCGGGCCTGGAGCTTGGATAGGAACCAGCAAGCAACATGGCATCCAGCGCTAAGAGGAAGGTTCAGCCACAGGACGAGCACATGGAGGAGAAGAGGAGGAGGAGGGATTCTGATGACATAGAGGATATGGAGTCTGTGCAGGACGCGTACCCATAGTGCAGGCAGAAGGGCGTCTTGCTGAGCACTTAACTGTGATTAAATTTCAAATGTAAAATTTTCAAAATAGCTCAAAAACTTAAATGATATCAAATTTTTGATGGTATATTTGGATTCTATGCACAAAATGACATGGTCATTCTGACCTCTCTGGGTTCTGTCTTAACCATGGTAGAACCTAATGCCTCTACCACAAGCCTAGGCATATGCTCAGTACTCACGTTCAGTAAATCACAATGTCTCTTAACAAGACTGCTCAGGCTGTTTCCCCAGGTAGTGACACTCTGAGTAAAACCCCTGACATACCCTTATCGGCCTCTTACAGGTGCAAGTACTAATTAGCCTGTTCTCAGGCTGAAGACCCGAAATGGGCCTGTGGATGGAGCCCACCCTCACTCTCCATCCATAAACCCAGAAACCCTTAACTGACTTTTACTAAAGCCCAAATATCTATCAAATCTGTTTTTTAATCAGACATTTTCCTGGGGTTTTAATACATTTAGGAATATAGAAACCTGGGACAAACATATCTCCCATGTATGACCTTACCAGTGCTTTTTTCACATATTCCCTCCCCCTTGTATCGACCTGAGGGGCGGAACAACTGCAGTCCCCAAACAAAAAGCACGAGACAAAGCTTCTGCATTGACCAGTTGGCTTCCTGGCCTGTGTTCTACTAAAAATGTTAAGTATTGTAATGCCAAGAACCATCTTGTTGTTCTCCCATTACTCTCTTCATTCTCAGTCAACCATTTTAAAGGGGCATGATGGGTGATCAACCTGAATTTCCTTCCCAGCAGGTAGTACCTTGCTGTTCCCAGTTTTTCAATAAGTTCATCCACCTGAGGCATTGGGTATGCATTGAACTTATACAAATTATTTAGCTTACGGAAATCATTGCAGAAGTGCAAACTCCCATCAGGTTTCGGGATGAGCACAATGTGACTTGACCACTCACTATGTGACTCCTCAATTACACCTAACTCCAACATTTTTTCAATTTCTTTAGACACTGATTCCCGTTGCGCTTCTGGTATTCTATAGGGCTTTAGGTTAACCTAAACCCCTGGGTCAGTGATTGTCATGTTTACCTGGTATATCCGAAAACAAAACTCTATTTCTTATGAAAAATTCTTTAGCCTCCTGCTGTTTAACAGTGGAGAGGGTATAGCTATTGTTACTTTGGGAACCAAAGGTACTGAGGGTACTGTAGAGACTGGGGTGGCTAATATAACTATTCTATCCTTCCAAGATTTTATAAGATTTACATGGTAGATCTGTTCTGACTTTCTCTTTCCGGGCTGGTATACTTTATAGTTAACCTCCCCCACTTTTTCTAGGATTTCAAAGGGTCCTTGCCACTTAGCCAAGAATGTACTTTCTACTGTGGGTATCAAAACAAGCACTCCTCAGGAGCAAAGATGTGCAACTGTACACCCCCTGCTGTCTGTTGGGCATGTTCCAAATGCTCTCTTGCTATCGGCATGACTGCAGCTATCGTTTCCTGCATTTGAGAAACATGCTCAATAACAGTTCTATAAGGAATTGATTGCTCCTGCCATGTCTCCTTTGCAATATCCAGCAATCCCCTTGGGTGTCTCCCGTACAACAAATCAAAAGTTGAAAACCTCGTGGAACCCCTTTTATGGCCAGTAATAAAATAGGTAGCAAATAATCCCAATATCTTCCATCTTTATCCATCTCTTTCTTTAGCATGTTTTTTAAAGTTTTGTTAAACTTCTCCACTAAACCATCAGTCTGGGGGTGATATACGGAGGTTCTTGGCTGCATAATTTTAAATCGGCAGCACAACTCTTTAATGATTTTCAACATAAATGGGGAATTCTGATTGGGGATACCTAAGGAAATTCTGACTAATCTACTAAAGACATGTACTAGTTCCCTAGCAATGGTCTTTGTCGACGTATTGCGCAATGGTATCACTTCCGGGTATCTGGTAGCTTAATTCATTATCACCAAAATATATTGATAGCCCTGGGCAGATTTTGTTAGAGGTCCAACCAAATCCATAGCTATTCTCTCAAAAGGAACCTCAATAATGGGTAACGGGACAAGCAGACTTCTAAAATGTGGCCGTGGAGCATGGTACTGACATTCAGGGCAGGATGTATATTCAGATACCTCTTTATGGGCCAGAAAACTCTCTGTAAAATTCTCAGTGGTTTTATGTACACCTAGGTGACCTGTAGTTATCTGACCATGAGCCAGGTCTTCAATATGCCTTGGGGACTACCAATTGTTCCACAATATATTTCCCTTTCTTGGTCACCTGCTACAACAAATCCTGACAAGGGAATAACCACCTTAAATCAGAGTCTATGGGGTTTCCGTCAATTACTTTTACATTCTCTCTAGCTTTTACTAGAGTAGGGTCATTTAACTCCTCTAAGGCAACAATCTATTTTCTATACTCCAGATCATACAGACGATCAATTTGTCCAACATTATTTTCTATTTCAGTAGAAGGTACATCATCCTATGCCCCACTACTGCTCTTATCTTTCTCTGGCTCCAAGTCATGCTTGAAAAAGGGAACATTTCTGATTCGGAAGATACTCCCACTGCCGCTGCATCATTAATATCCCCAAATGGATCTGTGTTATTTACTTCTGTAACAAATCGGCTTTCCCACAGTTTCCAGAAGTAGGCAGTCTTTCCCCAATATCTCATCATACATTAAACCCACAGGGACTACAGCGGAACCACACTGCATTGCTATGTTAACTTCTGCAGTAACATAATACTGAGTATCACCATGTATGCAAAATACATCAACCGTTTTCGCCTTATATTTTAAGGGGTTCACCAATTTGGATTTGATAAGAGTTACCAGGCTATTAGACTCTAACAGAGCCTCTACCCGTATACCTTCTATAGTGACTATACACATTTTCTTATCTGACTCAACCTGTCGGTCTGCAGTGCAGGCTAACTGAGCAAAGAAAGACATTCTGCGATTAACATAATCAGCATCACGTTGCATAGGTTTAAAGGTAAGTGAACAATTAGCATCACATTAAAAACATTGGATCATATTATTATGAAGTCTCTTACAGGGTAGGAACCTTCCTGGCATTGCAGGCATACTTCCAAGTTCCAAACGTACAGTCTTAGGTTCATTCTACCGCCCAGCACCCTTCTCCCCTAGAACAGTCTTACCAGTGGTGACTGGACATTGCCATTGTGGGACTAGGGCCGGTAGGGTATACTTAATAGTTCCTCAGCCGCCACATACCTCTCCACCACTTCTACCAAATGGTCTGCTGTTTTAGGGTCCACGTGGCTCACCTACTTGCCCAGAATTGTAAGTAAGGACAGTAGATATCAATCCATACGACCCTTTCCACGATCTGGGGTCCTGTTAAAGAGACTGACTGTAGCCACTTTGTGGTTAGAAGGACTAGGTCATGCATTTAAGAGCAGGGAGGCTTTTCTGTTTGGTTTTCTCAGCGATTAACTCTTTGGGCACACACAAACATGGTGACTCCCAAACTAGTTAAGATTTTTTTTTTTTAACTTATAGTCTTTAGCATCATTCAGGCACAAGTCATAGGCTTTTTGCAGTTCTCCTGACAAGGGTGCCACAAGGCTTTCCCACTGATCTTTAGGCCAACTCTCTCTCTCAGCTGTTCTATCAAAAGTGGTTAGATAAGCTTCAACATCATCACTCGAGGTCATCTTTTGCAGAAAGTGACTAGCCCGTATGGAGCGAGAACTAGTTGCAACATCGGTGGAAGCATTTCCGGACAGGGCTGCTAGATACTGCACCACCTCTGTTAAGTCATGCGATGTTGGTGCTGTTGCTCGCGGCCTTGGTGCTGTTGCCTGCACAGTTCTCAATATCCAATTGTTGTTGTCAGCGGTTTTCCTCAATGTTGTCTGTGGAATTCTTCGATAGTCACTTGCTGCACTCTGGTGGCTTCCTGCTGAGCCATGGTAGCTTTCTGCTGAGCCGATGTAGCCTATAGCAACTTAACTATGTCCTCCATGTTATCTTTGGGTGTAGGGCTGAAGCAGAATCTGATTGTATGCATGTTGATGTCCACAACAACAAATTGGTGTGTCACTTTAAATTTTAAACATAATTTATTCCTATTGCTAAAATTTCAGTGTGCTGTCCGCATTCTGCACCACTTATGTGGAGATCAAGGTAGGGGCAGCCCTCTCCTGGGGTAGATGGGTCCTTCCAAACACACAGCAGCCAGGAACTGCACACCAGTCCAAGGTTTCCGTGTAATTAGCTGAAGTTAGTTTATTGTGCAGTAAAAATATATCGTAAAACAAAATCCTAACCCGTCTGGGTTCTAACTAAACAAACAGGATCCTTCTCTTAAGCATAAACATAAGTATATGCACAGTACTCACAGTCAGTACATCAGTGTCTCTTAACAAGCCTGCTTAGGCTGTTTTCCCAGGTAGTGATACCCTGAGTAAAACCCCTGACCATACCTTTATCAGCCTCTTACAGGTGCAAGTACTAATTAACCTGTTCTCAGGCTAAAAACCTAAAGACCTGAAATGGGCCTAATGGATGGAGCACGCCCTCACTCTCCATCCATAATCCCAGGAACCCTTAACTGGCTTTTATTAAAGCCCAAACACACGTCAAGTCTGACCATTACACCAACATGGACTGTAATGACATTGTATTCAAATACATATACTTTAATATGGAGTTGGTCCCCCTTTTGCAGCTATAACAGCTTCCATTCTTGTTGGAAGGCTTTCCACAAGATTTTGGAGTTATTCTTTGGGAATTTGTGCCTATTCATTCAGTAGATCATTTATGAGGTCAGGCACTGAAGTTGGATGAGCAGGCCTGGCTCGCGATCTCCGTTCCAGTTCATCCCAAAGGTGCTCGATGGGGTTGAGGTCAGAGCTCTGTGCAAGCCAGTCAAGTTCTTCCACACCGAACTCCTCAAGCAATGTCTTTTATAGCCCTTGATTTGTGCACTGGGGCACAGTCATGTTGGAATAGAAAAGGGCCTTCCCCAAACTGTTGCCACAAAGTTGAAAGCATAGCATTGTCCAAAATGTCTTGGTATGCTGAAGTTTTAAGATTGACCTTCACTGGATATAAGGGGCCTAGCCCAAACCCTGAAAAACATCCCCATACCATTATCCCTCCCCGACCACACTCCACAGTCGGCAGAATGCAGTCAGGCAGGTAACGTTCCTACTGCCAAACAGAGAAGCGTGATTAGTCACTCCACAGAACACGTTACAACTGCTCCACAGTCCAGTATCTGTGTGCTTTACGCCAATTAATTCGATGCTTGGCATTGGACTTGGTGATGTGAGGCTTGCATGCAGCTGCTCTGCCATGTAATCCCATTCCATTAAGCTACCGCACAGTTTTTGTGCTTACATTGATGCCAGTGCAAGTTTGGAGCTCTTCAGCTATGGATTCAGCAGAGCGTTGGCGACTTTTATGCACCAAGTGCCTTAGCTGTTGTTAACCTGCTCTGTGATTTTACGTGCTCTTCCGATTCGTGGCTGAGTTGCTGCTGTTCCTAAACACTTCACTTTCTGATAATATCACTTACAGTTGACTGTGGAATATCCAGCAGGGATGAAATTTCACGAATTGTCTTATTGCAAAGGTGGCATCCTATCACAGTACCACGCTTGAAGTCACTGAGCTCTTCAGAATGACCCATTTTGTATCACGAATGTTTGCAAATGGAAACTGCATGGCTGGGTGCTTGATTTTATACACCTGTAGCAACGTGTCTGATTGAAACACCTCAAATTCAATAAGTAACAGGTGTGGCCAAATACTTTTGTCCATATAGTGTATCTCCCGTGTATGACCTTACCAGTGCTTTTGTCACTATATCTATATATATCTTGTCAGATGCAATATGGCTATTGAGTAGTGTTATTATTGTTTATCTAAGATAAATGGTACTAGATACAGTAGATGAAGAAAAGTACAGATTAGGACCAGGGGCATAGCAAGACCTATGGGGGCCCCATAGCAAAATTTCCACAGGGCCCCTATTCTACAAATAATTTATCAGTTTATCTATTTTGATAGTGCAAATATTAATCATTTACAATCTGCCTACTTAGCTGACATGCAGGATTAAATGAATGGTGATTAGCATATAGTATTATAAACCAAAGAAATATATTTTGTAGAAAATAGTCTCCCTAATTGTAAATGTTAATGATATCACTTGCTATATAAGAAGGCTATGATTCACTAATAAATCAGTTAGTGAGGACAGACTGAGACAGCTGGGCCAGTGACAGGAGATGGCAGTGGAACTCTGTACAGGGAGAGAGCTGGGCCCCAGAGGCGGCCAGTTTCCCATAGCAGCCCCATTCTCTGTGTCTACTGTAGCAACACCCTTGCCTGTGAGTGTTAGCTGGTCTGCCAAAGATTGGAAGTGTGTGTACGGTGACACAATCCTTTGAGTAGATTATTTCAGCAGATGTAGATCTGAGAACTGCAGCAAAATTGCACATGTGTGTAGGCATATATTGGGTGTTGAATCTCTGTCCTGGTCTCAAGTAGGATTGTGTCAACAATGTGGTCTGGAGTTGGATCCCCTGAGGGTTGGACAATCTTAAATCATGCAGTGTCATATCAGATTAATAATTTGCTTTATTCATGTTTCTAAATTAAAACTTGCAGATAAAACAGAGGAGGTGTTATACAGTCCTTACCTGAATATGTTATTCAGATTCTTTTTCTGAAGATGTTGCTGTTCAGGACCATATTGGATGATGTAATCATAAATCCATATCAGTAGTCGTAATCCAAAGTTGCTTAAATAAAGCAAGAACTACTCAGAGAGCATCAATGTAGGACAAATTGTCCCCACAAAATGGCTGCCATTAGCTGGGCATCCTTTATATAGGGCTGTGACCTGCATTGTGACATCACAATGCATGCAAGCAGCAGCTAGAGATGGCTGTAGCTTAGGTCAGCTCTGGGCCCAGTTGCTATTGGTGAGAATAGAAAAGGTGGGGCACAGGAGATGACAGTGTTACTCGGTGCAGGGAGAGGGCAGGTCCCAGAGGTGGCTTGGGCCCAGTAGCAGCCACACTCTCTGTACCTATTGTAGCTACGCCCTTGCCTAGGACTTAAAGTCCAAATGATAGATGAAGTGGAGAGGAGGTGCACACTGAAGGATTTATTAAATAGCATGAGAACCAGTGTAGGACATGTTTTACAAATACAGAATTTGTTTAAGAAATGCTGTGTCAAAAGTAGTAGAGAAGTCCAAGATAATTAGAAGACATCAATTCTGGAGCAAAAAAAAGAATGTACGTCATCAATTTGGATGATGAAATTAAAAATATGATAGTGGGTATTTCAGGGCATAATAAATGGAGACAAGCAGAGAGATGCTTGTTGGGGGTGATCCAGAGGGATAACAAACAGACAGACAGGAGATGGAAATCTGCATAGTATTTCAAAACTTGAATGTTGTAGACATGAGGGAGAGCTCTGAATGTTCTGAGTGGGGAAACCAGGCATCCAATCCCATATCCTTGTCTGTTTCCAAACCAGGTGGTGTAGGTGAATTGGAGACCACTGTGAAAGAGCTGCTGGTGAAGCAGTGTTTGATTGTGTTACGTTTCTGTTAAGCAACAGGTCAAACATTTTCAGCTTTCTGGCAAATTATATTGCCTGCAACACAAAATAGATATTTGTGGTGAAGTTATCAATGAAATGGGTAATCTAATATTTTTCAGTCACCATTGATAGTACTTACCTTTTCTTTCATTTGCATTGATTCACATCTGCCACGTATAACCACCTAACTTCATTGTACCTAAACCCAGTTGATCAAATTTGCTTTAAAGTTCAGGCTCATACTACGATGGTTATAAAGTTGCTCTTGGTAATTTGTCCTATGCTGCATTCAGTGGAATGTAAATACAGCAGTAGCAGACTTCAGAATCATTTTCTATTGCTCACTATAGTATAAAGGCAATAATTAAGCTACTCTATAAAGAGACCGTGAAAAGAGCAGTCTACGTTTTTGGCCTCCCCATCTTTTGAAATCAGGCTAGTAAATTGCTTTATAACCACTTGTGAATATGTAGCTCTATGTCTGCAATACTAGAAAACTTGTGTTCTAAGCTTATTCCCATATAATTTGTTATTAACCCCTTCTCTAGGGATGAGTGGTACTGCAGGGGTTCAAACATACCTATGAGTCTCCCCTAAAAGTTGGTGGTGTCATCATGTCATAGTTCCCGATTTTGTCAGTAACCCCAGAATGCTCTACAGAAATACTAGTAGGGGTGTGGAGGGCCCTTAAGGTGCACAATTTCCCACATCCTGACTCCTACAAACTCGGGGGGGGGGGCACTTGCTTAAAATAAGGGAGTCCCCTCTTTCAAACAATGTAGTCAATGTTCTCTGATTACCAGATGAAAAGACCCTATAACAGTGGTTCACAATCTATTTGCCGCAGCACCCTGGGGCGGCGTAGCGATGTCCCCGGAGTGCTATGGGGCGTGGCCTAACGGCGCTGCCCAGAAGCTGCCTGATTTTATTAATAAATTTTTTTTGCATGTATGGAGAGCATTTGGTTGGTGAGTGGGGGGGGGGGGTTGAGCGTGCAGGAGCTGTCAGTGGTAAGCAACAGGCTAAGAGACTGCCTATTGCTGAATGCGGTCCTGGCTGATCTGAAGAGCTGAATAGTGCTGGCAATCACAACTAAAGGTGAGTAATGGGGGGGGCTGCATTGAGAGATGAGGAGAGGGCTGCAAAGGGAGACACATGGAGGGAGCCGCAAAGGTAGACTGGAGACACGTGGAAGGGCTGCAAAGGGAGACTGTAGACACATACAGGGGGCTGCAAAGGGACACTGCAGATCCCTCCATGTGCCTCCAGTGTCCCTTTGCAGCCCCCTGTATGTGTCTTCAAAGGGAAACACATGGATGGGGCAGCAAAGGGAGATACTTGGAGGGGGCTGCAAACGTAGACTGGAGGCAGGGGGGGGGCTGCAAAGTGTACGACAAGGAGGGTTTTTCTCTTTCTTTTTAAATACTTATGCCTTTATTTATTACCAGTTATTTATATAGCGCACCCATATTCCACGGTGCTTTACAGAGAATATTTAGCCATTCACATCAGTCCCAGCCCCAGTGGAGCATACAATCTATGTTCTCTATCACATGCTCACACACATACACACTAGGGTTAGTTTTTGTTGGGAGCCAATTAGCCTACCAGTATATTTTTGGAGTGTGGGAGGAAACCGGAGTACCAGGAGGAAACTCACGCAAGCACAGGGAGAATATACAAGCTCCACAAAGAGCCATGGTGGGAATTGATCCCACAACCTCAGTGCTGTGAGGCAGTAATGCTAACCATTAAACCGTCTGTGCTGCCCACGACCATTGAAAAGTATGGGTATGATAAGCATGACACAAAGTGATGTGGTGGTTCTAATACCCAGATCTCCCATAATTAAATTTAAAAAATATGCATTCTCACTTTTCAAGTGCAGATTATATTACGAAAACGTGTAGAATGCGGCTGTTTGCTTCCTTTGGAAAGGTGGATTAATGCTGAAGCAAGAACCAAAGTATTTATTCGTTCTTGTTAAAAAAGTAAATAAAATACACCCATTAAATGTTAACAGGAGTACTTTTACATCCACAGTAATAACTGTTGTGTGACCACATTGGTTAGCCCTGCCATTCGTAGAAAAGTATGTGTTTAGGAGACCACTGACTAGAACGCATTCAGATCAAGAGTAGAGGACCCGCACCCTAGTTAATCAAGGAAGGATAGACAGGGTGCCATCGATCTCCATTATCTACTGGCATTATCGAAAAGTTGGCTAGTTTGATTAGCATGACACTAATGGTCAAGACCTACTTAGACATAAGATCTGCAAACAATTAAGGACTTATGGGATATTCTGGAACGCCACCATTGGCCACCATCAGGCATTGGTTGAGTCTTGTGGAAGAATGGTGCAGCATTATTTCTTATTGACTGTTATTCTTGGCATCTACAAGGTTTCTCATGTAGCATTGTCCTATTGAGAAATAGCCTTGATACTGAGGCCCAAGAATAATCTGATATAAAGTTAATCGGATCAGTTTCACGCTTGGCCAAAAATCCTTTTTTGTTGATGATCTCAGTCACAGGATTGACCCCTGAATGACCAGAATCAACGTGCCCACTTTTGAAATCTCATGAAATGTATTTTGAGAGAGTTATTGCAGGGATCACATAAGGTACAGGCCAAATTCCTGTTTGATGTAATCATCTGTACTCAATCTATATATTTATATATCCAGGCATATTAAGGCATCATGAGTACTGTGATAGTGTTGGTTCAGCACAATTGGTAACACATGCAGCCTAATGCTTTCCATCCCAACTATGTCCTTATAGCTTTACCTATAGTTGTAAATTATTCTCCCTGAATCTGGTTTCATCATATACTAATTTTATTCTGATTTGTAAGTTGCCACAAGACGTCAAATATAGCATAAAAAGTCATATGAAACAAAAATCGTATATAAAAATAGTAAGAAAATGTAAACGAAATATTAACTTTTTAAAACATAACTATGGAAATGAGTCCATAGAAATCCATTACAAAATAAGCAGAAGCTGTTTTATGATTGAAACATTAATCTATTGATCTTTTTAATGTGGTTTTTCAGGCATTAGCATTTGAGATTTGCTTTAACCACTTGCCTGGCATGGTCGCATCAGATGCGACCCCATCAGACTGGGCTTTCCCTGACATGGTCGTATTTGATGCAACCAGTCAGAAATGCCCACTAGGTGGCTGCGCGAAGCTAATCTTCCAGCAGCCGCCTATGTCACCCTCTGATTCCCCTCCAGTGTGATCCGATCACTGCTGGCCACAGTGATCGGGCACCCAGCAGGACCTCCTCCCGACATGGCTGCAGGCAGCCGTGTCTTCAATAGAAGCAGCAGCCGTGCCAGTTACTGCTGTGTTCCCCCGGGCCTGCGCAGCCAGATGCACCCCGCCCTCTCCTCCCTCTGCCAGGCTATCCAGGCCAGTGCTCTGTCTCCGGCCCCTCCTCCCGGGTACAACTCCGCCTGTCTGTCCCCCCGTGTCCGGATCATTGCTGCACACAGACATCGGGAATTGTGCATGAATTCTCACAGATTTTATATATATATGTATGTATATATATATATATGTATGTGTGTATGTATGTATATGTATATATATATATATATATATATATATATACATATAAATAATGGCCCATGAACCAGCACTCAGGCTGCGCAGCGCACAAACATTGCTCCGGTGCCCTGCTATAGGCTTTCAACAGAGTGCCCCATGTATACATCCAAGAAGGTGGCACTCGGAGACTAGTTATCAAAGGTGAAAAAACTCCAAATTAATGATGTTTTTTTTCAAAGGTGAAAAAATTCCAATTTAATGATTGACGTTTCGGAGGTCGAACCTCCTTTTTCAAGATGCTGACATACAGATTAAAAAAACATGCAAACACAGTTAAATACCTGACAAACATCGTGGTACCACCTCCCCGTGGATCAAACACCGCGCCTCCACTGACGTCACACAAAAGCGCATCTGACGGCCACGCCAATGACTCAAGCTGTTTGGGATTGCAACCATGGCAACCGACCATAAGGCGGAAGCCAGAGTGCAAACACCACAGCACTGGTCATCTAAAAATAAATAAAGACATTAGCATTAAAAACAACAAGAAATTGCACTGAATAATTGTCATGACGCCCTGAAAAATGTACACCATAATGAATCTTGAAATGGTATATTGTGGATACCGAACAGGTAATGAAATCCGTACAATGAGATATTTAACTTAATCCCTTTACCACTATCATATAGAAAAAATTATATAGAAAAATATAAATGTAAAAAAATATGTATAATACCCATGGTGTGAACCAAAAAAATTACAACAGTTAGCATACATTATAGAATACAGGACAAAGAAATGCCTGAAATGTACATAATATAATGAACTAGAATGTAACCATCAACTATCCTCTCAAACTCAAATGGAGAATAAATTAGTAGAAGAGCAATAATCTACACAAGATAAAAACTAACTAAACAAACAAGTGCCTGTACTACAAACTTATAGAAAACAACTCAATCTAAGTGATTCATTCAAACCCCTAGGAACCGTCGTATCTAACAAAAAAATCCATCTGGATTCAAGCTGTAATAAACGCTTAGGTCTATTGCCTCCACGTAGGGACATGATCAATAATGCGTTAGCGTAATGTTGCTACCTCATGTTTCGCCTGGACAAACGGCGAGCCACAGGCTGGTGGCAATCGCCGCCCTAATAGCAGAGCAGTGTTGGGCCATGCTCTTTAATTTGTCTCTTTGTCTTGCCCACGTAGTGTATATATATCACAGATTCTCAAACTCAGTCCTCAGGACCCCAAACAGTGCATGTTTTCCAGGTCTCCTCACAGAATTACAATGAAAATAATTAGCTCCACCTGTGGATCTTTTAAAATGTGTCAGTGAGTAATGACTACACGTGTGCAGCTACTGTGTGAACTGGAAAACATGAACTGTGTAGGGTCCTGAGGACAGAGTTTGAGAACCACTGGTATATATACATAGCTGGTAAAATAAGTATTGAACAGATCAATATTTTTCTCAGTAAATATATTTGTATTGGAGCTATTGTAATGAAATTTTCATCAAATGTTAGCAACAATCCATGCAATCCACACATGCAAATAATCTAACCATAGATGACCATAAATTAAGTTATGTGTAAAAATGTGAAATGACACAGGGAAGAAGTATTGAACACACGTAGAAAGGTAGATGCCATAAGGCATGGAAAGCCAAGACACCAGCTGAAATCTATCAGTAATTAGAAAGCAATCCTGCCCCTTGTCAGTGCAAATTAATATAAACTGGTTCAGTCCCAACTGATGGCCTATAAAAAGGTGTCTCATTACCAAGGTGTCACACAAGAAACATCTCACTCATGATGGGTAAAAGCAAAGAGCTCTCTCAAGACCTTTGCAACCTTATTGTTGCAAAAAATACTGATGACATTGATTACAGAAGGATTTCTAAACTTCTGAATGTTCCAGTGAGCACTGTTGCGGCCAAAATCTGGAAGTGGAAAGAACATAATTTCACCATAAACCGGCCACGACCAGGTGCTCCTCGCAAGATTTCTGACAGAGGAGTGAAAAGAATTATCAGAAGAGTTGTCCAAGAGCCAAGGACCACTTGCGGAGAGCTTCAGAAAGACCTGGAATTAGCAGGTACAATTGTTTCAAAGAAAACAATAAGTAATGCACTCAACCGCCATTACCTGTATGCATGCTCACCACGCAAGACTCCTGGGAGAATATAGTCTGGTCAGATGAGACCAAAATTGAACTCTTTGGATGCCATAATACACACCATGTTTGGAGGAGAAATGGCACTGCATATCACCTCAAAAATACCATGCCAACAGTGAAGTTTGGAGGTGGGAACATCATGGTGTGGGGCTGTTTTTCAGCATACGGTGCTGGCATACTTCATGTGATTGAAGGAAGGATGAATAGAAAAATGTACCGAGACATTCTTGATAAAAACAGACAATGATCCCAAACACACAGCCAAGGACACTCTCAATTGGTTTCAGAGAAAGAAAATAAAGCTGCTAGAAAGGCCCAGCAAATCACCTGACTTGAATCCAATTGAAAATCTATGGAAATAACTAAAGATCAGAGTTCATAGAAGAGGCCCACGGAACCTCCAAGATTTGAAGACTGTTTGTGTGGAAGAATGGGCCAAAATCACACCTGAGCAATGCATGTGACTAGTTTCTCCATACAGGAGGCGTCTTGAAGCTGTTGTTACCAACAGAGGCTTTTGTACGAAGTATTAAATCAATTTCAGTAAGCGTGTTCAATGCTTTTTCCCTGTGTCATTTCACATTATTACACATAACTTAATGTATGGACATCTATGGTTTGATTTCTTTATATATATGTGTGTGTGTGTGTGTGTGTGTGTGTGTGTGTGTGTACAGATAGAGAGTTTTCCATATTCGAAATGCTTGGGACTAGCAGCATTTCGGATATGGGATTTTTTCAGTATTTAGTATATATGGGAGTCTGGCAGTGTAGGTGAGGGCCCGGCTTGCATTTTGGGGGTACAGCAGCATCCGTGGCAAGGTGCACGGGTGTGGGAGGGTAGAGTGGCGTTCGCAGGGTGCTCTGGCACTTTGGAGGAGAGGTAACCGGTAAGAGAATGGCTGTAAAGCCACTCCCATGCCGCAGTCATTGGATACAGTGTATATATGTGTGTGTGTATGTATGTATGTATGTATATATATAATATAAATGCGAGGTCTGTTAAAAACAGCAACAGGCGGCACTCCACGGACTTTATAAATAAAGAAAGATGACTTTATAAATAAAGAAAGATGACTTTATTCACCAACGTTTCAAGACCTGTGCGGTCTTGTCATCAGGTCTTGAAACGTTGGTGAATAAGGTCATCTTTCTTTATTTATAAAGTCCGTGGAGTGCTGCCTGTTGCTGTTTTCTGTTTTTAACAGACCTCGCATTTCTACATTATCCCAAGGAAGGCACCCCGGCACTATCGCTTTGGAATTGCGAGTGCCCCTCTACATGTTCTATATATATATATATATATATATATATATATATATATATATATATATCATACAGTCCGGCACTCCTTGTAATGGGTTACTCAGCTGGTTGCCTGCACACGATCAATCACATGTATCCCTCATAGATGCGGCACTCCACGCTTGAAAAATAAAAAACAGGTTAGTGACGGCTGTAGTGTCAACGTTTCAATGCCTATAACTCTGGCATGTCCTGCTGAAAATGCCAGAGTTATTGGCATTGAAACGTTGACTCTACAGCCGTGACTACTGTGTTTTTTTTCAAGCTTGGAGTGCCACAGCCATGAGGGATATATATATATATATATATATATATACACAGTATACTAGGGATGGCCACCAACCATCGATTGTCTGCCCCCAACCGATGTTAAGGTGGCTGTGGTCTCAAGCAATCAATGGTTTCTATTGATAGTTGACCCATTGTCTATTGATGTTAGAGCTGTCAACTGCCATCATTACAGTGTACCATAAAACATTTTTTTTTAGAAAATCGTGTTGGATTACTTTTTAAAAGAAGTTCTTGACATAATTCGTTCATTAAAAAAAACCAGACAATTTTGGAGCCGTTTTTCAAAAAAATATTAACCAGTTAAGTGGTTAACAGCAGACTGGTTGAACTAGCTCTTAGCACTTGTTATAACTGTAGTGTAAAAATTATTGATGCAGTTTCCTTTATTTTTTTTCTTATAATAAAAGCTTGGTGTAGTTCACCAAATTGAAAAGTATCATGTCAAATAATTATCTAACATACATCATCTGGCTTTTTCTTTTATAGTGAGATTTGAGTCCTTGCTGAAAGCCTTGATTACAGCTGTAATTTTCACTAAGTGTACAGTATTAATAACTCAAATTAGAATAATCATAAAACAGTTTGTGCTTAGTTATTCTGTAATTGCTTGACAACCAATGTGTACAGTAAACGTTCGGTTTAAGGATATTGGTCGACTACACTCAGCAGTGGCAGCCATTTTGTGTGTCCCCAGCTATCAATTGAAAATAGTGAACTAACAAAAAGGTTCCTCATGTCTCCTTGTTGTCTACTGTGGAGAATATTGATAAAGTACATTCTCAAGAATTTAGTTAATCTCTAGTAGTGGCGTAACTAGGGGGGGGGGGTCGGCAGGGGTACGTGCCCTGGGCACTGTCGGGCCGGCAGCACAGGTGGTGGGCGGACGCTGCCGCCAGCCGAGGTCCAGGTCCGTGGTTCATTTCAGTCAGTATAGTGCGCACAGTAAGACTAACACACCACTGCCGGCACAGAATAGTACACTTGTACTACCCAGCGGCGGTGTGTTTGTTTTAGCAGCCATTGAAGCCAGACACTCTCATTGGCTGCTGCACCCATGGCCAGAGCCAGGTTGGATCTCACTCATGGCACTGCATAGGGGGTACCACTACTGGGGTCACTGTTTGAAGGGGCTACCACTACTGGGGGCACTGCGTAGGGTGGACCACTACTGGGGGAACTGTATAAGGGGCACTACTGAGGGCACTGTATAAGGGAGCACTACTACATGGGGCACTACATAAGGTGCACTGCTAATGGGGGACACTGCAGTAAGGGCACTACTACAGTGGGCATTGCAAGAGGGGTAAGAGTGACGAGAAACGGTGTCATGATGACACCCATTTTTCAGTGACCACGCAGCTTGTGGCATGTGGCCACACCCACTTTTTGGCACGCATGCCTTTGGCCTCTGTTCCAAATACTCTAGTTACACCACTGCTAATAGTAAACCAAGCACATGCTCCGATACGGTTATCTGAAGATCCATACATCTCTGCATATGGGCCAATATACAGTCAGGTCCATAAATATTGGGACATTTACAGAATTTTCAGATTTTGGCCTCTATTCACCACCACAATGGTTTTGAAATGAAACAAACAAGATGTGCTTTAACTGCAGACTTTCATATTTAATTTGAGGGTAATTACATCCAAATCGGGTGAACGGTGTAGGAATTACAACAGTTTCAATATGTGCCTCCCACTTTTTAAGGGGCCAAAAGTAATGGGACTATCAACTCAAAAGTTATTTAATGGACAGGTGTGGGCTATTCCCTCGTTATTTCATTATCAATTAAGCAGGTAAAAGGTCTGGAGTTGATTCTAGGTGTGACATTTGCATTTGGAATCAGTTGCTGTCAACTCTCAATATGAGATCCAAAGAGCTGTCACTATCAGTGAAGCAAGCCATCATTAGGCTGAAAAATCAAAACAAAACCATCAGAGAGATAGCAAAAACATTAGGTGTGGCCAAATCAACTGTTTGGAACATTCTTAAAAAGAAAGCACGCATCGGAGAGCTCAGCAACACCAAAAGACCCGGAAGACCATGGAAAACAACTGTGGTGGATGACAAAAGAATTATTTCCCTGGTGAAGAAAAACCCCTTCACAACAGTTGGCCAAATCAAGAACACTCTCCAGGAGGTAGATGTATATGTGTCAAAGTCAACAATCAAGAGAAGACTTCACAAGAGTGAATATAGAGGGTTCACCACAAGATGCAAACCATTGGTGAGAATCAAAAACAGGAAGACCAGATTAGAGTTTGCCAAACGACATCTAAAAAAGCCATTACAGTTCTGGAACAATATCCTATTGACAGATGAGACAAAGATCAACTTGTACCAGAGTGATGGGAAGAGAAGAGAAGGAAAGGAACTGCTCATGATCCAAAACATACCACCTCATCAATGAAGCATGGTGGTGGTAGTGTCATGGCGTGGGCATGTATGGCTGCCAATGGAACTGGTTCCCTTGTATTTATTGATGATGTGACTGCTGACAAAAGCAGCAGAATGAATTCTGAAGTGTTTCGGGCAATATTATATGCTCATATTCAGTCAAATGCTTCAGAACTCATTGGACGGCGCTTCACAGTGCAGATGGACAATGACCCGAAGCATACTGCAAAAGCAACCAAAGAGTATTTTAAAGGCTAAAAAGTGGAATGTTATACAATGGCCAAGTCAATCCCCTGACCTGAATCCGATTGAGCATGCATTTCACTTGATGAAGACAAAACTGAAGGGAAAATGCCTCAAGAACAAGCAGGAACTAAAGACATTTGCAGTAGAGGCCTGGCAGAGCATCACCAGGGATGAAACCCAGCGTCTGGTGATGTCTATGCGTTCCAGACTTCAGGCTGTAATAGCCTGCAAAGGATTTGCAACAAAGTATTAAAAACTGAAAGTTAGATTTAGGATTGTTTAGTTTGTCCCATTACTTTTGGTCCCTTAAAAAGTGGGAGGCACATATAGAAACCGTTGTAATTCCTACACCGTTCACCTGATTTGGATGTAATTACCCTCAAATTAAATCTGAAATTCTGCAGTTAAATCACATCTTGTTTGTTTCATTTCAAAGCTATTGTGGTGGTGAATAGAGGACAAAATATGAAAATTCTGTCAATGTCCCAATATTTATGGACCTGACTGTACTTGTTTCTGTGCACACCTTTTTTGAACAAAATACTCCAGATTCAAGCTCTTAATAAGCCCCAATGTCTTTATAAATGTATTGTGTTTTAGTCCAGCAAATGAATTGTGTGTATCAGACCAGAGGGATACCTAAATCATGGGCAGATTACAAACATTACGGACTGGATTCAATTAGCAGCGAAAAAGCAAAAAACTTAACGTCGGAGAAGTTTTCACACAATTCCCGTGTTTTGGTGTGATATTTCGCACTATCCTATTACAAAAGATGCGAAAACGCATTCATGTGAAAACTGCGCATGGTGAAACCAGCAAAAAGCACAGCACATTTTGGGGAAATCAGCCTGTACTGGGATGTAGTCATGTTGCGTCTGCCGCTCACAATCCCAACAGCGGAATGCCGGCTAGGGATTTATGATAGGCATCAAAATACCGGCGCCTATAATAATCCCGACGCCAAGGACGCCATCCCGTGTGAAGGTAAGTCCGGGGCGCCCTTAGCGTTAGCCGTGGGGAGGGGGGGGGGTTAGGATTAGGGAGCCCAGTGGGCTTAGTGTTAAGTTTGGGGGCATTTCAATTCCATTCCCCTGTACCCTATAAAGAGCCGAACTGACATTGGAAATCAATATAGAAGTGTATTAGTGGCCCTAATAAAAGTATTTTGAGTTTCTAAATTGTGTCAAATGGCTGTTCTATGCATATTTGCAGAAGTGTGGAAAAATTATAAAAAGCAATATTTATTGGAGAAAATAATTGCTGTAGTTAAATTGGGTGTGTATTAAAATTGCTGCAAGTATATTTTTCTGTTTTAAAAGTGGACTTTTAATTTTTTTTTTTTTAAATACATCTGGTGCAGCCACTTGCAATGTTTAATACACCTGTCCCATCCATACAGGCCCCCAAAATACCTAACCCAGTATTTTAAACCCATTTTCAAACACTTTTTTCATTTTGACCTCCAAAATTACATGTAAGTATTAGGGGAAATTGAGATAAATAAATTTTTTTGCCTAATTAGTCATTAGGGGGGTGTCCAAGGGTCCCCACTGCTCTGAGATGGTGAAAACAGTTCTCTGGTTTTTGTCTATGGAGTTTTCACAGTTTTTAGGCACTACAGGGGATCAGGAACGACTGTACAATTGCGATGTCGTAATCGTATTGTCTTTCCTAATTGCCAAGTGTGTACACTGCTTTAGTCAGAAGCTATACTGAAATAGTACATGTTCTCCGGCATGGCTATCTGTGCCATGTGACCTCTTGTTTTTGTCTCTATACCTGAAAAGGGACAGCGAGGAGCAGGACCAGCTTCCCTAATGGAATCCTGCAGAGGCAGTTACAGTAGCTAAAGTTCCAAAGGGACTATTGTCTGTATTCTATTGTAAAATATCCTATTGACTTATTTCACCTTCTCAAACATGTTTAGTTTTAGCCTTAACGTAAACAAAGTAATTACATGTATTTTGTTGCTATTATTTTTCCCTATGTTCTGTTTTTTTAAGTTTAAAGCCATTTCCTTCCACCCACAAAAAGTTATTTTCTCCACTGATTTTTTAAATAAAATGACCAGAAGTAATGGAATTTTCTAATCGAACACCTCCTTGGGGAAGAGGGGGAGAAAGCCTTCTGGATGACTTTAGTGTGATATAGTTATCCAGCTGTTTGCAGTTAGCAGCTGTTGTAGTCATAGCAGATTTGTTGTAATAATGACCAAAGAAGGTTTATGTGGTCAGCACAACCGCCTGCTTATGGCATGTGTTATCTTTGATAAGAGGCCAAATATATTTGAAAATATCCATATGACACTTGCCCCGCATACCCTCATCCTGCAACAGCTGAAGCCATAATGTTGTGTCTAAACTGCAGATCAATAAGTCATTAGGCTATTACAGCACAGTTGGTGTAAAGGTTAGCATTACTGCCTCACAGCACTGAGGTCTTGGGTTCAGTTCCCACTATGGCCCTAATTGTGTGTAGTTTGTATATTCTTCCGTGCCAGCATGGGTTTCCTTCGGGTACTCTGGTTTCCTTCCACAGTCCACTAGGTTATTTGGCTCCCAACCAAAAAATTAACCCTAGTGTATAAGTACACTATATGGACAAAAGTATTTGGACACCTGACCATTACACCAACAGGGACTGTAATGACATTGTATTCAAGTACATATTCTTTAATATGGAGTTAGTTCCCATTTTGCAGCTATAACAGCTTCCACTCTTCTCGGAGGGCTCCGCTTTCCACAAGATTTTGGAGTTTATCTGTAGGAATTTGTGCCCATTCATTCTGTAGAGCATTTATGAGGTCAGGCACTGATGTTGGATGAGAAGGCCTGGCTCGCATTCTCCGTTCCAGTTCATCCCAAAGGTACTCAATGGGGTTGAGGTCAGGGCTAGTCAGGTTCTTCCACACCAAACTCCTCAAACTATGTCTTTATAGTCCTTACTTTGTGCACTGGGGCACAGTCATGTTGGAATAGGAAAGGGCCTTCCCCAAACTGTTGCCACAAATTTGGAAGCATAGCTTGTCCAAAATGTCTTGTTATGCTGAAGCATTAAGATTGGGCTTCACTGGATATAAGGGGCCTAGCCTAAACCCTGAAAAACAGCCCCATACCATTATCTCTTCTCCAAACTTCACAGTTGGCACAATGCAGTCAAGCAGGTAACATTCTCCCGGTATTCGCCAAACCCAGAGTCACCCATCTGACTGCCAAACAGAGAAGCGTGATTCTTCACTCCACAGAACATGTTTCCACTGCTCCATAGTCCAGTGTCGGTGTGCTTTACACTACAACCGACGCTTTACATTGGTATTGGTGATATGAGGCTTGCATGCAGCTGCTCGGCCATGCAAACCTGTTCCATTAAGCTCCCGCCGCACAGTTTTTGTGCTTACATTATTGCCAGTGGAAGTTTGGAACTCTTCAGCTATGGAATCAGCAGAGCGTTGGCGACTTTTACGTACCATGAGCCTTACCGGTTCTGTGATTTTACGCGGTCTTCCGCTTTGTGGCTGAGTTGCTGCTATTCCTAAATGCTTCCACTTTCTAATAATATCACTTACAGTTGATGAAATTTTACGAACTGTCTTATTGCAAAGGTGGCATCCTATCACAGTACCACGCTTGAAGTCATGGAGCTCTATAACGACCCATTTTGTATCACAAATGTTTGCAAATGGAGACTGCATGGCTAGGTGCTTGCTTTAATACACCAGTGGCAACGGGTCAGATTGAAACACCTCAATTCAATAATAACAGGTGTGGTCAAATACTTTTGTCCATATAGTGTGTATGCGTGTACGCGTGGTAGAGAATATGGATTGTAAGCTCAACTGGAACAGGGTCTGATGTGAATGACGAAAATGTTCTCTGTAATAGTGATGCAGAATATGTGTGCTCAATATAAATAAATGTTAATAAATCATTTTTTTTTTAATCAAAGTATATTTTTAATGTACACATTACAGTAGGTAAAGGTAGACAACAGATTAAGTGAAGCTGTAACCTACAGATGTGTCCACATTACACCAATTCTCAAATTGCGCCAAATATCCCCCACACATCCAAATAGAATACCGTACCCCAACATTGGCAATTTTCCTATGCTCCCTTATTGGGTGCCAGGGAAAATCTTCTTGCACAAGATTTGCTGTTTCGGGAATGCACTTCATTCTCATAACTGCCAGCACAGCCCGCATATTAATTTCTCTGATATCACAGTGGCACTTGTGTGCCTCTTTTATTCTGCAACTATTATTCATAAATCGCTCCCAGTGCATTTTATATGTTGCAGCTTTACGCATTAGTCCTGTTTGTGGGGTGCAAATGTCAATGTAACAGCCTTGTGTCCCTGTTCATAGTCTGAGTTTCTTTATGCTTTTATAGGATACCTGTAATACTGTAATAGAGGTGCCTCTGGACAGGGAGATACAGATGTGTCCTCCGTTGTTGTTGCTGCGGTCGCGCCTTAACACTAAACTCTCACATTTTCTAAAATCTCACCCTATTTTTTTTTTTAAGATTTTTGCAAATTTAATAAAAAAAAGAAATCACATGTACATAAGTATTCATGGCCTTTGCCATGAAGCTCATAATTGAGCTCAGGTGCATCCTGTTTCCACTGATCATCCTTGAGATGTTCCTACAGCTTAATTGGAGTCCACCTGTGGTAAATTCAGTTGATTGGACATGATTTTGAAAGGCATACAACTATCTATATAAGGTCCCACACTTGACAGTGCATGTCAGAGCACAACCAAGCATGAAGTCCAAGGAATTGTCTGTAGACCTCTGAGACAGGATTGTCTCGAGGCACAAATCTGGGAAAAGGTACAGAAAAATATCTGCTGCTTTGAAGTTTTCGATGAACACAGTGGTCTCCATCATTTGTAAATGGAAGAAATTCGGAACGACCAGGACCCTTCCTAGAGTTGGCCGGCCGTTTAAACTGAGCGATTGGGGGAGAAGGGCCCTAGTCAGGGAAGTGACCAAGAACCCGATAGTCACTCTGTCAGAGATACAGCATTCCTCTGTGGAGAGAGGAGAACCTTCCAGAAGGACAACCATCTCTGCAGCAATCCACCAATCAGGCCTGTATGGTAGAGTGGCCAGACGGAAGCCTCTCCTTAGTAAAAAGCACATGGCAACCCACCTGGAGTTTGCCAAAATGCACCTGAAGGACTCTCAGACCATGATGAGACAAAGATTTAACTTTGGCGTGAATGCCAGACGTTATGTTTGGAGGAGACTAAGCACCGCTCATCACCAGGCCAATACCATCCCTACAGTGAAGCATGGTGGTGGTAGCATCATGCTGTGGGGATGTTTTTCAGCCGTAGGAACTGGGAGACTAGTCAGGATAGAGGTAAAGATGAATGCAGCAATATACAGAGACATCCTGGATGAAAACCTGCTCCAGAGTGTTCTTGACCTCAGACTGGGGCGACGGTTCATCTTTCAGCAGGACAACGACCCTAAGCACACAGCCAAGATATCAAAGGAGTGGCTTCAGGACAACTCTGTGAATGTCCTTGAGTGGCCCTGCCATAGCCCAGACTGAATCCAATTGAACATCTCTGGAGAGATCTGAAAATGGCTGTGCACCGATGCTTCCCATCCAACCTGATGGAGCTTGAGAGGTGCTGCAATGAGGAATGGGCGAAACTACCAAAAGATAGGTGTGCCAAGCTTGTGGCATCATATTTAAAAAGACTTGAGGCTGTAATTGCTGCCAAAGGTGCATCAACAAAGTATTGAGTAAATGTTGTGAATACTTATGTACATGTGATTTCTTATTTTTCATTTTTTTACTAAATTTGCAAAAAAAACTTTTTTACACGTTGTCATTATGGGGTATTGTGTGTAGAATTTTGAGGACAAAAATGAATTTATTCCATTTTGGAATAAGGCTGTAACATAACAAAATGTGGAAAAAGTGAAACGTTGTGAATACTTTCCGAATGCACTGTATATTGGCCGATCAATTGCTTGCCCAATATATTGTATGCCCGTAATGTTTACCAGCGATATGTCTGTGATCGATGTTCTGCACAGCCGATGGCAGATATATCTGCAGATCTATCTGTCCATTGTGCTGTTTGTATGGGCGATCAGCTGACCACCCGTAAACTTGAAGTGGCAGCCGGGAGGAGGGGGTCACAGCGCAACCCCCGGCCTGCGAGACCCGTGGACAGAAAGATGATGATGGTTGTTCAGTGTGTATGTACAACCATCATCTGCAGATCACTCGATCTGCAGATATATCTGCTAGGTGTGTACTCAGCTTTCGGGCAGTGCGCACGCACGAGCCCTGGAGCGAGTCAGAACTTCACTTGGGGCTCGCAGCAAAACGGGGCGGCTGTCGATGTTGATCGACAGCTCGCCCCGTTTTGTAGGCGGGTCGGGGTGGCTGCACAAACGGAGGCTTTCCCGAAGGAACGCCTACCGTTTGAGGGCGGCCCTAATGATTAATTAGAGCAGGAAGTTCACTGGGGCTTGCGGTGGATGAGACCCTACCACAAGGGTCTCATCGCAAGCCCGATGGTTGCGACCATCGCCAGGCCGCCCGCACAAGCTGTGGGTGGTCACCCACAGCTATGCGTGCGGCCTGTAGGCAGATTTTTTTCTTTTAAATCCGCCCTGATTCAGAGCGAGCTCTCGCAAATAGCGAGCGCCTCTGAATCAGGACCTTAGGGCCTGATTCAGAGCCGGACGCTCTGACAGAGCGGATGCTCTGAATCAGGGCCGGCCTTCTTGTTTTTTAGAGTGGCCTCCTGGCCGCTCGCATAGCTGTGGGTGACCACCCACAGCTGTAGCGAGCGGCCAGGAAGATGGTTGCGATGGTCAAGGCCATCGCGACCATCGGGCTTGCGACGAGACCCTTGTGGTAGGGTCTCAATGCCGCAAGCCCCAGAGAGATTTTGGCTCTCTCAGAGCCGAAATCTCTCCCACTGACATCACAAAATCTCTCCCACACGACATCGTGATGTCAGTGGGGCCGCCCCCAAACAGAGGCGTTCACATGGGAACGCCTCCGTTTGGGCAGCCACTCCTCCGGCCTACCTACTAAAGGGGGTATGCTGTCACTCAACATTGACAGCACGCCCCCTTTGGTACGAGACCCGGAGCAACGGTTTGCCCGTCGCTATCCGGGTCTCGCGCATGCGCACGACGGAGCCGGCTCCGTCATGTGCACTGGGCCACCATCGACCCGCTTGCGAGCGCATACCGCTCGCGAGCGGGTCTGAATCAGGCCCTTAGTCCCTTGTATCACTAGTAGGGATGGTCTTCGACCATCAATGATTCATAATCATCGATGGTTTATGACCGATGTTGAATGCTTTTGCCATCAATGGGGGAGAACCAGATGATTTCCCTCCATCGATGTCTAAGCATAACCGAATGTTTTTTTTTATTTATTTTTTTTACCAAGTGCTGGGACACAGAGCATAGCTCTGCCCCCCCACACCCGCAAAGCCTCGCCCCCATGTTCTGATTGTGCCACGGGCCAGTCAGTAAAAAGACAAGGATGACCATCGGTTTGTGATCTATTGAATAGTTTGTAACCATCGATGGCAACCACCGATGGCCATCCCTAATCACTAGTTCTCAATGCAGAAGCTGCAGCCAGACTGAGAAGAACACGGAGACACTACAAGACAAAAGTCTGAACTTGCCAATTGCATGGTTAGTGCAAGAACTGTTCAACTGCCGTACTTAATATTTTTTTTACTCCTGTTGCCAAAGGCTTCCCAAAATGAAACTTCTACCAAAGAGAGGTTGTATTTATCTGTATAACATAATTTATGTACAGAAAAATTAAACATAAAATTTTTTAGATATCCAAGGTCAAAAGTCACATCATGTGACCTTGAAATATAGTCAATAATTAAATATAAAACTATTTTTATGAAAACTATGGTTCCTTAGCTTCAAAACAAGACCAACATGAAAGTTCTACCACAATTAGAAGCAAAGTTATGATTAGTTCTAGTTGACCTTGCAGGCATAAATTTTACATATTTTGTCATGTTTGCAACCCTGTTGCATGAGCACCGTGTATCACTGAGGGCTAAAATTTTACATATGAAAGTTACTTTATGCCGTCTATTACCCTACCAAATTTTATGAAAATCTGAGATGGTCGGGTTGAAGTATAACTTTTTTTTTTGTGATGAACGACCCATATCTGTACTGGTACATTGCTGCTGTGGCACTACACTCCTGTATCTAGGCTGAGAGCATCTCTGTATTGGTATATTGCTGCTGTAGCTCTGGTGACCTGTGCTTTGGGTGGGAGAGTATAACAGGCACATTATCCTTCCAATAGTGGTTCTAGGGTTATAATGTCTTTGTGCTGTTGTATTACCTCTTGAATAATAGAATCATGTGTCTACAGCTCAAGTCTGGTTATGCTGGAATATTGCCCCTGTAATAGTGGCGTCTTGGCTTGGCTCACAAGATGATGAAGACCATTAGATTCCTATGTAATGCATTGTGCATCTGTGCTTCTACTCCCACCTGTTTACACCTTTCCCTCCTTGAAGTGTAAGAGCATTATTACTATCTATTTTTTTTAATTGAATTCGCCTGTTCATATGTGGGTGTGGTATAATGGATCAACAGTAATTAGATCGACTGTCATTAGACCAGGTGGACGACATGGTCAAAAGGTCAACAGGGACAAAAGGTTGACTAGCAAATAGTCAACAGGGTTATAAGGTCAACAAGTTCAAATGGTCTACACATTTTTTTGTAATTTGACCTTAAAACTCCCCCTGGTGCCTAACCCTAACCCTCCCCCAATGCCCAAACTTAACCCTAGCCTAACCCTCCCCTCCAGTAGCCTAACTCTAACCATCCCCCAAGTGCCTAACCCTTACCCTCACCCTAAAAATATTGAAGTACCATAAAAACATGACAACCATTTTTGTGTCAACATTTTAACCCTGTCGACCTTTTGACCATGTTGACCTATTGCCTGTGGATCTAGTTACTGTTGCTCTTCCATCTGGATACCTCCATAAGTACACTCTCTACAAACTGTAGTAGCTGATCTAATAAGTATCCTCCATAAAAAGTGTACTTTTTGTAAAAGTGGCTATGCCATCTAACAACTCCTAATTTCCTAGTGTAAACCCACACTCTTCAGATGGTTCTTTCCATAGCCTTTTTTTTTTATTGTCTTTCTTATCCTTCACTTGCCGTGCAACTGTTGTGTAACTGTAAAATGATGTGTACAATACTCATCAAGCCACAGTATTCCCTTTATGCTATTAATAATTCCAGAGTAAAGATACAAATCAGGGAGGATGACTAATTTCACTTCCTCAGAAACCCATTTTGGCAGCATGTATGCTTTGGCTATATTTTCTAACAGTTCACTTTAGATGTAATTGCTAAGAGATGTATCATTTTATGTAGTTTACTTGTATACAGAGAGCTACATGTGCTTATGTTATGAAAATACTCTGTATAGGAGTACAGCATCAGTCATTGTAAATTAATATACAGTGCATCCGGAAAGTATTCACAACGCTGCACTTTTTCCACATTTTTGTTATGTTACAGCCTTATTCCAAAATGGAATAAATAAATTTTTGTCCTCAAAATTCTACACACAATACCCTATAATGACAACGTGTAAAAAGTATTTTTACGATTTTCACAAATTTAATAAAAAAAATAAGTATTCACAGCCTTTGCTCAATAATTTGTTGATACACCTTTGGCAGCAATTACAGACTCAAGTCTTTTTGAATATGATGCCACAAGTTTGGCACACCTATCTTTGGGCAGTTTCGCCCATTTCTCTTTGCAGCACCTCTCAAACTCCATCAGGTTGGATGGGAAGCATCAGTGCACAGCTATTTTCAGATCTCTCCGGAGATGTTCAATCGGATTCAAGTCTGGGCTCTGGCTGGGCCACTCAAGGACATTCACAGAGTTGTCCTGAAGCCACTCCTTTGATATCTTGGCTGTGTGCTTAGGGTCGGTGTCCTGCTGAAAGATGAACCGTCGCCCCAGTCTGAGGGCAAGAGCGCTCTGGAGCAGGTTTTCATCCAGGATGTTTCTGTACATTGCTGCATTCATCTTTCCCTCTATCCTGACTAGTCTCCCAGTTCCTGCCGCTGAAAAACATCCCCACAGCATGATGCTGCCACCACCATGCTTCACTGTAGGGATGGTATTGGCCTGGTGATGAGCGGTGCCTGGTTTCCTCCAAACATAACACCTGGCATTCACGCCTAAGAGTACAATCTATGTCTCTTATGGTCTGAGAGTCCAAACTCCAGGTGGGCTGCCAACAGGGGCGTATCTATAATGGGTGCAGGGTGTGCGGGGAACACGGGCCGCACACCCTGCACCCATAATATTACTTACCCCTCCGGAGTCCCACGTCTGCGCTGGTGTCCGGCGCTGTACACGACTTGAAAATGGCCGTGGCGGCCATTTTCCCATCATTTGCGCATGCGCAGTACAGGGAAAATGGCCGTCGCGGCCATTTTCCCGGTGATCTGTACATACACTATAGACTCTGGGCACACACTAGTGCCCAGAGTCTATAACTCCGGCGCTGGCCTCGCACAGCTCAGTGCGCCGCCGCGCGGAGAGGAGGGGGCCCGTTTCACACGGGCACACGACCCCCTCCTCTCTAGAAATGCCCCTGGCTGCCATGTGCTTTTTACTAAGGAGTGGCTTCTGTCTGGCCACTCTACCATACAGGCCTGATTGGTGGATTGCTGCAGAGATGGTTGTCCTTCTGGAAGGTTCTCCTGTCTCCACAAAGGAATGCTGTAGATCTGACAGAGTGACCATCGGGTTCTTGGTCACCTCCCTGACTAGGGCCCTTCTCCCATGATTGCTTAGTTTAGACAGCCTGCCAACTCTAGGAAGACTCCTGGTGGTTCCTAACTTCTTCCATTTACGGATGATGGAGGCCACTGTGCTCATTGGGACCTTCAAAGCAGCAGATATTTTTCTGTGCCTTTTCCCAGATTTGTGCCTCGAGACAATCCTGTCTCGGAGGTCTACAGACAATTCCTTGGACTTCATGTTTGGTTTGGGCTCTGACATGCACTGTCAAGTGTGGGACCTTATAAGACAGGTGTATGCCTTTCAAAATCATGTCCAATCAACTGAATTTACCACAGGTGAACTCCAATTAAGCTGTAGGAACATCTCAAGGATGATCAGTGGAAACAGGATGCACCTGAGCTCAATTATGAGCTTCATGGCAAAGGCCGTGAATACTTATGTACATGTGATTTCTTAGTGTTTGTTTTTTTTATTAAATTTGCAAAAATCTTTAAAAAATGGGCGTGGTCACACAATAGTATCCACAATTTAAATTGCCCCACAAGTTGCACAATCTTATTCACATTACACCACACAGTAGTGTCCCTTATATACATAATGCCCACAGTAGTTCCCCCTTATACAATGCCCACAGCAGTAGTGCCCCTTACACATAATGCCCACAGTAGAAGTGCCCCTTGCACAATGCCCAATGTAGTAGTGCTCCTTACTCAAAATGACGCACAGACACACACAACACAATATTTACCTGAAGCCCCACTCCTGTGCCCGCCGCTGTCTGACTGCTCCTTGCGCTTGGCGGCTAGGTTGCTCATGACAAGGAGACGTGAAATATCGGAGTTCGAACGGGGCATGATGGTGGGTGCTCGACGGATGGGTCATCCCATTTACGAAGTTGTGTGGATATTCAACATTCCCCAAGCTATGGTGTCATTTGTGTACCGGGAATACCTCATGAAACACATTACCACCCACAGTGCAGTGGCTGGCCACGGGTGCTTAATGATCATGACCAGCGGCATCTGGCAAGAATTGTCCGTGGTAACAGATAAGCAACACTGGCTCAAATCACATACACATTCAATGCAGGAGGTACCAGGTGCATATCCCGCAGGTCAGTGCAGACTTCTTTAGCTTCATGTACCCCACAACGATGGAATATTCCAGTAGGATAATGCACCGTAATCGGTCCCAAGTTGTCCAGAATTGGTTCAAGGAGCATTTTGGAGAGTTTTTGTCAAATGAGCAGTTATGGGACATTGTGGAGAGGTCCTTTCGCAGCCAAAATTCTGCAACTACAAATATCATGGAGCTGAGGGAAGCTATGCAGATGATGTCAATATCTCTCCAGAGGTCTTCTGTTCAGCTGTGGAATCGATGCCACATCAAGTTGCTGCACTTTGCTGGGCTAGAGAGGGTCCTACATGATACTAAGCATTTATCCCATGACTTTTGGCACTTCAGTGTAATTGCACCCATATCCCCTCTAGAATGTTAGAGCTTGTGGATTGGGGCCCTCTCTTCTCCTTTGGTCAATATGCAATTATGCCATTTATGTGTTGCAATTATATACCGTGGCTTGAAAAAGTATTCAACCCCTAAAAAGTCAGCAGATTGTCTATTACAAATGACACACAGATTGTTGCAGGCAATATTTTAAGTGCAAACCACTATTTACTTAAAGTAAAATTTCAAACTCAAAATGTAGTGTTTGCAGAATATTTTTTTCTAAATACATAAAAACTAAAAAAAAACCTGCTGCTTGCATAGATATTCAATCCCTGCAGGCTTACTACATGGTAGTCCAACTGACTTAGAGCTGTTATAGCAGCAAAAGCTGGTTCTAAATTCTACCAGGTTTGCACACTGATTTTTGCCCATACTCCTTGCAAATCTGCTTCAGATTGCTTGGATGACATTTGTGAACTGCAATTTTTATATAGTCGCAAATTCTTAAATGGATTGAGATCTGGACTTTGAGATGACCATTGTAGAACCTTTGCTGCTGTTCAACCACGCCAGTGTTGCTTTGGCCTTGTGCTTGGGATCATTGTCCTGCTGAAAGCTACATTTTCTGCCGAGCTTTAGATTACTAGTAGACTGAATCAGGTTGTCTTGCACTGTCTCCCTATATTTTGCACAATCCATCGGTCCTTTAATTTTAATAAGATGCCCAGTCCCCATTGAAGATAAACATCTCCATGACATACTTCACTGTTGGGATGGTGTTTGCTGGCGAATGGGCAGTGTTAGGTTTGCGCCACTCATGGCATTTTGAATTTGGGCCTATAAGCTCAATTTTTGTCTTTACTGACCACAATTATACCACATTTTAGCTGGGTTACTATTGTTTTCAGGTAGAATTCATACATGCATTGATGTGGCTTTTCTTCAGTAATGGCTTCTTTCTTATGACCCTCCCATACAGGCCAGATGTACGGGTGCCGGTCTCCCAGCGTAGGGGTAATGATAGGCGTCTAGATTTCAGACACTTGTCATGTAACCCTAGCCGGGATTGAGGAGTCGGGCTTCCTAAACGTATACCTTCCTATCTTGTGCATATCTATAACTTAATCTTTAATTTTCTTACAATGCTCTTTGGTCTTCATTTTACAGCTTACCATTAGATTTACAGTATGACCAGTGATCAGGGGTCTTGTATATATTATGTTGACATTCTGACAGCATACAGATAAATGTTCAGAACGTTGACATTAAGAAAAACATTGTCAGAATGTCAATAGTATTTTAGGATAAGGGTTATGGTGTTCACTGTAGATTTTTTTGGGGCAAGGGGTTAGACATTAGGGGGAGGTTTAGGGTGCTGGGAGGGGGAGGTTGGGTTTTGAGTGCGGGGTGGGGGAGGTTGGGTTTTGAGTGCGGGGTGGGGGAGGTTAGCTTTTGAGTGCTAGGTGGGGGAGGTTAGCTTTTGAGTGCGGGGTGGGGGAGGTTAGCTTTTGAGTGCGGGGTGGGGGAGGTTAATTTTCTTAGAATGCTCTTTGGTCTTCATTTTACAGCTTACCATTAGATTCACAGTATGACCAGTGATAGGAGGTCTTTTATCTGTATGCTGTCAGAATGTCAACATAATATCTACATGTTCAGAACATTGACATTAAGAAATAGATTGTCAGAATGTCAATAGTATTTTAGGATAAGGGTTATGGTGTTCACTGTTGATTTTTTGGGGGCAATTGGCTGGTCACTGAGGAGAGCTTTTGTTAATTTTGAAGGGCAAGATTTTAGCTGTGACGTAGTGCCAAAGCTATGTGGCATATTATGGATTGTGGGCACTAATATGAGCCATAGTATATGTATTTATTAAATCTAACCTAATCAACATCACGCTGCTCTTTCAATTACCCCCAAACCTCCACATGCCTCTTCAATGCCCCTCAGACCAACACACATGCCCCTTCAATTCCTATCAG
Source organism: Taudactylus pleione (assembly GCA_031769625.1). Lineage (NCBI taxonomy): Eukaryota > Metazoa > Chordata > Amphibia > Anura > Myobatrachidae > Taudactylus > Taudactylus pleione. The sequence continues at coordinate 33,252,436 of JAUIMM010000085.1, forward strand.
ACCACCTCACATGTCCCTTCAATTCCTGTCAGACCACCTCACATGTTTCTTCAGTGCCCTATACATAATTGGCTTAAGGTAGTAGGGTATCTGCATCATAACAACTTTGCTGTACAGGTGACAGATGCCTTTTTCCTACGTCTGTTCCATAATGAAGTGTTGTCATTTTATTTATTTTTTCTTGTGGTCTGCTGTGTAATAAAAGGTCACAGTGTTTAAATCAGTCTGTTATTAGAGGAGTAAAAAAATATAAGGTTATAAAAATCTAATGCTGTGTTATACATACCGGCTCCAGGGTCATGTCCCCTTCTCGCCACTGTGACTCACTGGAGCTGAGATGGTCCTCATGCTGCACTGTTCATGAGGATGCTAGAAACATGGAAACAAGCAATCCCCCTACAGGGGATGTAGGCAGCATCCCGGCGTGCAGTATGCAGACTGGCGAAACACCTGCGCTGAAATCCCGGCACCAGAATCCTGACCGCCTGCATCCCAAAGGTAAGTATCGGGCGTTATGGGGACGGTTAGGGAGCGGGGTTAGACGTTAGGGGGAGGGTTAGGTTTAGGGTGCGGGGAGGGGAGGTTAGATTTAAGCACTGGGGGGGAGGTTAGGTTTAAACACTGGGGTGGGAGTGTTAGGTTTAGGGTGCGTGGAGGTTAGATTTAGGCACTAGGGGGAGATTAGGGTTAGGCATCGGGGATGGAGGGGTAGAGGTAAGTTATACCTTATATCCTTATGGGTGTCGGGATGCTGCTGTTTGTATTCTGACCAGCGGCATCCCGACCGCCGGGATCTCATACCCAACCCCCCAAGAAAGTACAGGAGGGGGGACGAGTTCAATCTCCACAATGCCGATTCGTCACCTCCTCCAATGGAAACTTTTGTCTTCTGGTCAGCATGGCGCCCCAATTAAGGGCAGGGTGCATTTACGTGTTTAAAATAATAAGTTGTGACGTCCTGGTAAAAAAAAAAAAGGCTAGTGTGAACACTAGGTGACATAAGGGTTAGGGTAAAGTTATACATGTCATGACATTCACAATGTCAACATTCAGAGCATGTCGACATTATGCAGTTGACATTACGAATGTCGACATAATTTACCGCACCCCAATTATCCCTAAAAATTTGTAATGATTCACAGGTAGAGGCTAGCTGAAAGCCAATTGGCAGCAGCGCCGGCTCTTGGGGTGTTCGACCAGTGTGGTCGAACAGGGATGCCACCCCATAGAGAGCGCACCCCTCCCCAGCATCCCGATTTCAGCGGCACACTGTCCCGCTGTTCCACCCGTGGGCTGAAGTGGCCCGCGGTTGGTCTAGTCGGGATGTTGGACCATGGAGGCTGAATGGATGCTGCTCGCATGCGTGCGGCATCCATTCAGTGCTGGGGGAAGCCAAGCTAGTGTCAATTGCTGGGCTCCCCCCAGCCTGACGTTCCACAGGAGGCGTGCCATGCGGGCACGCCCCCAAATAATGTCACTTAAGGGCCATGGCCTATGAGAATTAGGCCACGCCTCCATTTTTGGTCGCAAAAGAGGCGCCATACACCTGGCCGGCACAGGGCGCAACTAGCCCTGGAGCTGGCCCTGATTGCTAGGGCAATATATTTAATTTGAAACTTCCACAGCACAGGAGTTGAATACTTATGCAAACAGAATTTTTCAGCTTTTATTTATTTTTTTAAAATCTGCAATTAAAGAATTCTGAGTTTAAACATTTTATTTTAAGAGCCTACTGGTTCACAATGAAAATACTGCCTGGAACTATATGTATAGGTGATCTTTGTAATACAGATTGTCCTCTTGGGCATCTTTCTACTTCTGTATACACGCACCCACACCCTATGTACAGTGCTACAGAACCCTTGTGTCGCAATATAAGTAAAAGATAATATTTCAGCAAAGTGGCCAACTTTTTGTTATTTGGACATATGGCTGTTTCTAAATATTGGCCAACTGTTTATTAATGATTGCACAAGTATTATGTCAGTATTTGTGCGATTTTGCTGTGAAATTTTTCTAGTTTCTAGTTGATGTAATTTGGAACCAGAATTTTGGCAAAATTACATTGGCTAAATTTTATATTCCCCAATCGCACTTAACATCAGTCCCTGTCTCATATAAGCTTTCAGTATAAATTTGCCAACAGATATATACATGCACTACCAGTAAGTTTTTTGGATTGTAAAAGGAAACTGGAGGACACAGAAGAAACTAGGGAGGGCAATCCCGGGTATCGGTCGGGATCCCAGGATTTTGGCCTAAAATTGCGGGATTTGAATCCTGGGATTTCGGAATTAATGTGCGCATGCGCAGTTCAGTTTCTTTTTTGCACGGTTTAATTGTGTTTTTTTATGCCGGGCAGCACTGACCATCTGCAGCACCCGATCAGACACTGCCTTGGCCTCCGGCCTGTGCGCAGCGTAACATGACGTCAGAGGTCACACTGCACAGCCCCACGTTGGACCACCCCTTCAGCCAGGCCCATCCGACCCATTGACCAAATGAATCCCAGGATTGAGCGTTTTTTATCCCGAATCCCGGGATTGAAAAACGAGCCAGGATTGGCTTCCCTAGAGCAAACCCATGCAAACATGGAGGGAATTACAAACTCCACACAGATGGGCCGCTGGTTGAATCAAACCCACGACTCCAGCGTTATATCATAGATGATTGGATTATAATGCTCCTATGAGATTTCATAACTGATGTTCTCCAGAACCATTGCTAAGAGCAGCTAAATAATATATAGAGAATGACTTGTATATTTCTCAGTAATAAGATATTATAAGAACAGGGCATTTGATTTATGGTAATAGCTCCATAATTTTAAAGTCATTTTAGAAATTGTAGAATTAATTACCTGAAAATAAATCTTCTTACATTGTTTAATATTCTTATTTTGCTTTTTATAGGTGATACGAAACTCAATACAGAACATGGGAATATTACAGTAGGTATGCATTGTACCTGATCCATTCCATTATATAGAAGTAAACATTTGTCCTTATCCAAGCATGCATGTGTTCTAGTATCAGTACTACTCTACATGGCATTTCTTATTGTACAGCTACAGTAACTACTGATTAGCAGTAGATGAAAAGTATAGTGACTACCCTATACTATGGCTGTGGCAGTTTTATTAATGTCATCCTTATTACAGTTGACGATAGTTACAGTTAATCTGGATATGTGCATCTATAAATGAACACAATCAGCACTTCTACAGTAAGTGTTTTGTTAATGCGTATATGAGAGTACTATTAGTATTCCTATATGTTGATTCTAAAACCTTTAGAGCAGCAAGGAACACATTGTAAACACTACAGTACATTCACTCCTTGCTTCCCTACAGACACAGGTATTAGTTTGGGGGTACATGTATTTCTTCTTACAAGCTGATACAAATTTGCATCTGCCTGTAGTAATATGCTGACAAAATGATGACCGTGATCAGTTATCTGTAGAACAAACGGTATACAATTTACTGTATTTAATGTAAATTACAGCAGTGGGTTACATTTAAACAAGAATTCAAGTGTAGGCAAAGGACAGGTGTACAACCTATATTCACTTCTGAAGTTCACATTGGGCGATAGTACTTGTTTGATAGGGCTGCCTGCAGTAATACTTAATTACAGGAAATAGGAACCTCTTTGCAATTTTACAATACTACACCTCATGAGACAGAAGTATGTGATAGGGTGCGCCACCAGTGGGTGTGGTAATTCCATGTAGTGGGTGTGGTCTTGTCATATAGGTGGTGATTCATTCTCCTCCCCTGTAACACATTTAGCTTCTGTAGTGTCACTTCCCTCCCCCTCTCCCCTGTAATGACACATCCTCACAGTAACTCTGTAGGGAAACCTACCTCCTATCACCTTTTGTAGGACCATATTTACCTTTTTCACACTTGACTATTTCACATCTCCTCCCCATCCCCGCAACACATCCCTTCCGTTGCAGCACATTCTCCACTCTTAATCGCTTGAAGGGGCAGCAAAAAATCTTAATGTCCTAAAATATGTAGAATTTACTACAGGAAAGAGGAACATTGTACACTTGCATTATGTGATCGTGTCCAGGTTTCAATCTACCAAGATTAATTCAGTAACATTTAAGCAAAAATGAGTACATTTAATTATTAAGATTGGTTTGATTGTGTACCCCACTCATTTCTATAAACAGAAACTTTATTATAGATCCATGTACTGAGGTGTCCATAAGGGCCAAGTTTGGCTACACACTGAGCAAAAGTCTGTGGCTAAACTGAACAAGATCACCACCTTGCTCCCTGTATAACACGGCTGGTAATGCCGATGGAAAATGGACAGACTCACATGTAACTTTCATTTCCTGGTAACTCTGTATCTATTCATGGGAGCATAACTTTAGTGTGAGAAAAGGTAGTATTAATATTTTCATGGATTTATCTTTATTTACATTCTTGGACATAAACATGAGTCTCTCTCTGCAGCTTAATTTATGCTGTTAGATGTTAAAATATAATGAAAAGTTCCAGAACCTCATGTATTTTTGGTAACAATTTAGGGTTAATAAGTCTCAAAGCCTACCTTGTAAGCATTGACATTTCCTTAGTCAGCTGCTATTCATAAATCAAATAATCTTAAAACTTGAATCTTTCTGATGGGACTCATTCATCACATCTGTGATAATTAGGTGTGGTAAATTCCATCATGCATGTATGTTATGAAATGGCATGTTTGGTGCATTCACATGTTTAGCTTCTCAAAGCCACTCTATGGAAAGAAAACTACTTCACAAGACTGGTAAAATGTGTTTTGTTTTGTTTTTTTTACTCTTTTTCAGACTCCACAGATGGATGTTTAATGGCTGCTACTAATCAAGGAACAATAGATGTTTATGTCAGCCAAGCTGGCAAGGTACATTTGAAATCTGACAAAGGTGAGCATATCATTTCAAGATTTTAAATACATTTGAAATGTAAAGAGAATATCCCACACTAGCTGTACCCTCTTCAAAAGTAGTAGATTGGAGTAGATACCTCCCCTGGACTACCCAACTACTAGAACAGTACTGCTGCTTTTATGGTCCCCACAGAGGTGGTTCCTCCACGCTCCTACAACAGTTGAATCATATTTACTGAACATATTTGTTGATAGTTACCACAATAAAAGTTATTAGGAAGGAGGTGCTTCTTTGTCTTGCATTATTCTAATGTAAGATAACAAAGAGAAAAGTATTCCTATGTTGGGCACTCACACACTTCTTGGTTCATTCAATATAACAGCGTTATAGTACAAGTTCAGATCTAGAGTTTTAAAATATGACTTTTATTTTTTAATTAATAAATAAGTTATATTTTAAAAGGCTATATCTCTACTTGTACTATAACGCTGTTATATTGAATGAACCAAGAAGTTTGTGAGTGCCCAACATAGGAATACTTTTCTCTTTGTTGTCTTATTGTCTAATCCAGTGGTTCCCAAACTGTGCGCCGTGGCTCCCTGGGGTGCCTTGGGACACTTGCAGGGGTGCCTCAGCTTGATGATCCAGCACCAAATCAAATTTTTTATGGTCAATGTAATGTTAATATGTGGACAAACAGAAGCGCAAACCTTTCCACCACCACATAACTGACACTAAGGATGACAGGTCAGCACAATTTACTTCACTTCATTTTTTTTCTGAATTTCTCATTAACAAACTTTTGGCTTAGGGCTGCCGTGAAAACAATGCTGATACTCTAGGGCGACTGTGATTCAAAAAAGTTTGGGAACCACTGGTCTAATCTGTTTCTTGGTGCACCTCCCTGTACAATACTATTTGTCAAAAATATATACAAATAGGAGCGAAGAACAGTTATAAAAGACTGGAGTCTCTGCAGGCATACTTTGTGTTTTATCTGTATTAATATAATTTAATGCAGAAGCTCATGTAACAAGCTTGTGTAGCAGTTGGTATCCAGAGCAGGTGTAAGGAGAAATTGGCATGCTATACTTTATCATTTGTGCTACTGTATCCTGTATCAGCAACATTCTGAACATAGTATAAAGCTGGTCAAACCAGGGTTGCACGATTTAAATCAAATGATTAAATCATGATTTAAATCATCAGGGTTGGACGATTTAAATCAAACGATGTAGCTGTAGCTCTGGATCGTGCACAATCAGTGAGGTCATACAAGTGTGGAAGAAGTTGTTTGCTGTGGTGTCAAATCTCTTCAAGATCATCAATGTAGTAAAGATGGCAAAGGCAAAAGCTAAAATTGACTCACAAATGCCCACTTGCTGGCTAATCTACTTGATCCTCGGTACAGGGGGAAAAAGCTTAGTCCTGCTGAAATTGAGACTGCTATATAGTTTGCTCATTCCAATAATCGTCAAATTATGGACACTTTACGCCTAGTATCTCCTCTAGCCTAGTGGATGTCCTACGTAGCTCAACTTCAGTTAGACACTTCTGTAGTAAATCCTCTGAAGCAGATGGTCACCGCAGTTTCATTAAGTGCAGGAATTGAAAGGATTTTTTCCACGTACGGTTTTGTACAATCCAAAACGAGCAACAGATTGGGAAATGAAAAAGCAGCTAAGCTGGTGGCTTGCTACAGAGACTTTTCTGTTGAGGACGTGGGCAAAGACATGTACATGTTTGACTCAAACAACTGATTGAGTGAAATTCAGAGCCTAATTGTACTTCTTGATGCAACTGTTTAGTGTGTATATATTCTATTACTGTGTTCATTTTGTTACTGTTCTCACTTCAAAAATTGTTCATTTATTACTAAAACAAGGTTTAAACATCTAAAATTAAACAGTTTACTTTTAATTAAAAAAATCAGATTTAAATCAAATAAATCAGATTTTTTTTATTTTATTTTAATAAAAAAAATCAGATTTTTATGCAACCCTGGGTCACACACAATCCAATTTGTCATCCAAAGAAGTAACTGAAAGATTCTCTAAACAATCATGAAATGTTCTTCCTATACCTAACCAACTTCCATCAGACCAGCCCACTTCACTCCAACTGAACGATTCTGATGTCACAAGTAGGCTGACACTATGCTTGCTTATATTGTTTAAAAAAAAATGTTGGTAAAGCATTTCACATGTCATCAGACCCCATCCTCCATAATATTTGACACACACATTGCCGTGCCCACTAGCTTGTCAAGCATACCCTTCTGCAACACATTACACATTCTTCCCTTCCTGCACAGCAGCTTGTCATATGTGAGGTGCCCACCTCTATAATACGGGACACTTGCAGTCCTCTCCTCCACCCTTGTTAGAGACTCACAGTTGATATGATTTAACCAATTTGTCTGAATGACCGTTTTTGGCATTAGAGGCACATGATCAAGCTGGCCACACATCTAAAGATTATCTGTCCAACCAGCCAACTAGTTGATTGGTTGGAATGAAAATCTGGTTAAGGTATGAAAGCAAATGACAATCAGCAATTTGCTCCCAAACGCCGAAAAATGGACAAAAACTGTTGTTTGAACAAATTGTTTAGACCAAACATTTAACAAACTTGTCTGAACGACCATTTTCATCTGTTTTCTGGCATTTAGGAGCAAATTGCTGATCTTCATTTACTCCCATACGTTACCAGATTTTCATTCCAACCAATCAACTAATTGGATGGTTGGACAGATAATCTTTAGATGTGTGGCCAGCTTTAGTTATCGTTTGCTCTTATACATTACCTGATTATCGTTCCAACTAGCTGGCGGGTTGGAAAATAATTGGGTAATGTTTGGCCAGCTTAAGTCTTGTCTAAAATGAGTTGGGAGTAGGAGTTGTATATGTGTCAGAATGCTGAATTGCGCTATTTACATCCATGCTTCATACCAATTCCAGGTTGTGGTTTAGTTGCTACTTTTTTAGCTGTTGATATGCTTTCATTGTTATTTGTAGGAAGCATTACATTAAAAATACCAACAAACCTTCAGGCCTACTTACAGCTGTCTGGAGCTCACATTAATGTTAGCCCTGAAGTACCATTACAGGAAATTGAAAACACCTGCAGAGAGGAACAGACCATACTGAAAGGTAAGATTGGCCTACAGGAAGCTATTTTCACTTCAGTAGTTTCCAGTATAGAAATCTGTGGGTCTGTTCTGGCATTACTTTTAATAGGTACCATCTTTCTTTGTACGCTGTTATAAAGCTGTCAAACGTGTAACTACTGTATATGAGACAGATTACAAAAATAACCATTTCTGGAACCAATTATATGCATAATAAATTAGCTTATTTAAGACAAGCAGTTTCTCAATATATGTGGACATGGTACATTGGCTAACACTTCGTTACAAAGATAGATACGTTACCCTAAAAGGGAGTAACCATAAAGGAGAGTTGTACACGAGGAGCAGTGTGACATGTGCAGTACTCTTCTATTATGTGATTCGCAATCAAGCAAAACTAAAAATGAGCAAAGGAAGGTTTAGCTTCATTATAACATTTGTCCTTATGTGTCATTTGCAGCCACTATGAATTTGGTTAATGAAACGCAAAGCTGGATTAAGGCAGAATCTAGGAGAGGCACGGTGTACCTGAAACTCCAGGACTGGCTGCAGTCACTGAAACTTCGTACCACCTGAGCTTCCTACACAACACTGGATATTACTGACTTTTCTGGGCGGATCAATGCGACATTTGTTTTCCGTTACAGCTACAAATTGAGCCAACTTTAAAATACTTTAAACAATTGAAAAGGATTGTGGGATTGACCTCTCTCATTATATATTCATCAGGACAGTAACACATAATTTGACCTTAACCTTGTATAACTGTTACTTACAGAGTATAAAAAGCATACAGGTAAAATGTTAATGTGTGCTGGCCACAATATATATGTGTATGTGAGTGATGGACAATTGCCTTCTGGGTATGCGCCAATATCATAATTTTTATATGTCAACTTATTGACTGGCGTACGTTTATAAAACCATTGCCTGAAACTGCAGAAAATTAAATATCAAGTAATAATGCAGCTTTAGTAAGACCTTGTCTGATGCACTGTGCCTTGTACAACTACATGGATATGTCCAGTCTTCCATATAGCTCGCTCTTTTAAAGTAGAATTGTAGAGTGGCCTTCTCTTTACTATTATAATAGAAAAGCCTACAATGCATAAATTGTGATCTGGGGACAAAGGTACTATAGTAGAGCAAAATCTCAAATTTCTATTTTTATTATCAAAAAAGTTATCATCCAAGTATTAACGGGACAAACCCCTCTAAAACATGTATATGCATTTTTGGGTACAGTATGGGTTTTTTTCTCTACAGGAGAACCAGTGATTATTGTGCCTTTTGTGGTGTTTATGGAGGTCTCTGGTATACTGTGCGCTGTTTGGATTACTTCCTTGGTGTGTAGAACAGGCTAACTGATCCATGGGTAGCATCCTTAATGTGTCTGTCTCAAGGTGATCCAGTTCTTTTTTTTATATGATTATAAGAAAGTGTTCCCCGCACAATAATGGTTAGCCTTACTGATCTAAGCTGCTTGTTCCAGCTGATTCATATATAAGGAAAGTGACACTGCACTTTACAATTAAAATGTATAAAATGTTTTGTAATACATGATTTAAACTGCATCTATAAGGTTATAATGTACATAATTTACATGGTGCCAATATGTTATCTAGCAGATGTACCATTTATCTGCATTTGGTGCATCGTGTACAGTTTGAGGGACAACATGTTCATCATTTTACTACTCTTCAACCTTTAATAAATATAGCATTACATTCAGATAAAAATACTTTTGTCTTTAGCCTGATTGCTCCCTTTTTCTGCCTTTTCCATCCAAGCTTACCATTATTTTCCCATCAATATACTATTTGGTGAACCTGTTACTCCTCACTCCACATTGATAACATAGGATTTCCTTCTCTTTCTTTCTTCTCCCAGGAGTTTCATTTGTGCTAAGAGAACACATGGGAAAGGGGTCCTAGACTGCACACCCTGAATATATATAATGGGAGGTGCTACCTGTTGAGACTGTTAATGCAGACACAAAAAAAAAGATAAATCACAGATGCACAACTAAATAAATATATATATACTTTTTGCAATAAATAGAGGTTTTTAGCATAATCATGGCCACCCCAGGGCATCGCTCTAATGAGAAAGGTGAAGTGAAAAGTAAGATAGATAAGAGCAGCTAAGAGAACACAAAGTGACATGGAGGAAGACTTGGTGCATACGGTTTCTCCTTTTCATGTGTTGGAAGGAGTGACCGGTTAGTGCCCAGCGCCTTTATGCATCTGTGTGACTGGCTTGCAGTTCCTACGGCTTATAATTATAATGATGACCTATAACTCAGATTCAATAACAGCAGCTTTCATTGATTGTATTGATCGTCTTTTGTGGGATATGTTTTATTGTGATAAGCAGAAGAAATACAGTAAGAAAAGCTTTATTTTAGGTTCTTATTCATTTTAAAATAAATTTATTCATCATAGTATTTAACTAAAAAGTAAAACGTTTTTGTCTAGTTACATTTTCCTGAACAGAAAAAAACAAACCGATTATTCAATAGCAACATTAAAATGATGATCATTTAAGCTGATGTGCCAGGGTGTGAGGTCTAGATGAGCAGCGCAGAATGTTCAGTACAAGAACAGATGGTTTCAGGTAGAAGCGACTCTTGTCTTTAGATGGGATATTATGATACGGTGTTTATTGCAAAACAGAGCATTGCGTCATAGTCATGTGAATGATCCAGTCTGCATAACAAAATAATCATTGCATTTTCCTACCTAACAAATGAAGTGCAAAAACACCAAACTCTAGAACAAGACAGGTAAATTATGTCAAAAATCTTAATAGCCTGATGCCATATAAAATAATGCTTCCTTATCAAGACATTTTATGTATGCTGTGTAATATTAACTGGAATCTAGTCCATTGTACTAATCTGTGACTTGTTAAAGGATGCTGTGCATATGGGGTGTTTGATTTGCAAAAATAAAATAAAAAGTTTTGTGTATGTATGTATATATGTGTGTGTGTGTGTATATATATATATATAATATTTTTTTTAAGCAAATCTTGCAGTTTAAGTTAAGTCCAAGAAGTTTTCCACTCAAATTTATTCTGGTCTCATAATCGGGGCCGGATTAACGAGGGGGTGACGGGCAGTTGACCCCGGGGCCTCCACACCCACCAGGGGTTAAAGTGGGCCGGAACGGCAGACGAAACCAGTTCCGCCTCCTCCGGCCCACCTTACCCCGGCCCTGCAGGGAGGCTCCATTTGACGGGTGCCTGCTGAAATTTTGTTACTAGTGGGTGCCCGGCTCCTTCCCGGCAGCGGCATCCGGATCTGGAGCTCACACCTGAGTAGCGGCCAGCCGGACGGACGTGGATACCAGAGCAGGGCTTAAGGTAAGTATTGTGGGTTTTTTTCACTACAGGGGCATTTCTACAAGGGGCATCACTACTGGGGCACAACTACTGGGGGCATTATGTATAAGGGGCACTACTGTGTGTCATAACATGAATAAGGGACACTACTATGTGGTGTAATGTGAATCAGGGGTACTATGTGCGGTGTAATGTGGATAAGATTGTGCAACTGGTGAGTAATATTTCATGAGGGTGCCTATATGTGTGTCTTTTTCCTGTGGGTGTATATTGTGCGTGTGCCTGTGTTTTGTGTTTTCATGTGGAGCCCATGGGCCCCATTTCACATTGAGACATAACCCCTTTAGCACTCCTTTCAGTATTTAACAAACAGCGCTAAGCTTAGCTTCTAGCTGTTTGTCAATGTACCGCTTACGCGCGATACGATCCCCATTGTGCATACCCCCATTTCGTCCATATTTAATACGGGCCCCCACAGACATTAATTTGGCCCTGCTCATAATGTCCTTCACTTCCTAAAATGAAAGCTGCGTCCCCAGTTACTGACATGCTCTTTCCCCTCAGTGGAGTGCTGGGAGCACATATGTAATCTGTTCTCCCTTGGGCTCTTCCTCCCAGTAGTACAGTACTAGAGAAATAGTCTCTCTCTCTTATTGTGAAAGTGGTGATTTTACAAAATGTATTTATGGAATAATGGAGAAACTTTCCAGATATTCTAGGAAAATGTATGCAGAAATGCTGATAACAACGGAAAAGTCAGAGACACCATGGTGAGTGACCTTGTAAGAAAATATTTACAGACATGTTTTAAAAAGATATAATATGTTCTTATCAGAAAAATGCCACGACTAGAAACAGAACTGACTACTATCCATCCATGGGCTCATCTGCTGTTTCCTCTACAGTCTCCTCTGTATGTGACACGCCATTTAGTAGGTTACCGTGACGGTCATATCTAAACCAGGGTGGAGGATCATCTGTGCTGTATTCCAGTGTTTGATACTTGGATTCAGCTTTCGAAACAGCTGCCCTGTGGAATAGAAATATAAAATGTATATGAAATAGAATTGTTTTTTTAATGCTTCTACACAAACCTGTGTAGTTTAGTTACTGTAATTCTATGTTTGTTAATTATCTGCATTAGAAAACTTATCCTTGAATTTCTCACTTTACGATGCTAAAATCCATATTATTCTTTAAAACTGTAACCTATTATTGGGAAGGTGTAAAAATAAAAACATTACTAGCAGATCTTACTTGGTAATACTTTTACAGTAGAACATTCTCAATGTATGGAGTTGTCTGCAACCTTTCTGCAAATACTTCAGTGCCTTGTCACTGAGATAGACACAGCCAGAGATATCCATAATATGAAGGTAACGGCAGCCCCCGGAGAGATACTGGATACTTATATCTGTTATCTGTGTGCAATAAAGTAAATTATTAATCAGTACTATATTTTTGTACTGTGTTCAATGATTGGTGAAATATCCGAAGTACAACCTAGGACAACCTCAATCTTCCACACCTTTGCGGCTGCTGGTCCTGCCTGTAATAACTTTTTTGTCCACACTGTGACAAACTGCCAGGGGAGTGTGCAGAATGTGAACCTGCTGGATGGCCTGAACTCCAAAGCCCAGGTAAATAACCATTGCGGACCATGTTGTTGTTAGAATGTTCCACACAAACTTGAAAACTCCGTTATCCTTTAAACCAAAAATGCTGAAACTTTCTAGAATTTGTAAGTTGCCCAAAACCGCTTTGGCTAATGCACAAACAGACTTCATCCAAGCTTAAAAAATAGTGGCTATATTGCAAGTGAGTTTATAGCTGAATTATTAGAATTATGTCCAGGTTAATAATACTTTCTTGTGGTAACTTTTGTGCTGATGCATTATTTATATAGGATATTCATATCCATTATAAAATTCTATCTGACACAGAAAATTATGTCTCTGACAATAAGTAGAGAGAGGGACACATGACTATATCTGATCCACATGTTTAGGTCTCCAGCTTTTTCAGGTATGGGTCTCCAGCTTTCAGGTATGGTACTACATCTGAACCACAGGTATGGGTCTCCAGCTTTCAGGTATGGTACTACATCGGATCCACAGGTATGGGGCTCCAGCTTTTATTAGGTTTTTTGTTTTGTTTTAGTGTCAAATTTATATCTTAAATAAATAATACAACATAAATCAAGTTTTAAGTACAAATACAGACTGCATAACTAAGATACCTTTCTCTTTACATTCAAGCATGGGGAATGAAGTGTATGCTGACAGTTATTCTGTGTGGTCTTTGGAGACTTTACAGTTGCTGAATTTATCATTCCCAAACCACTGAAAAAAAAATTTTTGAACGTGACCCAACACAAATTGCCAGTGATATTTTTGCTTCTCTTTAATTAAATCTAATGGTGCTCCAGCCAAACAACTCCTAACTGTCATCTGTTTGAAAAATGACAGTTGGGAGCTGATTGGCTGGTGCACCATTTTACCATATGCAACGAGTTTTAAAACTCGTTGTGTATGATAAAACTCATTGATAAATGGGCCCGATGATCGAGATGGGAGTTAAGTATACATGGCACAATAATAGCATGCACGCTTCATAAATCGGGATTGTTTGATAGGGATGGCAATAAGAAAGCACTTTTTGAAACAAACTTGTATCAAAGCCGAGCTACAATTAGCCCAAAGATATGGGAGACTTGAACATGTAGAAGATGATTTTATGTTTTGTTGAGACCAAAATTGAACACTTCAGTCATATTGCTAAGCGCTATGCTTGGTGCACACCTAACACTGCACATCACAGTGAAAACACCTTCCCTACCATTAAACATAATGGTGGCAGCATCATGTTATGTGGATCCCTCTTTGTGGAATAGACTGGAAAATGGATAAAATGGAGAGGGCAAAGTACAAAGAAATCCTGGAGGAAAATCTGCTTCTAATTTATTTTCCAACATGAAAATAGTTTACAACAAAAAACACTTTAGAGTAGCTAAACAACAAAAGGTTAATGTATGGAAGAGGCCTGGTCAAAACCCAGATCTCAATTCAATTGGCATTTCAAAATCGCTGCTGTCCACCAACAATCACCATCGACCTCAGTCCTAAAAACAGCCAATGAAGGAACTGAGCATACAAAATTGGGCAATGCGACAAAACGACAGAACAAGGGGATAACTTTTATTATACAGGGTGGTCCATAAGTGTAGAAATATTATAAAAAGGAAATGAGTAAGGAAATATTAATCTAGTGTCTATAAATATGATATTGATAGACAGTAAAAAGGTCGACATAGTCTAGATAGACACCATATGTTAGACAGTCAATAGGTCGACTGGGACAAATGGTTGACAGGGTCAAAAGGTCGACACAACAATGGTTGACATGATTTTTTGTTTTAGGTTAGGCACCAGGAGGGATGGGTAGGCTGAAGATTAGGGCTAAGAAAAAAAAAAAAAAAAATCATGCATCGACCCATTTTTGTGTTGACCATTTTCATGTTGACCTTTTGACCCTATCGACCTTCTTACATGTCAACCTTTAATGTGTCGACATTTTATCCTAGTAAACCTATTGCCTGTCTAACATCTGGTGTCTATCTAGACACTGTCGACATTTTTACTATCTTTCTGTTAATCCACACCCTCTATGGTCTTCCTTTGGCATTAGGCTATGACCCAAATTGAGGGGACTCATGGTGCCATAGGAGGAGGTGGGGCAAGATAAATTATTCAAACGCCTGTGCAGCAAGTAATAGAATAACAAAACTAACCAAACTACTTTCAAACATTCAGGGAGGACATTATCATTTAAAAATAAAGAAAAATAAAAAGCTTCTCTGCCATGTATGATGGCAGGTCCTGCCTCATCCAGTATACACACTGCATTTATCACTTTTCAATTTCTTAACATTTTAAGATTTACCTTTGGACAACCAGCAATGTTGATGGATGTGAGCATCTTACAGCAAAATGCAATGGTTTTCACTGTATTATTTGTTGCTTGCAAACAGTGTGAAATATCCAGCAGTTCTAAATCCTTTGACTGATGGCAAAATTTCTGTTAATGAACAAAAAGATTATTTAAACATTTACAGAACAAAATGTTAATTCCCAGGTTGAGTAACAGAAGGGAAATAATAGAAAGGCATTTTGTCACATTGCATATAATTATATATATATATATATCTATTATTATTTGTATTGAAGCAGCATAAATTGTAACAAACAATTGATTATTCACCTTAAGCCTGTTCACAAAAATTATATTAAGAGCATTGTCTTTTATGCAAATCTTAAGTGTTAGGTTGACATAGTAGTACATGCCCAGGAGGAGGTATGGACACAAGCCGCAACCACCCATGGGGAAGGAAAATGTCCACGGGATTTTAACTCAAATGAATGTGGGGTCCTCCACTACTGATCACCACCTGGTATGTTGGAGTTGAATTTTGGTTATATTGGCAAACTAGTGTATCTTTGTAGCTCTCCTAAGCAGAGGAGAAATGGTCCTTTACTTTCTTGTCCAGATGGATTGGGTCACAAATTTGTGGGGTAAAGTGGAGACCAGCGCCCAAGCGGTCCAATTCTGTAATATATTTTTTTCCCACCTGCACTAATTGGCAACAGTAATTTCTTGAAACCCCTTGTTATTCATTGGTTTTTGGGTGGAATTCCCATTCTAGGGTGACTGTGATATAGATGACTAAATTATGTGTTGTATAAAGTCTTAACTGAATGCAAAAAGTCTCTGACTGGTCAGCATCTCGTAAGCAATGGTAAATGTCAGCTTCCTCTTGATTATACTTAAACATCTGTGGTTGGATGCATTTGGTCACACCTTTGGCCTAAAAAATAGGTGTTATGGAAAATATTAAAGAAGAGCTCATTGTACATGCTGGCAGGCAAGAGATTTCACGTTCAGGTCAGTGTAAGGACCAAGGTAGGTACAGTGGGAGAGGGAAAATCAACCACTTGGATAGTACAGGTCACTGTTGAATGATCTAAGACTTCCTGTAAAAAGGTGTAATGTATGGAAATAGCCCTTTAGATGGGAGCAGGTTACAGCAGTATAAGGTCAAGATGTTTGTGCCATTCAGCAGCAGAAAAGTGGTGTAGAGTCTAACATAATGCTGTGGATAGGGACACATTTTCAGATTTATTCAATGCCTTGTCATATTTTAAGGGTTTATGTATTGTTCTTTAACCAACTCTAAAGATGTGAAGGAGTAAGAAGCCATGCCATTATGGAAAGCAAGGTTATGAAGGAAGGGTAAGTGTAGGGATTTTTGAGCATTCAGCGCCACCTTATGGCAAAATGTGCCGAAGTTGTCGGGTATTCCATACAAATGGATTTTCCTTAACCTTTGGGGGCAAAACTGCATAAATTGTGTTGGTATTTTTTTTTTTTCTTTTGGAAGAAGAATGGTTAGTGATCAATAGAACAACAACATTTCCATCATGTTTGCGCGACCTAAATGAAAGAAGAGCAGGTGTAATTATGTTCAAATGGTAAAACCTGGCTGGATTTTTAGGTACCTGTATACCCAACTATAAAACTTCCTTTGGCCCACAGAAAAAGGATGCACTTTCCCTAAGGTGGGTACCTGCAGCCTATCTTAAGGCACACTGATATTGATTTATCAATGTTTGATCTTAAAGCTTGATAGGGAGAGGCATTGATTTTCGCTACAATTGATGCAAGGGAAGATTTTGGTCTATTGATATAAAAAAAATTGTCTTCTGTGAAGGCTGAAAGTTTCTCCTCTTCTATTTGGATACCTTTAAATGTTGCCCATTTATACAGGATGCACAGTACTGGCTGTAGAGCAAGATTGAAAAGTATAGGTGAAAATGGGCATCACTGGTGAGCTCCTCGCTCTATTGAGATTTTATCTGCTCTGAGACCATTTAGTCAAATGGCTTCAAAGTAACATTAAATTCACAAAGTCTGTGTCAAATGCCCTTGTCTTCAACACAACAAAGAGATTCAGACAAAGTACCATGTAAAAGGCACTGTGAGCATCTAAACTGAATGTTGTAAGGTTCCCAGATGTTGTGTGGAAGTAACTACTGCAGTAATGGCATACTTTTAACTTGGGATGTGCGCCGTTCCCTGAATTTTGGTTTTGGATCTGTATCTCCTTGTGTTTTGGATCTGGATTTGCCAAAACCGCCCATTGCGTGTTTTGATTTTGGATCTGGATTTTTTCTAAAAAAAAATCATAATAGCTACACATAATTTGGGCCTGTTTTTGTTCCTACAGTATTATTATCAATAACATTTATTTCCAGTCAATTTTGACCACTTCACAATATTGATTTCATCTAGTTTAGGCCAAAAGGTTGCATCCAGCTAGCTGGCTGATTAAGCTAAGCAACAGCAGTGGGCAGCACTAACATGTGGCAGTTCAGCTTCAGAATGGCATTGCAATGGTAGACAGGATGGCAGTTTAATAAACTATACGACCCCTAGGAAGTTTAAAAACCAAGAATGTTTTCCTTAACTAGTTCAGAGGCCTGATGGAGTTGGAATATGTTTATGGACTGAAGACGGAAAGGACGGAAGGATTGATTAGTTTTAAATTTATTTATTTTAAAGTTTTGATTCTTAAAAAAAAATTTGAGGGAAGATCAATCTAGGATTAAGTTCCTCAGTTGCTAAAAGGCATCTTTGATCTGGAGGAGATTTTTCAATTTTTATACAGTACATCTAATAGAAATGAGGTGGCCTTGCTGGTGGAGGTGCTGCTAGAACATACTGTAAACAAATGTTTACTTTGTATTTAGGGAGGTTTTTAGGGATAATGGTACCAAGACTTGCTGTTTACATCAGCGGAAAGCAGCCTGTAGTTCTCCAGCTAAACTAGAACTCCCAGCATCTGTTATGTTTCCTGGGCCTACTGGAAGTTATTTGTCAACAACAGGTGGCGTGCTTCAGGTTACCTCAGCCTGCTTTACGCACTGTATGTACCATGAAAATATGTATGTATGTGACTAATATACAGAAACTAATTTTTGTATTAAACGTATTTGCACACATCCTGGCAGGAAGATGCTCTGTGCTGCTGCTCATATTTGCCCACCCCATCACCTTGGTGGTTCAGAATTTTTAATTAAAAAATGAAAGGGGCATACAGGAGATGCTGTCTGTGGCCATTACAATTTATTGACATTCATAAACTATAAAATTAAAAATGTCAGGCAGCAATGCCCCAAACAGCACATAATGCAAAAAAACAAGCATTATGCGCAGTGGAGATTGGTAACAAAAACAAGCTTTCAATGCGCAGTGGACATTGGTAACATTGATTCCATACAAACTGGCTTTACAACATAGGTAAGATCAGATGTCGTCATCGTCATCCCCATCAGTGTATACATTCTCTTCTTCACACAATATTAATTTGTCCCCGCTGAAATCCATCATTACAGGTGCTTCTGTATTTTTTGTGACTTAATTGCCGGTAAAGGTCTTCCTTGTGGAATTTGTAATTAAATTTGATGAACATCATCTTGGAAGCAACCTCCTGGGGGCGTGGCTTGGCATACATTAAGACCGGTCGTGTTTGCCTGTAGCTCCTGCCGGCCGCCAAATAAATCAAACCCCAGTGTCAGTATAGAGACAGTATTGGGCCTCATACCGTACTTACTGACCTCTGCTACCCCAGTCTGGACAGTGACCGTGTTCCGGGAGTCAGAGAACGCTCTGGGTGCCCTCTCGCGGGTTGAGGCCTTTCTGCCGACCTTGAAGCCGGGGCCTCGATTTCCGGCCTGCCACCCAGCTGTGTTTGGCCCAAACCGCGTGTGCGGTGCTCACATACCTGCTCCTGCACTGGCCTCCCTTCTTTCCGCCTGCACTCCCTTTGCAGACTGCCACCAAGACACCTCCAGAGAGGGAAGACGCAACGCGTTCACTGCTGAGGGTTGACACCGGACTCCGCTACAGCTGCCAAGCGATTCGGCTAACCTCCTTCAAAGTCCCTCTGATCAGGTGGACTCACCCGCTACCCCCTGTACACCGCTGACGACGGGGATTGAGCACCCACGGGAGGCTGCCATTTTGACCTCTGCTGGGCCTGCTGATCTCCTACATGCACGTCTGCCTCCATATTGCAGCAGTTCCTCCCTCACTGACAATATATACATCCTGTGGCTGATGCTTGGAAAAGCTGCTGTGAGTGGTGAGTAGAGACCCTGCTCTTACATCTGCCTGTTAATGTGGTCTGGCCTCCTTGCCTGTGAGCCTTTTCTGCTGGAGACTACTGTGGATACCAAGGGAGAATAGAGAATTTCACTGGACACTACTACTTACTGATCCTGGTGTCCACGAGCTGTGCACTCAGAGTCCTCATTCCCTCCCTACTGCTGCTCTATCCATATCTATGAGTACTGAAAATTGAGACCTGTCGGCTGGCACGGGGTTTCTATTTCTTTCACTGACCTACATAATACAGCAGAAAGTAGCTTTGGAGCAAACTGAGTCACTGTTGATGTATTTGTGCCCATATTTTCCAGTTACGATCTTACTCAAGCATTCCTGTGTCTTTATACCTGAAGCAGCACTGCCTCCAGTGGTCATTCGGTTCTCCTCTATTAAATATGTGAGCTGATGTGCACCATGTCTATTTGCTATAGCTGAACGTGGTAAATTCACTACCCCTTTTCATAATGATATGATAGTTGAATGATTCCTTATACTTCAATATAATTATCGGAATCATTATCGGAAGCCTATGCATCTGTGAATCCTTGATATAAGCGCCGCTCCCTTAACTGGGTCTGTTCCCTCATGGCTCCGGAAAGAATTAAAACCACCAAATCTGCACCTCCTGTTCATTTCTTTGGAACCTCCTCAGACCCTACTAAAAATCGTCCTCATCAATCTCCTCCTGGGACTGATAACACCACTCAGAGCTCGACTAAACGTGTGCCCAGGACCTATAACGCCTCCTTCAGACGATATAGATGCTCTAGACGGCCCTGTAACTCTAAGATCAATCCATACTATGCTTAATTCATTTAAGATGGACATAACTACAGAATTAAAATCAAATATACAAACACTAAGGGCTGATATTCGTGAGGTTGGAGATTGAACTAACCATTTGGAAACTAAAATGGAAGAGCTTGTCGCTTCGCATAATGATCTAATCTCAGCTCACAACCTCCTCCAAGAAGATCTAAATGCTATGCGAGATAAAGTGACAGATCTGGAAGACCGCTCAAGACGCAATAACATAAAAATAAGAGGTATCCCAGACTCTGTCACGAATACTGAACTATATGACTACGCAACAGACCTCTTCCAGAAATTGCTCCCCTCTGCTTCCTCTTCAGATCTCCTGATAGACAGGATTCACAGATTACCAAAATCAAAACAAGCTCTTGCCCACTCTCCCAAAGATACTCTTCTTAGGATACATTTCTTTCATATTAAAGAACGCATTATTAGAGCTGCTCTGCCCTCTTCATCTACGGCCGAGTGTTTGGACAACCTTCAGCTGTTTCCTGACATCTCCCCAGCACTTGCTAGAAGATGCCTTTTTCATCCAATAACAGCGGCTTTACGCAAAGGAAACGTACAATATAGATGGGGATTTCCTACTAAGCTGATAGTGTCCAAAGATGGCAAATACACAGTTATACACTCCCCGGAAGAAGGGCCTGCTGTTCTCCAGGACTGGGGCATTATTATCAACAGCTCTTCTAATCTGCTGCCTCAACCTATCCCCTGAGAGTGGTCCTCTACCCAGAAATGATTTGTTTGAATATCGCTCTACTTGATACATCTGGCCTTTAACTGTAACGGAATACAGTAAATTTGAGCTCCAGTTTGTTATGTTATGTCTTTATGACCAATGCATTTCTAAAGTTAGTTTGCCGATACATAATTGGAGTTTTCAGATGTAGTAATAGTAGATTTTGCTGTATACTTAGCTATGTTGGCTTCTATATACAGGGTTCCGTCAGGTGATACTTGCCTGACATATATATTGACGGAATTGTTCTTGTTCTATATTCTGTTTTATATATTGGGGTGTTATGTGGATTTGCCTCTCCTCTTTTCGGCTAGGCCCGTTCCCCAACAACGATAATTTTTCTGCCACGATAATTTAGTGACAGAAGCTCTAGCTCCTTTATGGACGCTATTTCTGTTTTTATTTTCTTTTTCTTTTTTTTTCTTGTGTTCTTTTTCATGGATATTTGATTACCTTTTTATTACTTTGTTTTATTTTATTTTTTTGTGTTTTTATTCATTTGATTTTATTATCTCCATCATACTGGTGTGTCTATGCTTATTCTCTGATATATATAATGCCATGCACAGTTATAACTCGTTGTTTCATACCGTACCTCATGCCTTATTCTCATGATTAATTTTCTAAGTATGAACGTAAAAGGTCTAAACTCTCCTCGCAAGAGACGAGTTGCTTTAAAATATTTTTCTAATCAGAAGGCTGATGTGGTGGCAATACAAGAATCTCACTTCCCATTACATTCTCCCCCGCAGTTTACTAATAATATATATACGTCTTGTTATACTTCCTGTGGCCCATTTAAGAGAAATGGGGTAGCTATTCTTTTAAGTAAAACTTGTCCATTTAGGATGGAGAATAAGTGGACAGATTGTAATGGGAGATATATTATCTTGGTTGGAAAGATAGGACCTAAATATGTAACACTAGTGTCTGTTTATGCCCCAACACCAGACAGCCTCGTTTTCTTAAAATATTTTTGCTTAACTTGCAGGAGGTTAAAAAGGGAGCCTTATTTATAATGGGAGACTTTAATCTTGCACCAGACCCTAAACTTGACAAATTATCCACCTTAGATAAACAATCACTTAATGCTTCCCGTTCTCTTGCCTCTTCTTTTTCAAATTTTCTTGCAGAATTTGATCTGTATGATGCATGGCGGATTAAAAACCCAGGTACGCGCGATTACACTTTTTACTCTGCAGTACATAAATCTTATTCTAGAATAGATTTGCTTTTAATTGACAAATGGTCCCTTCAATACACTACACAGATTAACATTTTGCCAATTACATGGTCTGATCACGCTCCTCTGACTTGGTCCTGGTCTCCCTTTCCTAAATCACACTGTTTTAGACCATGGCAACTACAGGAATATATTCTACTAGACACTGAAGGCTCACACATTTTACAAGACGCGTTGACCTCTTACATTGAACTAAACTTACCTGCTGATACTTCTGTGACAAACCATTGGTGTGCTCTTAAAGCAGTTATGAGAGGGGCTGCTATACAAGCTGCAGCTAAGATCCGGAAAACTAACCAGGAGGTTTACCTTGCATATCAGTCTGATTTGTTGAAATTGGAAAAGCAGCATAAACAACAACCTCAAGACTCTTTGGTCCTTGCTTCACTACTTGAGGCCAGGAAGAAATTTAATAATTTACATCTCTCCCAAGTACAACGTGCCATTACTAAACTAAACCAAAAATATTATTCTCTTGGTAACAGAGCTAATAGACTCCTTGCGCGTAAGCTTAGGGGAAAAAATGCTATCAATAGAATCAAATGTATATCCGGTCCTAACAGATATGTAACTAGTAACCCTAAGGAGGATATCGCCCAACAATTTGCCTCCTATTACGAAAAACTTTATAATCTCAACCAAGACTCCTCTATCCCTCAGCCATCTAAAAATTTAATTCATTCTTTTCTAGACTCCCTCGTCTGTCCTCTATAGAATCTGAAGCCTTATGCTCCCCTTGGAGCGAAAGTGAAATAGAATGCGCCATTAAATCCCTCAAAAAAGATAAAGCACCAGGCCCAGATGGGTTTATAAATAGTTTCTATGTACATTTTAAGAGCAACCTAATCCCTATTCTAGCTACCCTGTTTAATGATGTTTCACACAACGCATTCCCTAAAGAAATGCTAGAAACACAAATAATCATCATACTAAAGCCTGGCAAGGATCCGACACTTTATCAAAACTATAGACCAATAGCTTTACTAAATACTGATGTTAAAATGTATGCGAAAATAATCGCCAACAGATTAAACCCTATTCTACCTGACTTGATATCCCATGATCAAGTTGGTTTTACCATGGGGAGACAGGCACCTGACAACAACAGAAGAGTCTTTTCACTCCTGGATGCCCATGCGAATTGCTATGTGCCTATGGTTTTGCTTTCTCTGGACGCAGAGAAAGCTTTTGACCGGCTACACTGGCTTTTCATGTCTCGTGTCCTTGCTGGGTTTGGCTTCTCTGGTTTGTTCTTAAAAGCTATTTTAACTTTATATTCTGCCGCTTCAGCTCGTGTATATAGCAACGGATTCCTCTCTAATAGCTTTAATATAACTAACGGAACTAGACAGGGATGCCCCCTCTCACCCCTTATATTCGCTCTATTCAATGGAACCATTAGCGGAAAAAATTAGAACCTCCCCTACCTTTACCGGCTTCACTGTGGATACCACTCAGCATAAGATATGTCTCTTTGCTGACGACGTATTGTTATTTGCTACAAATCCGGAAACTTCTTTGCCAGCCCTTCATGCTGTCCTGCAGGAGTACTCAGTGGTCCCATATTACAACTTAAATACCACCAAAACAGAAGCATAGGCATATAATGTTGACCACTCTGATCTATGTATACTCCAGAATAATTATCCCTACGCTTGGCAGTCCTCAAGCCTTACGTACCTAGGTATTAAAATCCCTCTAAAACTAGAAGATGTTATAACATTTAACTATCACCCTCTCCTAGAACAACTCTCAGCACTAACTAAACTGTGGGTAAATTATGAAATCTCCTGGATGGGACGTCTTTCTTCTGTAAAAATGATGCTACTGCCCAAAATCCTCTACTTATTTAGAGCCATCCCATTCCTAGTCCCAACTAGTCTTCTAAATAAATTTTACTCAGTATTTTCCCTGTTTGTTTGGTAGGGCAAACGTTCTCGTATGGCAAGAACAAAGTTGTGTAGATCTAAGGCCAAAGGAGGCCTGGCAGCTCCCAACCTTGAATTCTATCAATATGCCTGCCTCCTAGATCAAATGAAAGATTGGTTGTCACCCTTACCATCTAAGCCGTGGGTAGACATCGAAGCTTCTATTTGTGCCAATTTCCCTTTGAGAGATGCTATCTGGATTAAATCGGTTGATAGACCCTCCCAGTTGTTCAATTCCAGAAGTGTCTCCGATACTCTTAAAGTCTGGGACAAATTGATTGGTGCATATGATGATTTCTCACTCCCCTCTTCTAGCATGTCTACTTTGGCTCTATCAAAGTTAATTCCTGACCTCACTTTAGCTAATTGGTTTGACTATGGTATTTTAACAATTAAACACTTATACACAGAACAACAACTCAGCTCATTTCAACAACTCAGAGATCAGTATAATATACCTAAGAACGATTTTTTTAAATTTTTACAAGTAAGACATGGATACACTCTAATTCTCCCTCATCACGACAACTCCCTTCTCCTCCATATATACTTTCTAAACTTTCTACTGCTGACCACAAAGCGGGTATCACTATGTGGTACAATACACTGGGATGGGAAACTGATCTTAATATCTCTTTGACAGAGGAAGATTGGTCTAATCTATTCACAAATATCTTTAAAATGTCTAAATGTTTAAACCATTCTGAAATGCTATTTAATCTAATACATGGCTTATATTATACTCCAACTAAATTACATAGTATCTGGCCTGATTCTTCTAAATTTTGCTGGAGGGCATGTGGCTGCGTAGGCTCCCTCCTACACATATTTTGGTTTTGCCCAGTGATCCGCTCTCTGTGGTCAGAGGTATTCCGGTTAATTACCCAAGTTACAGTAGTGGTACTCCCACAGATGCCTGAAATTGCTCTACTACACTATTTCCCCCCTTTAGTACAAAAAGAAAACAAATATGTTATTGGACATATTTTTATTGCTACAAGAGCAGCTTTGGCTCAATTCTGGAAGAGATCTGATCCTCCCCTTCTTTCGGTAATAATCTCTAAGATTCAGAGAAGTTTCGAAATGGAAACCTTTGGGTTTAAATATTCTAATTTAACCTCATCTCCCTTGACGCAATGGCGTCCTTGGTTGAATTTCTATGATACCCATGTGTTAAAACTGACTACTACCAGTGATGTTGGTATTTCAACTTAATAATACACACATGTACTATTATTCTTATTCTGTATCTTTTTATTTATGTGTTTTTGTTTTGTTTTTAATTTGATTTTTCCTTTATTATTATTTTTGTATAATCCATGTACTATATAATGTTTTTTTCTGGATTGTATTGATACATATATGATCTGTATTGGAAAATCTTTACTCAATAAAAATTACTTGAGTTAAGGAATTAACCTCCTACGCCGATCACTGACAAGGTTCCCGGCTGCGCTGAAAGCTCTTGCAGAGTACACACTGGAGGGTGGGCAACCTAAGTAAAGCAAAGCCAGTTTGTGTAAGGGATGCCAAATTGCCTATTATTGCCAGTAGTGAAACGGACTGCCTATTTGGATGCTATCCCTAAAATAATCATCCACCATTCTCTGAATGGTGACCGTATCAGACAGTCACGGCAGACGTCACTAATTGTAGGCAGTTATTTTAGACCCAACCAGGTGTCATTAGGTTTTGCTGACTGATCTGCATCACCGGCAGTGGGTCTCTTAGGAAAATTTTGTTTTCCTGGCAGCCGCAGAAACTGAAGGAGGAGATGCTGCCGTGTCACGTGCCACTTGAGCTGACAATTTTTTCACCAACAGCTCTTTGCATCTCTTCAGATTTGTGTCTGTCGGAAAGAAAGACACAACTTATAACTTAAACCTAGGATCAAGTATGGTCGCCAAAATATAGTGATCTGATTTCAAGAGATTGACAACCCTTGGATCCTGGCGAAGCGAATGAAGGGCTTGATCTACAAGTCCGACATACTTAGCGGAATCACTCCGTTTCAGCTCCTCCTTCAGTTTCGAAGTGAAAATGGGGCAGATCACCGGGACCTTTATAGAATCCAAAACCCACCAGAATCCGACAGCGGGATGATGACGTTTTGCCTCGTTTTGAGATCCGACTCATGCGGGAAAACCCAAGCCGGACTCTGATCTCATCTCGGAACACAAGTTCGGGTGGATCCGGTTCTCGGAGAACCGGACCCGCTCATCTCTACTTTTATTAAATTCATTATTTAGAAAGCTCATAAAAGAATAACATAGAAAAACACAAATACAATTAACAGTGTACATGAGCCATTTTTTTCCAATAAAATAAGTAGCAATAAGCATGTGGGGGGAAGGGGGTAGGCAGAGGGGGTGGGAGGATGAAGGGGGGGATGGGAACAGGACTATCAAGAGAAACAAAACATTATAGAAAAAGCCAAATGCTGGTCAAGAAGTGTTATAAGGTAGAAAGAAAAACGTGCCATTTGGAGAACAGGAGAGAAGAATATTCAGTCGGTTATGGAGGTTTGCATAGGGAAGTCTGATTAGGGGGATCAGACTCAACCTCCGTGCATGAATCACACATGGGTAGTGAGCGCAGGGGGCAGAGGTAATGAGGTGTTGTCGTATGAGAGCCACGGAGCCCAAACTTGAGAATATATATGGACTCTATCATGAATATAGTAGGTAATATTTTCCATTTCCGCTATATGTCAGATTTGTGATTTTAGGGCAGAGAGGGTCGGTGGGAGAGGGTTTTTCCAGTTACAGGCAATCAAACTTCGAGCAGCAACTAAAATGTGGGACAACAACTTAACGGAGCGTTTGCTGAGATCAGGAGGGGGGTAACTTAAAAGGAAGGTCCATGGGTCTTTTGGGATCGGGTCTCCAAAGACCATGTTCAGAAGAGCATGAACCGAGGTCCAAAAAGGCTCAAGAGCCAGGCAGGTCCACCAGATATGGGTTAAGGTACCTCGGAGGCCACAGTTTCTCAGACGGGTGAAGCAGAAGGGAATCTATGGGAGAGCCGTACTGGGGTATAATTCCAACGGTAATATAATTGGTAAGAAGTTTCTTTAAGGCGGGTAGAGATAGAGGTTTTAGCGATTGCCAGTTTCATGTTGTCCCAAGCCTCTTCGTCAGGTGGAGGGCCAAGATCTATCTCCCACGAGCATTCATGAGGATTATTAGGCAGAACAGCATCAATGAGGATGCCGTATATTTGAGAGATCATTCCTTTGGACATAGGGTAATATTTACAGAGTCTTTCAAAAGGAGTGCGATCGCGGAGAAGTGGGGTCTGTGGTAGGGAGCCTAAAAAATGTTGTATTTGGAAGTATTCAAAGGGATTTTAGATTGGGTTGGATATTGCAGCTATAGATCTGATAGAGAGAGCCAGAGCCCTTGTGAACAAAAATCAGCAGAAACTTGAGGGATGCTGTTTTCCACGATTTCATATGGGCCACATGTAAACCTGGGGGAAGTTGGGGTTACACCATATGGGAGTAAGAGATATAGGAGTAGTAATATTAAATTTAAGTGAGTATAAGACCCATATGTGTAGGAGGAATTTGAGTGTTGGAGGAAGATTAGAGGGAGGAGGACGGTGCTTCTTTTGTAGGCCCCATAGGGAAGATAGGTCTGGGGAATTGATATAGCTAGATTCAATATCAAGCCAGGAGGACGTTTCGTGGGGGCTGTAGGACACTATTTGGGAAAAGTGTGAGGCTAGATAGTAGAGCTTAAAATCTGGGAGACCTCTACCCCCTTCGGAAATAGGTTTTTTAAGGATGGACGAAGACAGCCGAGGGGGTTTACCATTCCAAATAAAACGGTTGACTGATTTCTGAAGGTTTTGAAGGAGGGTAAGGGGAACCGCCACTGGGAGGGTTTGGAAAAGGTAGAGCCATTGGGGGAGAATATTCATTTTCACTGCGATGATCCTGCCCAGCCACGAGAGTATAAGCCTCTTCCGGGAATCCGCTTGTAATTTCGTAAAAAGTTGGGGAAGATTTTCCTGATATAAAAGATCATAACGTGATGTCAAAAAGACCCCAAGGTATTTAATTTTTTTATGTTGCCACTTAAAACTGTAGGAGGACTTAAGGGCCTCAACATCCTGGTGGGGGATATGGAGGGGCATGGCCTTAGATTTTTAAAAAATTATTTTATATCCAGAGAGGACACCATAATGGTCTAGTAATTTGTAAAGGTTGGGTAAAGATATCGGGGGCTGAGTGAGGGTAAGTAGAATGTCGTCGGCAAGGAGGGCGATTTTGGAAGATGAATTCCCAACCTGCACTCCGTGAATGTTAGGGTTTAGTCGGACGAGGGAGGCCAGGGGCTCTATCACTAGGGCGAAGATCAGAGGGGACAGAGGGCATCCCTGCCTAGTGCCATTTGAGATAAGGAAACGGTTGGAGGGGATTCCGTTGACGCAAACCGTAGCAGAGGGAGTGGAATAGAGGGCCATGACACCAGTCAGGAAGTCCCCCGATATCCCAAACGATCGTAGGGTTTGGGACATAGAGGTCCAGGAGAGCCTATCGAATGCTTTTTCAGCATCGAGAGAAAGAACAGCAGCTGGAGATCTCCTGGAGTTTATGGTATGAATTAAATCTATGGCCTACGGGTAATATCCCGAGCCTGACGACCCGGCACAAAGCCGACCTGATCATAATGGACCAAAGATGGAAGGACCTGGTTGAGTCTATTGGCTAAAATTTTAGCATATATTTTAATATCTAGATTGAGGAGGGAGATAGGCCTATAACTAGCACAGTTGTGCGGGTCCTTACCCTCCTTAGGTATCACGACAATTCTGGCTTCTAACATATCTGTAGGGAAGGAGCCCCCCTGTAACACAGTATTAAAAAGGGAGTGCAGGTGGGGAACCAGATGTTCCATGAATTTTTTATAGTATGCAGCTGTAAAGCGATCAGGCCAGACTTCTGTTGTTTTATGGAAATTATGATTTCCTCTTCTGAGATCTCCTCACTCAAGCCCTGGAGTGCTGCATGAGACAGCTGAGGAAGATTGGCAGTGGAAAGAAATTCTTGAATTGCCATCTCAGTAGGTGGGATAGAAGTAGGGGGTGAGGCAGAGTGTAGGTTGTACAAATTACTGTAGAAGTTCTGAAATTCAGAAC
Source organism: Taudactylus pleione (assembly GCA_031769625.1). NCBI lineage: Eukaryota > Metazoa > Chordata > Amphibia > Anura > Myobatrachidae > Taudactylus > Taudactylus pleione. The sequence continues at coordinate 33,281,892 of JAUIMM010000085.1, forward strand.
GAATAGCTGTGGGATCGTGAAGGTGGTGATTATTGGAATTTTTAATCATAAGGATATTTTGATGGGTTCATGCCGTACGGAGCCTAAATGCCACAATCTTATCAGCCTTATCTCCCTTTTCATAAAAGGTTTGGTTTTAGATGTTTAGCTGTGTGTTGGGAAAAAAGGAGAGCGAGGGAGTGTTGAACAGCAAGAAGCTCTTGTTGGTCATCTCTACTTTTAACTGAATGGTGGCTTCTAAGAAAGCCTCATAAGCAAGTGTGGTTAGTCTCCTGGCCTTTATCTTAACTAATATTGTAAAGCCTGTGTTTAAGATTGTGATGGGATGATAAGAAGCCAGTTGCTGAAGATCTTGATTGGATTTAGGGAGTAAAATGGTATATATGTTAAATGAGAGGAAATTAGTATGTCCATATATTGCCTGGTACAATTCCACCAAGGTGGGTGCTACATGATGTTGTAAGATCTTCTAGTAGTAATAACAAGAAAACCTAAACATGTAGTTTTCTAAAGATTGACGTATTTACCTGTAAATCCCCAAGTTCCCCTTGCTTGTATATAGCCACATAGGTATCCAAAGCCTCTCAGGTCATATTATGAAGTGAGAAAGTTTGCAGCAGCTTCATTTAATTTCCACAATATATATTTTTATAAAATTAAAAAATAAATCTATAATCAAAAGTCCTAAATAGTTTACATGCATATTTCATGCCAGCAAATGAGCCGTGTGGAATGTGTATAACTTCTGTGTCTGAATTTACATGTCTGATCTAGTGCACATTGGTACGGATACAATGTGTTCTTTATGAGGATTGTGACATTCAACGTCATTGTTTTGTACAATTACAAAAGACATGTATCTCCAAAAATGAACATCACATTTGTACTTGTCCATCATTTTGGGTCAGTAAAAAAAAAAGGAAATTAATGAACCTGATCCGTATATCTGCATCAACAACTGTTTGGCACATAATACATTAATTACATCTATTATATGTTTCCTGCATTTAGCTAGTAAAACCAGTACAGAAAACCCAGCTGTCTTTCTTATTACAGATGATGCTCACAGCTGCATGGACATACTAAGGCTTAGACTACTGAGAATGGTGATGGCAGTACTGACTTTTTAATCTTAAACAGAGCAGAAAAAGCAAACAGAAAAATCCCTCATACAGATGCGTTTACATTGTATAAAATGTACATATTTCTGTATTTTATTGCCAGGATTTTGTCATGCGCATAACAGAAGCTGTTTTGGTCTCATGAGCTTTAGGATAAAAGCTCAGTTAAACTGATCTAGAGCATCCTAATATCCTGAGGATCTGATTTCTATAGCAGTGCTTTCCAAGTGTTCATGGGAAGGGCCATATACATAGTTTATACAGAGTTCAGTTTCCTCTACAGTAAATTAAAACTGAGCTATGTACTGCCTGTGGGTAGCACTCACCTCTGGCATCTGTTCAAAGATGCATTTTGTCATCCTGCTCTATGCACAGCTTGGAGAGGTGAATGGGTGACAGATAGTAATTCAGTTTGTCTTGGTGGACTAGCTTCTAAACAGCACAGTACAGGAGGACTCTGGCGATGGGAGTTTCCTGAGGCACCAATATTTATATTGATGGAGGTGATTACTACCACAGACAGTATATAGTTGTTTTTATTTTTTGTTTTACTTTAGATAGTGAAAACCAATCATTCCGAATGTCATAGTTACCACCATTTTCTTCAATGAGAAGGGTTTGATCTAGTTGGGGAAGCCACATGCGGCAATAAAGTATGCTCCTTTATCTGTGTATGATATAAATACTGTATATAATACATGGTTTTTGGCCACTTTGCATGAACAAAAGTGTTGCTCAGCAGAGTGGAAGGCAGCATGTCACAGGCCAGTAGCCTACAGTCCACCAGATGAACAGGTATGCAGAATCCTGTCATGGTCAAAGAACTTTTCAGTAAACCTCTGATTGTCCACCATCAATCTAAATAACACAGATGGTGTACACAGGGAGAATATGCAATAACATTAAATAAGTGTAAGGATGAAGTGTAATTATGAAGGGGTGGTCCTATGGTGGAAGTAGGTTGGATTTATGGATGTGATTTGTTTCATGTTTTGCTGTTTCCACTGTGAATCATGTTGATTTGCAGTCTGTAATTACTGGTTATGAATCCATCATGAGGAATACACTGAACAAAAGTGAGAATACAAGGGCAGGAAAACATTTGCCTGATGTTTGCCAGAGACCACGTGGATGATCTATACAGCGGGTGGAAGAATGATGTTTGGACATTTGAGAGAGGTGGAGAATGTAGGTATAAATCAGAAAGGTCATTATGCTACATTTGGAATTACTGATGATGGCAGCTGTATTACCATGGATTGGCTGCTTTGCTGCTTCAGGGTCAATACAGTTCATTATCATTAAGGAAACAGCGGACACTGGATTACATCTACAGGAGAATATCAGGTTATCAGTCATTGAGTTGAAGTCTAAAAAAATTGGTTAAAGCAGGACGTCAGAAATCCTAATCACATAAATCTACAATAAAATGACAACACATTAGTATACGGCATTGCTATTTTATAAAGCCACAGATAGATTCTGTAGCATCCTGTACAATTGGCATTACTACATATAAAAGTTAACTTACATTTGCAAAAGTATACAAGTAAATGTTTATATTTAATGGTACCTGAATTCCAATGTCTGTGATCCCCAGGCATTCTGATACAGAAAGTTCTCTTATTTTGCTTTGAAGCCCAAGAGCGGTCAGTCCCTGTAATTACATAATTGTTATGTTTATTCCTCTGATTTACAGTTTCCATTACAGAAACAAGCAGGGATACAAATAGGTACCTGATGTACATTGTATCTATGCCTTCTTTATGCTGACAAGGCATTATCAAACATTCTATCTGCACATTATTTAGTACATCTATGTGACATGCCATCCATCAGGAATCATGTACTTCAAAACACAGCAAGAGAAGATGGTATGGGTTTAATAGAGTAACAGATGACAAAACTAATTTCCCTATAATTTATGTGCCTTGGCTAGGGAATCCTACAGGTCAGGAACTGTACTTTATGTTCTCTGTGCAGTATAATGCTGTGTGAGTAATGAGCTATCTGGAGACCAGATGTGAACGCCATTTCTATCCAATGTACATAGTTTACCTCTGGTAATGGTACAGTGAGCATGGAGTATACAGTGTGTTGCTTTCATCATACTACATCCTTATTATCATTTGAAATATTTAGAAAGCTTCAGCCTACACCAAGCTGATGAGGGATGGAGCTACAAATTAATGTAGGCTGGAAAAATAAATGCTTTAATATCAAGGTATATGTGGGAAAATAAGGATATTATAGAAATGGACACCTTCTAATTTTCTAGTAACCACAACAAACCTAGTCCTAATGGAGCAGATGGCTCTGTAATATCACTTACTAGTTAGCAGCCCATCAAAATGAGGCGACTGACGCTCAAATGGGTCACTTCGGTTAATTCTGCTCGCCAGCTCAGCGGGCGGCGAGCAGAAATGTCAGCGCCGTCGGGCAACATACTTTAATTCCCCCCATAGCGGTGAGGAGCAGCGTTATCCTTATATATAGATATAGGCATAGCTAGCTGCTGGAGTCTGCTTTATGCCGATAATGTGCCATTATTATCACAATACAGTAAGATTATTTGTATTGGAGGCTCAATGCCCTGTGCTAGTTATCACATGCCCTTTGCTTGTGGTCTTGCATGTGAGGAAATAGAGATCATTTCCTGCTTTTGTTATAGCCCGGTACATTTCAGATTCTTACAACAACAATACCGCCAGCACAATCAAATAAAACATGGCTTTGTGTATAAACATTCTCCACACAATAAATTGCCTGAGATAAAATCAGGCCCATATTGTTTCCGCAGCCTGAATCAGCAGAATGTAATGCACTCAACATCATCCATAGGAAGAGGGGTAAAGTAAAGATAATAGCATGATACTACAATTCACATTTGATAGCAAATCCAGCTGCTGTAAAGTAACTATATCTGACAATTTTATATATATAAAAAAAAAAGACAGAGCAGAAAACCTATATTTCCTGATAAATTATTTAAAAGTAAATAATTCCAACTTAAAGTGAGTTTGAGAGTGTAGAAGTTTGGTGAGGCTTGGAGTGTGTGGAAGTATTTTTTCATTCTGAGAGGTTAGAGTGGAGACATGTAACTGAAGAGGGATTCACAAGCTGAGACATTCTTATATAGCTGTGCTGTTCAATGGATGGGGATGCAGTCAGCCAATGGATGTACTACTATTGTCTCATTTTTTGCTCCGTGCTGTTCTTTGGATCTCTGTGTTGGTATAACATGTAGCTATTATTTTGCCACCATTCCCCATCTTGCAGACTGAAAAATCTTAAATAAAAAGCATTAGTTGTATATTAATCTGAGGTCACCATGTAATGTTTGTTCCTCACCAGCACTGAGGCAGTGCATGCTCCTTATAAATTGGTTATGGCCTTTGTGCAGATTGTGGTATAATATTACATGCAGGGGGGAAGTGGGCGATACAGAATTTCTACTGCTCCCCAATCACTTACATTCAATCCAAATACAACCGCAGACTAAACGTACTTGGCAGCTACGTACCATAATATGTCATTTGAAATGTGATCATGATACTTTCAGATGTACTTAGTAAGAAAATGTTTTCATCTGGATATCTGCAGTCCCCTTCTCTAGTTCCCCCTCTCCCTTCCCTCCTAGTACGCTATATCAAACTACAAGGTCTAGTGATCAAATCCCCCAATGCTTTATTTATTTTGCATATACACAAGTATGGAAACTTTCTGCCTCAAGTGTTTCTGGTCTAAGAAAGGGATATCATTTAATGATAACCCTTCAAGAAAAAGGCTGACTCGTCAATTAAATGGAAACCAGAGCTCATGGAAATTAATATAAAAGTTACTAAGACTACAAAGCAGAAATTGCAGATGTGCATTTTTTTTAAAAACATTTACCATATTTAGTGTGTAGTTATTTGTGTTTGCTTACGTAGTGAGAAAGTATTTCCATCATGGAAGCAGAGAGATACTAAAATTATAGTGTCATACTGAAGTGTGGCTTCCAAAACTATAATCATATACCTCATTACTGCCAGTGTACACCATGGACTGGGAAGCTGGACAATGGGATTATCTTCCAACATACATTTACAGAATAAGAGACTGGAGCTAGACTCAGCCAGATAGCCCACAGCTCACCAAAATAGGTCAGATAGATTCAACTGCATTCAGTAAGCTACCAAAATATAGTAAAGCTTTGTGTACATCGAGGCCTTTCTGGGTCACAAAAGTGTACAGCCACATGATTTGTGACAATATGCGCCATATTTTATGCATTGCACCTAGTTTTTTTTGAATTGCGGACTGAGATGGCCGCACCTGCAACGGTTCAAAAGTCTTATGACCCGACGGTAGTTGGGAGCAGCACACCTATAGCACCGTAGTGCAGAAAATGCCATTTCATTCAGTGGCACAGATTATGTAAAGGAGATAAAGTGGTAGAGAAGTTGCTTTTACAAGTTCTCTGCTTTGCATGAGAGAAAATGGCTTGCCCTCCCAGTAGATGATTCTCTGCATTACTTGGCAATTTCATACATGTAATAAAGACAGTCCTTTTTTTAAGACAAAAATATAAATAAAGGGGGTAGTTCTAAGTGGTATTTGGTTGGACGTTCATGTAACTAATTTTATGGGGCATACAAAAATTATAAAATGGGTGTGTACCTTAAATTAATAAGATGATCAAATAGCATATAGAGAAGCATTGTGGATCCATAGATTTTGTATTTTGTAAACTACCCTTATTGTTTTTTATAATTACTTAATGGTATATACACAATATTAAATAATAATAATAATAGCCATAAATATTTTCCTTTATATTGGTAATATAATATTTTGCTTTAATGTAATAAGAGCCCAAAAAAAAAAAAACTATCATCCAGTTCCTTAGGTTGCCACTGACAGTAAATAATTTTTGTTCAGTAAATAAAAAATAGAAGTGAGATTTTTTTTCCCTATCAGTAAATTGATATCAGTCAAAATTAGCTACGTCCTGATACTACAATGACAGACATAAAAGTACCGACCAATTATTTTGAGGTTATGTAGAGCAGTTATTTACAATTGCTAACACCATTTCTGCTTCTATTTAAAATTCCATAATTTTGTTCAGCAGTAAAATATGCTACTCATTAAGAAAAAAAAACAAAAAAACAATGTCAATAAAAAAAGTTATTCATACCCGGTCTGTAATGCTAGTCCCAGAAAGGTCAATGGAAATGAGTGAAGTCATATTGCCCAGAAGTTCAATGCCGGAGTCAGTCACATTCTCACAGAAGCGGAGGCTTAGGAAGTTTATATTGTGACACCTAAAACAAAGAGTGAATTTCTTAAGACAATTTGGTGCAACATAACTGAGCAATTAAACCACTTTTTTTTTTAAATAATTTATTCTTTATTAAAACATCTGGAAACAGGTTACATATGAAAGAACATGAAAAATTGTAAAAGACAACTGTAAATACAAAAACGTTGGGCACTCATTCAAAAGGTGCAAAACATTTAACATTGGGAGTGGGATGATGTTCATCTAAGGATTTCCAAATACCAAAGCAATCCTGTATAAAAATTGTGCGTAAAAAGCAAAAGAGAAAATGGGAATGTTCCAGAAGCAATTTAAATTACTAATGACACATGATAATCAAGTGGGGTCCCAAATCACTAGTAACAAATCACCAATAAATGTGCTGCTCTATTTTGCTGTAGTGGAAAACTAGAGCATGTGAGATTGGCTGGCAATGTAACAGAAAATGCTGTATGCAGGTGTATTCATAACAATGATAAAGCTATTTTCTTAAGACTGACCTGCTCCAGGGAGTAGGTAAGTATGTAGTGTGAGTCGGGATGAGTGAGTGAATGTGTAATAAAATACTAAAACATTGGTGTGTGTCATGTGGTTTTTTTAATATTTCTACAGTGGAGGTACCGGTGCCAGCAGCCTGCTGGAACTTGCAGTTCTAGGAGGAACACTTTGTTTTTGGAGGGTCCCCACTTTCCAAGGATTGCCAGCCTTGGGCTGACCAGTTTGGGGCTGGAGAATGGTTTGGCAGGGGGACCCTAAGCTGTGTGTCCCCCTGCTATGCTATTACCACCCTGGTTGGTTAAGCCATGTTTTGGTTAGAGGAAAATCGTGAGAACCGCACGTCGGTACCCCCCGATTTTCCTCTACCAGAATGGACTCAGAGGTCCATTATGTTTTTACATATACCTTTTATTACTGTATTACACTCAGAAGCCTGCGCAGATCACCATGATCTGTACAGCGCTTCTGCTAAACACGCTGCTGAGGAGAGGGTCTATTTCAAACTTCTATTTTGTTCTGAGTTTGCTCCATTTACGATCATGTTAGCAGACATGATTATATGTAAATCCACGTGGTCTATTCCTGTCTATGGAAAGTACTTGGGAGTTTTGCTGAGGGTGTGTTGACTTCATTTTCTTTTTTCAGACATGTTTTGAAGATAGATTTATTTTTTAACACCCATGTTTGCTTTTAGTAAATCTCCATACTTGAAAATCAGGAGAAACTCTCATGTGTATACTACCTCATCCAGAGACGATTCTTGGAATATCCCCTGTGATCTTCCTTACTTCACAGAATCGCAACTGACACTGAAAGAGCTCTATGACGTTGTTAAATCACTTGAGCCTGCATGTGATGTTTTTTTCTGCCCCCTGCTATAAAAAAACTTTTCCAGGCAATATCCCCCATTACTAGACTTTTATAATGCAGTTCTTTCTGGGAAGAAATTTGACAGGGCAACCCCTAGGGCGGAATTGTAGTTATCCCTAAAAAGGGCAGTGATTCTTCGTTATGTTCCAGTTATAGGCCCATTTAGCTGTTAAATGTTGACCTGAAGATTTGTGCTAAAATACTAGCTGAATGCCTGGCATCAGTGAGCTGCTCACTAGTTCACCCAGATCAGCTTTATTCTTGGGCGTCAAACCGCATATAACTGTCAAAGGGGATTGACCTCATTCATATACACACGGGTCCTTCCCGTACTGATGGCAACCATTGATGCTTAAAAGACATTTGACAAAGTGGATTGGTTGTTCATGCAATTAACCCTTCAAGCTTTTGGCTTCCATGATGCTTTTGTCCGAGGAGTTGCATCTCTCTATTTCAACCCCTCTGCATCAATATTAACAATTCGTTTTGCGTCTGCTTCGGGTCCCATCAAAATGCCACAAGACAGGGGTGTCCCCTTTTGTCTCACTTATTTGCTCTGCTAATGGAACATCTTGCATCTCGGGTTCATCCTAGTCCGACAATCTTGGGTATACAAGTGGGCTCCAGTGTCTGTAACTGACTCCCTCCAGTGTCCTTCACTCATGGAATCTGCTAGGATCAAGCATCCTGGAAAGATCCTTACTTATTGTGGGTAGGGCGTGTCAATACAAGGTTTTGCTGTGTCTTCCAGACTCTCCTGGTATGAGTCCCATCCTCCTTTTTTAAACTCTTCAGCAGACTGTCTAAATTTATTTGGTCAGGTAGGAGACCTGGGGTCAGTCTCCAAATATTATATAAGAGGTTCAAAGATGAAGGGTTGGGTATCCCCAATTTTCAGAAATATTATAGAGCCTTGTCCAGGCCATTCTTTGCTCATTCCCACACCCATCTTAGAGTTTGGGTGGACCTAGAGGCAGAGTTTTCATGGTCTGTTTTCAGTGAGCTCTATTTTATTGGTCCAGTTTTGGGCACAGGCCTGCTTTAGCCTACTTCTCCCTACGCTTAGATTCACACTGCCCATGTGGGACTATTGTGCTAGAGTATTTTGCCTTATCCAAAACCCACATCATATTTCCCCTCTTTGGAACAACACACGTTTCCCGCTGGGTATGGAGTGGACCCATCTTCATTTGTCCACTGGACCAAAAACAATATTAGATTCTTAAAAGGACATTCCTTTCATATACCATTTATATATTTTTTTCAATGCCTTCAAATTAGGCACTTCTACACTGCGCTGGTTGGCACCACTACAACAACCTACTATACTCTCCAAAAAATGTTGTACCTCCAGCGCTTACCCTCTCAAGGCTTTATTTCACAATTATATAGTATGCTACTCAATCTCAACTGGCCTAGAAAAGACTCGCATGAGCCAGCTTGAGAGGTGGACATGGCAGAGACCGGGGATGCTTAGCAGTGGGAGCGGATTAGAGAAAGTGCATCTGCTGATTAGTTGAGGTTATAACTTCAACCAGGTATTGGGAGATTTGAAAACAGTTGTTTAAGTGAAAGAAGCGGCACAGCACTGTTGAACTATAATGGCACAGGTATAATTACAAGTAACAAGTACATTTTCTTTTCAGAAATAAATAAAAATACATTACTTAATACTGAATTAAAAATGTACCGTTTACATGTTTGGAGAAAAAAAAAAAAAAAGAATCCTCCAACAGGAGATAGTACCAGCGGTAACCCCATTAATATATAGAGAAAAGTGAAAACATCTGCTCTTTGCCATTAGATAAATCAGACCCTAAGTTCTATACCTGGCACTACTTTTTAAAAATGGACCACTGCTCATTAGCCAGTGCAGGGTAGTTGCTCTAGGCTACCATTTACCAGCCAGCCTCTACTCAGACAATTGTTTAGTGTTCTATGTACTAAGCCTTGGAGAGAGAAAGTGGATGGAGATAAAGTACCAACCAGTCAGCTCCTGTCATTTTTCAAACACCTGTAAAATGACAGGAGCTGATTGATCGGTACTTTGGGGCTTATTTAGCCAATCAGCTTCCAACTGTCATCTGTTTGAAAGATGACAGTTGGGAGCTGATGGCTGGAGCACCATTATCATATGCAATGAGGTTTAAAACGTGTTGTGTATGATAAAACTCATTGATAAATGGGCCCCTTTATCGCCATCCACATTATCTCTCTCCAAGGCTTAGTACATAGACCCCATAATGAGTTTCCTGCTATGCTATGTTACCATAAACACAGCACGGCACTGGTAGTCTGAGAATACCAGCATTTTAGAGCTCCAAAATAAAAATTCTGATTTCTTCCTCTATTGATAGGAAGCAGGGACGTAAGGAGCAGTGTGTGGCTGGCAACCCCTTGCACATAAGAACGTGTTCTGCACTTTTCTATGTAGTGGAATGCCTCTCTAGGAACCCTGCTACATAGAAAGGTACAGGACATGTCTTTAGGACACACCTGGCACCACATCTTATTACTCCAGATCTCTCCTGATGCTTATATTGTGACATAATGATGTCACGTACATCAGGGGTGGGGTGTGCCAACTCAGGGCACCTCTACTTCCACCTATGGCACAGACAGGAAGTGCAGTCCTGCCCATAGCTGAGAAGCAAATGAGGAGGCAGTTGGCCTGGTAAGCGAGTATAGGGGTGAGGAGGGAAAGTCTCACCCCAATAAAATTTTAGGGCTCCCTTAAAATGTGTGGGGCAGCTAAACCTTTAGTTGCACCCCTGGCTGAGGTGGTTATTTGTATTTCTATTTAAAAAAACAAACAAAACACATACGCTGCCCATGAGCATTATTTTACAAGTTCTAAAAATAAAGGCTGGTAATAAAATATATTCACATAGAATGCTTTACAAAAATGTAAAAGTATACTGTTTATGTCAGTCACGTTATAACATCTTACACTAGAAATTCAACAGTACTTTAAGTACAGAAAAATATTTTGAGGCCAATTCTAATATAGGCTTAATGTTTGGATTTTTTGTTCTAAAATCCAGTAATCCAGAATCAGGTGTCCACTAATATTCAGGTGCCGAGAGTGGAGAGTAGGTAGCATCACGATGTCAGCTGGGCAGGCTATATAATCATACCATTGTAAAACGCCTCTCATGCCAACTGATTACTTCCTCCCGCTCCCACCTCCAAGATTTTGCCCGCCACCTTTGAAACTCTCTCCATCAGATTATCCACCTCTCTACAATCCTTCAGACTGGCTCTCAAGACCAACTACTTCATCAAAGCCTTCCAGCTCTCATCCTAACTTGCTGCTACATGTTCCTTCCTGTCTACCTCATCTGTGTCACACCTGTTTGTCTGCTCATCCCCTTTAGAATGTAAGCTCTTACAAGCAGGGCCCTCTTCCCTCATGTGCTTTTCCTTACTTACTACTCCTTACTCCCCAATAGGGCACCTAACATTTGGTTGTATATTTAGGTGTTATGGTCACCAATGTAGCAATGTGTATTATCCTTGTCCTGCATTGTATTGTATTGTACTGTGAGTCACAGGTCACTTATTTGTTTATGTACTTTGTAAGGTGCCGCAGAACACTTGTGGCGCCATATAAATGATAATAATAAAATCATGGTGTCTTCCTGTTCATGTAAATTAGGCCAATAGTGAGCATGACAAAAAGCTTATAAAATTTACTCTAATTACTTTCTGGCTCTATTTTAGAGCTAATGTTTGCAGAATTGGCAGAAGTAAAAATGACATCAGAATCATTAATGTGTGTCCAAAATAAATCATATTCATGACAATTTTACACTGAAATATGGATCAAATCTGAATGTAATGTCAAAGCAACAACACAACCAGTGACTGGCTGGGCAGGGGGCTGCACAGACTTACAGGGCTGGACTGATGCCAGCCCAAGGCTTTAGATGGGGGGTGGTCTTTGTTTCAGTAGAGGGTTAAAATGCTGTAAAAAAGGCACAACCTCTTGCAACTGCTGTCGCTGGTTCTGGTGTAGGCCTGCTCTCCACAGGCAGGAATTAATAGAACAGAAATAATTTGAAGTATAAATAGAGGCACAGAAGCAATTAGATTAATGTAAACTCATATTTTATATATATTTTTAAATGCAATATGATTAAAAGCTGTAGGTTCCACTAACAAGCAGATGGATTAACTGGATAGCTACATTGGAAATCCATACAATGAGAGCGATGGTTAATACCAGTATCTGCAGATAGGAGTAGTCATGACTAGTTTCACAGCAAAAAAATATGCTTCATCAAGAGGTACAGTAGGCACACAGGGAGGGTCGGTGCCAGTGTTTATACACACGAGTTTCCTCCAAACAAATGCATACCACCCTCAGCTAGTATGCCACTCAACTTACTGTATATTTAGCTAGGTAGGGGTATGATGTCAGTGCTTCCAGCGGATACTGGCCCTGATTCAGAGCCGGACGCTCTGACAGAGCGCTCGCTCTGAATCAGGGCCGTCCTTCCTAATTTTAGAGCGGCCTCCTGGCCGCTCGCATAGCTGTGGGTGACCACCCACAGCTATAGCGAGCGGCCAAAAAGATGGTCGCGATGGTCAAGACCATCGCGACCATCAGGCTTGCGACGAGACCCTTGTGGTAGGGTCTCGTTGCCGCAAGCCCTGGAGTGCTCTCGGCTCTATCAGAGCCGAGAACACTCCCACTGACATCACTTGTGATGTCAGTGGGGCTGGCCGCAGACGGTAGGCGTTCCCATGGGAACGCCTCCGTCTGGGCAGCAATGCCCCCGGCACGCCCACCAAAGTAGGCGTGCTGTCACTCACCATCGACAGCACGCCTCCTTTGTAGCGAGACCCATAGCGACGGCTTGGCCGTCGTTATCCGAGTCTCGCGCATGCGCACGACGGAGCCAGCTCCCTTGTGCGCATGTGCACTGGGCCAACATCGACCCGCTTGCGAGCGCTGAGCGCTCGCGAGCGGGTCTGAATCAGGCCCACTGTACCACTATGCCTCACTCCCCCTTCCTGCTGCCACATCACTGCAAGTCAACAAATTCTGCCATTAGGCCTACTGGCAAATTAATTTTCCCTTCTGCCAGACATCCCCCTGCTGCTGCATATCACCTGCCACAGTAGACAACACCGGAACTCATTGCCACATTCCCTTTCCCTGCTTCCAGACACCCCAACTGGCTCATTCCCCATTTCTGCTGCTAGTCATCCCAAACGGCTGCACCTCACCTCACTTGCCACCATGCTGCTACCATATCAGGCTCTGGTTTCTTTGCACGGCTTTAATAGCTGTAATGGAAACATTTATTTCTTATATAGCACAGCATATTCCATTGCGCTTCACAATTAAAAACAACATTAATAGAACAAAACTGGGTAGCAACAGACATACATAAAAGTAAGAGGGCCCTGCTCGCAAGCTTACAATCTATAGATCATCAGAATAGCCTTTAGTTTAGGGAAGTATATGTACAGTATTTTTATATAATACAGGTTGAGTCTCCCATATCCAAAATGCTTGGGACCAAGGGTATTTTGGATATCGGAATATTCCGTATTTTGGAATAATTGCATACCATTTTGAAATGTCTTAGGAATAGGGCCGAAATCTAAACACAGAATGCATTTATGGTTCATATGCACCTTATATACACTTCCCGAAGGTTATTTTATACAATATTTTCAATAATTTTGTGGCTCAAACAAAGTTTGTGTAGATACATGAAATTCATTTATATGTCATATACACCTTATACACACAGCCTATAGGTAATTTTATACTTTATTTTTAATAATTTTGTGCCTTAAACAAAGTTTGTGTACATTGAACCATCAAAAATCAAAGGTTTCACTATCTCAGTCATGCTAAAAATATTCCGTATTTCGGAATATTCCGTATTTCGGAATATTTGGATATGGGAGACTCAACCTGTACTAGAATAAATATGTTATTTAAAATATAGTCTTTTGGTGCAGAATATTTAAGAGAATTACACTTTTATATATAAATGAAATGACTACAATTATAGGCTCACAACTGACACGTCACACAAGGTATCACTGCTGGTGTATGTACTCCATTGATGTGACTATTTGTATATGTATTTGTATATGTATGCTTGTACTGAACATTCAATATATGTCTTAAATAAAAGAAAATTGCACAAGTGAATTCAGACAAGAGCCAGCAAGAGATGCCACTGGGTTGCAAGTAACCTTTTTGCAACGTCAGACTCAGTCCAATGAGCCATATGTGAGAAGTAAAGCAAACAAACAAAGCAGTGGAACACATCTTGCTAAAAATAAATAAATGGAAGAAAAAAATCAATCAACTATGTTGGCCCAAGCAGCTGTTCACAGGCTGCCAACCATATAAGAAACTTCAGTAAAAACAGAAGAAATGCTCTGAGCACAATACCTTTATGATAGGATAATGGATTACCCACTATATGTTGCACACAAAAATAAACTACATGAATGTGTACATCCATGCCTGAAATGATGGTTCTCACTAGAGGATTGTTTTCATACTTATGCAATTTTGGGGAAAAAAAAACAAACCTATAAATGTTGAGCTGTATTTTAAAGTAAAATTATTTATTAAGAACTAGTATTTTGGACCTGTCACTTGCTGGCTTTCTAGATATTGTGGCCAATGCAGCTGGATTTTTTTCTCTCCCTTCTCTTCCAACATACACCCCCTAACTCGTCCTACATCCACTCCATCCCCTCCTTCCTCTACATATCATCCGCCCCCCCCCCCCCTCCTCTACATGCCATCCGACCCTCTCACCTCTACTTTATGGCTGCTCTGAGCTTAAGGATCGGGCATCTCAGCCCTTAGCCATAGTAAGGCTCACTTATCTTCTTTTGTCCAGTGTCCTAAACAGCAGTGGAAGCCATTGGGGGCATGCCACCGGCTTCCACTTCTCATGAGAGAGATACGACAGGTCATTCCTCATTATTATAAAGATAACTAAACCAATGCTTCAAACTGAATTATAGTTTTGTTCATATATCAATGTTTTATCAGAAAATAATATTCATTATATACAATTGCCCCCTAGTAATATATATAAAAATGATTTCAATTATTCCCCATTTTATATATTTATACATACATTATTGCATTATAATTTAACAATAATTGTCCATTATTATTATGATCATATTAATGCTATGAGTCAGCACAAGGTTTCAGTTGTGTTATAAAGATGAGGGTTTTTTTTTTCTTTAATAACTTGTGATTTTAATTGTTATAATGTATACAGATTTACATTTTGATAATATAAATCATGTCTGAGTTACTTTATTACACAAACTAGACACCATATTGACTGGGGTAGTCACACTCTTGAGGAAGCGATAGACTGAATAACAAAATCAGTGACTGACGTCACTGGGATTCATTGTGGAACTTATAAGGAAAATAGGCAGCTGTAGAGGGGGCATTTTAGATGTCTTCCTCTGTCTCGTCCATAAGACTATTTGCTGAATTACTTTAATCACATTTTCATCTAAACAGAAATGTGAAGGATAGATCACTCATTTCACATTTTTTTTACACAACCACTACTGTCTTAATATCTTTTTTGGGTATCAGATCTGTGCTACACTACACTTTTTTACTTATAAAAAAATTACCTTGTGTACACTTAAGCATATAATGAACAACTCAATTACATGTTAGCAAAAAATGCACAAAATGTAAGAATGAATATTAATATGAAGTGTTCTTACTTTTGTGCTATTCTAAGAAGTGATAAGTCGCTGACACGTAGGCAGTTTGTTACATTTAATTCTCTTATTTTGATTCCTGAAGGGCCTTCTAGAACTTGTCGTACACCTGAATCACTGATCCTGGAACAGAATGTGAAATATATTAGAACTACATTTTATAAAATAATGATACAGCAGGATTACAGATGCAACTTATATGTCTATTAACACTTTGTAAATATTTCCAGATTGAAATATAGATATAGAAGTCTGCACACCTTTCAATTGTAAAGAGCACATGCTACACATATGGTAGATATCATTTTAAAGTTGTGTTTTGCTTTCACTGACTTGTACAGTATGTCAAGAGTTTGTTCAATATGACATTTACTTACAAGTAGTTAATATATAGGGGCTTATTTATCAAATCATATTGTGGGATATCCTACCTTCAGATGGTGTTAGCCACTGTAACCTATGGACTACTTACCGCAAATTTGTTTGGGGAAGGGACCTGTAGGATCCCTCCCCGGTGACATCCGCTTGCACATACGCCTATGTACATCGGTGCATGTGCAGTACTGACGAGGGGCACATATGCAATAATTTACTTCTTACTGATCTCCAGTACAGAGGCCCCTGTGTTGCTGCAAATTGCAGCGAGAATCTTTAATATCAGGGGCAGATCTCAAAAAAAAAAAAAATATGCCCCATAATTTTTGTGAAGACTGGTAAAATATTACAAAAAATATAATTATATAATTTAATGTTTGTGTCTTTATGATTTAAATTTCACAACTGTCTTGTCAAAGACAAATGGGTCAATAAACTGTAGTTCTCTACATTGTTGTACAACATCGCTTTTCTATAACATAAGGAATAAATTACACACTGCAATACATCATGGAGCAATGTAAAAGTCATATAAGCTTTGCAAATATTTATTGCATCAAGACCAGGGTCCAATAGCCTGTTATTAGCCCTGTATCTGGTCTCATCCAGAGTAGTGACACAGACATTGTACTTTTTACAGCATTCCTCTGCTTCTCAGTATACAGTATAGGTACAGTATAGGTATATTGCCTGCCACTTTAGAGACTGGGCGATATTTTATGGTAATTGTGGTAACAAATAGTAGTGATGTTGCAAGGTTTATCACCAGTTATTGTCCATTGTTGTATCTGGAGTAGTTGCCTTTGTTCCTTATAAATGTAAGTATATGGTTTTAAAGATGCAGAACAGGGAGTCTCTGCTTGTCAGCTATTTCCCTCCAAAACCTCTACCTTTTCAAATCACTAGAACTGGAGATAACTGGTGTCCAGTGGTACATGACCATCCCTCAGTTATCTGTTCTTCTCAGGGATGATGTCACCATACTTAAAAGGCACCTTTTTCAGCGTCTTCTTATCATTGGTATTTCTCCTGTAAATGTGGGATGCAGTCAATATCCCAACTGCGGGGATTCCGGCGCAGAGAATGCGACACTTGCCAGAATCCCATAGGTAAGTAGCTGGGTTGGGGGGAGGGTCAGCATTATGGGTTAGGCACTAGGGGGAGAGTTAGGGTTAAGAATTAAGGGGTGAAGGTTAGATTTAGGGAGGGGGGAGGTTAGGTTTAGGCACTAGGGGGGTGGGTTAGGACAGGTAAAGGGGGAGGGTTAGAATACTTACCGACAAGTGTCGGTATTCTAACCCTATCGGGATGCCGGCATCGGGATTCTGACCGCTGGGATCCCGAGCACTGGCATCCCAAACCCATCCCATAAATGTAGGTAACACCATGCTAACAGCGGAACGGTTAATTGGTGAAGAGCTCTTCAGGTAAACGGATACTAGATGGTATTACATTGTAAATGTAATTTTTAATATTGTTACATTGAGTGCTGTGTAAAATAAAGGTATTCTTGTACCTTTGCTATTGTGTCTATCCTGTGTGATTGGGGACTCACAGGGTATTGGGTTACAGTGCTCGCAACCACCTTTGTCACGGCAGTAAGGCATAAATAAAATAGTTATAATCACATTTATTTTGACTTATTTATTTTTAACTATTTCTAGGTCTATCAAAACCAACACCAAAACATGCGAAACAGCACTCGATAACATCTAATATGAATCCCGACGTCGGTATCCCAACAGGGTTAGATTACCGGCACTTTGTTGATCGGTATCCTAACCCTCCCCATCCCTACCCTAACCCTCCTTCCCCGATGCCTGAATCTAACCTACCCCCCTTGTGCCTAATCCTAACCTGCCTACACCCTAAACCTAACCCTCCCCCCTTAGTGCCTAACCCTCCCCCTAACCCCAGTACTTACCTTCCGTATCCCGGTGGTCGGGATGCCGGCGCCGGTATTCTGACTATGGTCGGTATTCCGGCATTGGCACTCAGACCACCGGTATCCCAGCTGTCAGGATATTGACCGCATCCCTACAAAACTTATAGTAAAATATTAATATATTTAAACATATTGTTTCTCCCTGACAAATATTTTACATTTTCTGTTTTATTAATATTATTATTTTATGTTTTCTCATTATGCCTGCAGCGTTTCTATTCATATCATCCATTATAATATGGAGCAGCACAGACGGTGTAATGGTTAGCATTACTGCCTCACAGCACTGAGGTCATGGGTTTGATTCCAAACACGGCCATAACTGTGGAGTTTGTATATTCTCCCTGTGCTTGCGTGGGTTTCCTCCGGGTACTCCGGTTTCCTCCCACACTCCAAAAAAATACTGGTAGGTTAATTGGCTCCCAACAAAAATTAACCCTAGTGTATATGTGTATAAGCATGTGGTAGGGAATATAGATTGTAAGCTCCAATGGGGCAGGGACAGATGTGAGTGGCCAAATATTAGTGTCTGTAAGGCGCTGCGGAATATGTGTGCGCTATATAAATAATTGTTAATAAATAAAATATATTATCTGAAAATGTTGAATATCAGTAATGGAGCCTCAACATGCTGTCTTAATTATAGTGCAATGATAGCATCCATGCTACACCAATCACCAGTGGTGGAAGTTCCAAACCTCCCTAATAACACTAAAACCCTCCCCCCATCTCTTATACCATAATTGGGTGTGTTCTGGCTCTCTGGAGCCCAGAGACAAATGCTTCAGTTACTTTCAGGGAGTAATGTAGCCCATACACCATCAACTACAATAAACGTTTCCCCAATCCCATGATTACACGATTGATCAGCAAAATCTAACATGTTGGAAATCCTAATTTGCCGATTGTAATAATTTTTTTGGTAAGAATCGTCGATTGTTAACCCCTACATTACCAAATTTTTTACAAAATCATTGGCAGAATTCAGAATTTGTCTGATTGATCGCTGATGTATGGTCCCCTTTACACCATGGTTTTTCACACAGTAGTAAAGTCTACTTCATAAGTAACAATGTAGTCAAGACACTGGAAAACTCAGAGTGATTTATTTGTGAACTATTACCTGCATGTTATCTCTTGGCTTTTACAAATGGGACACATGGACCCTAGATAATCATTCAGCTGTTCCTGTATTAATTCACATGAGAGTATCCCTATATGACTAGAAGAGCTGTCTCATTGGAGTAAGCACTAAAGCTGCATACACACACGATTTGTTAAACGATATAGTTTAACGATAATCGTTTGAAAAAATCGTTCACTTTCTGAGTTAAATGATGAACGATAATCGTTCATGCGCGTTCACGTTTGTAGTTCAGTCAGACTTGTCAACTCAACGATTTTCATTAAGGGAATATGCAGAAATCGTTTGTAGTTAAAAAAAAATCGTTCATTACACTTTAAAAAATCTGACAGATAATCTGACAAAGTCGTTCATAAAATCGTTGGTAACAAAATCGCTGTGTGTGTATGCAGCTTAAATATTATCAACTGTGTATTTTCTTTACCTGATCGGAAACAATATTATTGTGGAAACTTCCATTAACGCCTGATTTTTATATTGTATTGAAATTGAGCTCTCACTGTGAATATTAGAGCCACAATTTGTGGTTTAAGTATGATTTTTTTAGTATATTCTTTTATTTAAAGATGCAAACAATTAATAAAAAAATACAGTGAAAATATAAAATCAACAAAACACGATATACACATACTAAGTATGTTTTTTATTGGTATATATTTCAGGTATATATTATATTGTTTTTTTTATTTTTATCAAACATTTATCTATCACTCATTTGAAATTGGTACTAAAGACATAGCACAAGTATAAATATTCACTTTATTCATTACACAAATAGTGATTTATTTTTTTACCCGGCCCCAAACCCCCAGTGCCACAAGAGTTTTTCTTAGTTTCGTTATATAGAACACATCATATACATCTGGAAAGGGAAACATTTATTAATTAGAACCTCAATAGCTATTACCTAAACTAGCACTTCACTGCAAATACAAGTAAAGAAAGGGCACCATTTTTAAAGGGGATAATTTAAAAGACAGAGAACGAACTGACATACATTAAAGTATATAATTCCCAAGCTTTGGCAGTAAAAGGGAAATTCCTGGAAAGCAATTATAGTACATAATTAATCAACAAAGCATATAAAGACACAAAACATATAGACAGAGACCTACCCAAATGAAAATAACCCCAAGATAAAATATGGTTCGTCACACAATTTAACAACAAATCTAAAACTCACAAGGTAATGGGCAGTACTACTAAAATATGACACACTAAGCCAGATATTATAACAGAAAAAAAACACAAACTCAGAGAACAGTGAATCTCAAAAACAAGTTGGTAAATAGTGCAATTCCCAAAGGAGGATACATAGTTGGAAAATCATGCAAGTGGCTTCTTCTACTGCAGAAGGATACAGGCTAGAAATGCTATCAATGGAACATAAAACCAACAGCAACCAATCATAACATTCCAGCAAAGATTTCAAAATACGAGAAATATGTGATTTATGTGGAGTAATATACATATTCACATGCCCATGTTGTCTCCAATATGAGGCCCACATTAGAAGGCTCCTAAAAGTTAGAATGGCTGAACATAACAAGACTATCAAAGTACTTCTGCAAGGTCTACCACAAGTGATCCTTGTAGCCTAAAATTTATAGGAATGAAAATGATGCCAAAACCATGGAGAGTGAAGGACTTCATCTCACTTATTTTAAATGAAAAATCCAAGAGGATTGCCAATTTAAAAACAATGACTCCAGATTAAGTTAATTTAGCTTACGATCCTTTCTCAATGTTTACAATCTAAAACTCTTTATAAAAATAAAATAATTTTTCCTCTATAATTTTGCAATTGCATTTATCACGCATTGTAGCAGCAACCCTACATACAGTATATGCAATACAGTGTCACAATCAATATCCAGGTGTCAATTACTAAGCCCTTTTACTCATGTCTTACAAAGTCATAAATATTCATTAGGGATTATGTAAAATACATCTCCATCTCAAAACACATATCATGAGAAAACCCCGAGGAAGCCCAGGGTGGAGATGGATGAAATGTGTAGAATATTTTATATATTGTTTCCAAATGCTTAAACTTAATGCCTGAATTTTACACCTGCGAAAAACATGACAGCACTGTCCATCAGCAATAGCAGAAACATAACGAGTCAGTGAAGGACACCAGGAAGGTAAATTATCCCGGTGTGCCACCGGTGCATGGACCTGCAAAGGAGCAGCTAAAGAGCAAGCAGAGTGCTCATTACATTGGATCCATTTGAAAAGAAGGATATGTCTTTACTGCATTTAACATAGCAGATATCTATCTCATCTGGATTAATAGTTGAAGGTGATAATTGAAGGTCACCTCTTAATCCATAAGTGTGTGACTACCTTTACAAATACAGAGACTGAGAGTTTGTTTTTATAATATTGCATCCAGATATATAGTTCAGAATATCAATTAGTGGCTTTATTCTAGAATGACAGATCTACTCCACAAGGTTCACCTCTGCTTAACAGCTGAAAGTCTCAATCACTGCAATCTTTAAAAGTTTAAACTCTTTAACAGCTGCATAGTTCATAACCTGCATACACAGAAATTCTGAACAAATATACTGTCACAACCAGCTCTCATTGTATAAATAGAAGTAAAAATATTAGGTTATATTGTCACAGCTCATTCTTTGTTGTTTGATGCAGAAATTTTATAATAATGTATGAAAATATAAATGTTTACTCTCCAAGAGAACTTGTGAAGTCAGGGGTTCCAAGAAAAAATTGTGTGTAATTTCTGAACTTCTTCTGTGCAAGTAGAGAATGGTCTAATCCAGTGGTTCCCAAACTGTGTGCCGTGGCACCCTGGGGTGCCTCAGGACACTTGCAGGGGTGCCTCGGGTTGGTGATCCAGTCCCACATAAAAGATATTTAGTCAGTGTGATAGGCAAAACCAGTGCTAATGGCCGCAAATCAAAAAATATGTGGACAAAAAGAAGCGCAGCCCTGTCAACCACCACATAACTGAACCTACGGGTGACATATAAGCACAATTTACTTCATTTCGTTTTTACTGAACTTCTCAATAAGAAACTTTTGGCTCAGGGGTGCCGTGGAAATTATGCTGATACTTTACCGCGCCGTGATTCGAAAAAGTTTGGGAACCACTGGTCTAATATATTTTTTCTACATCTTCCCTGCTCATTTGCCATGGACACACCCATTATTGTTGATAGAAGGGTGTTTAGCTAGCAGACCACCACACACATATACAATGTTCTCCCCAGGCTATTTTCTGCAGGCGCATCGCCCGGCACTTCCCCCCGCCGCATTCCCGGTCACACTCCGCCTCCTGGTGTGGAACGCTGGCCTCTGAAGTAACTGGAGGCTAAGTTACTAATCCTGTAGTAACTTATTCCCCTCCCTCACCTCTGGAATATCACTTTCCCCTCCGTCACCGATGTTATAACACATTACCTTCCCTCACACTGTTGTAACACATTTGACATTCCCCTCCTATACCTGTGTAGTAACACATTCCCCTCCTTCACCTCTATAGTAACACATTGCCCTACTCTACCGTCCGGCTGCTAATCAGCGTTGTGGGAAAGAGGTACTTTGTCATGTTTTGATGTCCAGAACTAGACTCGCTCACTAGGACAAGGAGCAGACAGGGTTAAGGATCCTCCATGAAAGGTTTTAAACACAGCTGCATTACTTGGGTGTGATTGCTCTGGAGTGTGATGGATAAAAGAATTGTGGGACCCGGTGGGTGAGGCTTCTGATGCTGACTAGCAGCTGGACGATAGCTAGGGCTGGTGGAGCATAGCTAGTGTCAGGAAACCATCTCATGTAACAACATTTGTGATGAGTAAAGAAGTCATTTGTTTTTCCAAAGTAGTGTCAGAAGTGGGATATTTTTACGGGTGCATTCCACGTAGCAAAAGCCAGGCACTGCCTTGCCAGGTCAGTGAGTGGGGTTTACTGGCCCATAAAATTGGTTTATTTGCACATGTAGAAAAGATATGCAAAGTGCAAATGTGAAAAGTCTACACTGTGTCCTAGAAGAAAAATAAGTGTATGTACAGTGTGAATATTTGCAAGCAAAAACAATGTGTATGAGTTTGTTGCAGTAGAGAAAGGGTTATTGGAAAAAGTGTTTGTTTGTTTTTCTCCCTTCTCATCCTCTCTCTTCTCTGCCTTGTTAAGTCTGGTTGTGGTGCAGAGCTAAGGAGAAATTGTTCCTATGTGTAGTCTTTATAAACCCAATTAAAGGGGAAGGTTTTTATTGTGTTTGTGTGTGTGTGCGTGCGCGTGTTGTTCCTCCCCAAGAGGTAATATGCTGCAGCCACTGGCAGCTAAAATGATATGAGGGTTAGAAACATTGGCTTGTTGGTGTATGTTAAGGGAGGCCCAAATTCACTACTCCGTCAGCTCAGATAGCAAGATGGAAGAAATCCGCCGGGCCTTAACTAATGTGGCTGCTACACAGCAGACTCAGCAGGGCCAAATGCTAGCCATTGCTGAGGCCCAGGTGTAGAGCAACAAATTGTTATGGGCAGAGCTCAGTCAGTTCCAACTGGGTGAACCCGGGCCTGTCATGATGCAAAAGATGACACCCTAAGACAATGTTGAGGCCTTTCTGGTGTTGGCATTAATGGATTCATGCAGTGAAGTCACTTTGGTGTCCAGCACTCTAGTTCTAGAAAGCCTGATGGTCCGGTTACTGCCAGTAAAAGTTCTAAGCATCCATGGGCCACTGAAGAATATGACTATGTCTGTCTTTCAGCTACCATGAGAGGACAAACAGTTCAAGTGGTAGCTGTAATAGCAACAGGGTTGCCATACCCCCTTATTCTGGGATGAGACTTTCCCCTGTTCCGGGAAATTGTACTCGACTGGATCAGTCCAAACATGTCAGCAACTGAATCACCGGCAGGACGTCTGACCCTACATGATCCTATTACTCATACCCCATCACCGGAGGGAGAAACCAAGAAGCAGCAATATCTGGAGCCTACATACCAGGCTTGGGCTGCAATCAGACAAGCGTGTTACAGAAGATGTGAGGAATAAGTCCTGGTCAGAGAAGGATAGGAGGAAACAAAAACCTTGCCTAAAGGTGGAGTAGATTGGTCTCCAGTATCCAGGAATGTATCACTCCAAGACTTTGAACAAAATCAGTTAAAGGATGCATTGAAAAATGCCTTCAGATATGTTGTGAAAGTGAATGGAGTATGGGCAGCTGAGAGACCAGGCTGAGAGAGAATCATACTTTATAACAGAAAGGAATCTGCTATATAGGGTAGAGAAAATAGTATCAGCTCTTAGTGCCACAGGTACACGACCCTCTGGTATTGGCAGCAGCCCATATTCACTTTATGGGAGGGCATTTGGGAGAGGAGAAAACTCTCAATTGGAAGCTCCAGAGGTTTTACTGGCCAGGCATCTGCATGGCTGTCAAGAGATACTGCACAGTCTGCCAATGAACTGCCCATAAACCTGTTTACCTAGCTCCTTGAGTACATTTTCCTAGAATCCAAGTTCCATTAGTAAAGCAACACTTAAAGGAAGCACAGGGGTGGCAAAAGAGGGGTTAGCATACCCGAGTCACCATACGCACCTTCAAGTGACATGGTGCTTGTCCTGGTATCCAACCAAAAGGGTAAATTATATGTGCATGGGTAAGGCCCTTTGAAGTGATAGAGGACGTAGGACCAGTAAATTATAGAGTACAATAGCTGGGAAGACAGCGAATAGAGCAAGTCTATAACGTCAACCAGTTAAAACTGAAGGGTGGAGGAAGCATTTCCTCAGCAGCGTCTTCAGCAACAAATGTTCCGCAGACCCTTTTGTCCTCGACCCCCACCTCAAAAGACCACAGTGAGAGATGGCAGGAAAATCAAAACTATATCTGATGCAGAATCTCGTCCCAAATTTCAGCGACAGCGCAACCACCCTTATTTCAGCTTTGCAGTGGAACATAGAGCTAATGCTCTCCATAGTAATGCTGGTGCCCTGTCACAAACGTTTGCGCTTCCTAGGGCAGCTGATTGCCAGATTTGGCAAAGCTAAGTAAGGAGGAGTTGGGAAAAGGGAAATCTTTTCCAGGTAAAGAGTCTGCTTCACCAAATATGGCAAAGCTAAGAGGAAGGGTATGTGGCAAAGAGGGCACTTTGCCACGTTCTGATGTCCAAAGCAGAACTCGCTCCCTAGGACAAGGGGCAGACATGGTTAAGGATCCTGCTGTCTCCTACAGGAAATGTTTTACACACAGCTGCATTACGTGGGTGTGATTGCTCTGGAGCGTGTGATGAATAAAAGGATTGTGGTATACGGTGGGCAGGGCTTCCGACGCTGACTAGCAGACGGACAATAGCTAGGGCTGGTGGGGCATAGCTAGTGTCAGGAAGCCATTTCATTTAACAACTTCTTGATGAGTAAAGAAGTCATCTGACATAACCGACCAGTATGAAGAGTCTTTTTGCACGCAGGTTTCTACTGTATATTATGTATATGAAATGGCTTGAGAGTACAAGTCATAGAAGGCTCATTAGCATATTCTCTCACTGACGTCACGTGGGAGGGGGCTGAGCAGATGGAGAAAGTACTTGATTGTAAAAACCATGAAAACCTGTCATACCTTGTTGGACTAAAGGAGATCAACTGGTTTTTGAATTTGTATCTAAGTTTCTGCTATCCCTGACAACAGAATTATATGAACAAACGTGTGTTACTTTTTTCTGTTTTGGTTATTTTTTGTTTTTAAGAAACTTGTTTGCTACATTTCATTATTAATTTTTGTATACCTTAAACATTGTGACTATTTTGTCATATTAAATTCCAATTGCTAAAGTTCTATCTTTGTGGTCTTAACAGATTCACGTGCTAGGCAACACTGTTATTAACAAGCTGCATAACTGAAATATAGGTAAGTGTTTGGTCTATGAACTCTGTTTAAAGTCAATTGAGATTGTATTTAGAGATCATGCAGGGAGAACAAAAGAACTGTGTGCCGCTATGCTACGGAATAGCATACCAGCACTTCAAGCACTAAACAACTTTTTTATTTTACCAACTTGAAAGGACAACAGAGCGAGGGCAGTGAAAGCTACGTGCCTCCGCCTGCTACACTGATTGACACCGCTCACAGGTCAGTGGAGGACAACCCCTAGGGCCGCCATCACTGCCTGATCGCCAGTGTGTGCAGTGTGCCTGTCACCCACGAGCAGTTTCCCCCGTGCCAGGGGGAGCTCGGCCGGGGGCAGGGTGACATCTGCTCCCTGGGCCACTAGAATCTTAAAGTTAGTGGCCACTGGCTGGCTGCAGCTGCATCACATGCCCGACGACCAGGAGTCGGATAGAGAGGATGCTCTCTGACCACTCCATTTATGTTATTCATACAGTCAAAGCAGCCGGGAAGCACCTTCTCTCTGTCTTCCGGCCACCTGTCACATACCTGTCCTGCAGCCACAGCATCCAGCTGTGTTTGGCAGAATGCTGATTGGTGGATGTCTCTCCTACATTGATTGGTGGATGGCTGGAGCTATCCACTAATCAGAATTCAGAAGGCTGCAGGACGAGACGAGAGGGATTGATTGCCGCAAGGTAAGTATGTTCTATGGCTGGATCTGAGGTCTGGGCACTATTTGCAATGAGGGAGGGGAATAGATTTGGCCTATAACTTTTAATAAAAAGGAGAGGCAGATTTTGGGTAAGATGTATAATGAGAGGGTATTTGTGGCATTTCTTTTAATCACAGAGGGTGTGTGGGTGTGTGTGTGTTGTTAATCTAGTGCATTATTTTTAACAAGGGAATTGAGTGTGTGTGTGTAGGGGCAAATCTGTGATTTGATTTTTCATAAGGGAGAAGGGGGGTTATCAAATTTGAGGTACAGCTTTTAATGAAATGTGTGTGGGGGTCATATCTGGGGTAGAAATTTTAATAATGGAGGTTTTGATCGGTGAAGTCTGCATTCTCATTCAGTGCTCGAAGTGTGGCGGTATACAGCGGTATGGTATACCGGCACTTCAAGCACTGAGCCACCCGCCAGAACATCTGTAGAGGCATATGGAGAAGGTGCCGCCGCTTTCTCCATATGCCGGCCTGGCGCCCACTGAGATTTTGTTACCAGATTTTGCTCCCTCCCACAGCCGGAGCTCACTCCTGAGCTCCCCCTTCTGGCTCCCAAAGTGAGTGTTGGGAGATGACATGACGTCTCTCCCACAGTGTAGAAGGAGGAGCGGTCAGACCGCAGGGGGTGCAGGAGCGGGGCTTCAGGTAAGTACAGCTTGTGTGTGTTTGTCATCATGTGTAAGGGGCACTACTACAAGGGGCACTACTATTGTGATTGTGGGCAATGTATAGGGGGCACTACTAATATTGTGGGCAGTGTATAGGGGCACTACTACAAGGAACACACTATTGTGGGCGATGTATAGGGGCACTACTAATGTGGACATAGTATAAGGGGCACTACTACTGTGGGCATTGCATAAGGGGCACTATTATTATGTGCCATAATGTGTATAAGGGGTAAATTCGGCACGCACATAAGTACACCCTTAGATTTTCCATACCCTCACTTCAAATTTCCACTTCGACCACTGGTGTGAGATATAAATTTGGGGAATTGCAGTAATTTTAGAAAGACTGAAATATAGTTGTAGACAAATATTAGGACCACTTTTGTAAATACTAATACTGGTCTTTGTCAGATATAAAATGTTAGAATGATTCATTTACCTGATGCAGTCTGCTACATTAAATACTATAATGTTCTTCAGTAAGGAAATCGCCTTTAGACTGATATCAGTAATTTTCTGGCAATCGGCTATATAAATGTGGTTCAGGCTAGGGCAGGACCTGCTAATTGCTTTGATGCTGGCATCAGTAATCCGATTATTACCTGTTGGAATGCATTGACATGTTATTTAAAATCAGAGGAAACGGTCATTCAAACACAATACTTAGTGGAGTGTCTCTAACCTTCCATCCTGAGCTTCACAAGCTTCCGTTCTTGAGCCAGAACTTTGAAAGCGGCATCAGAAAGATGAGGAGAGCCCAGCAGGGATACTGAAACAATGTTCTGGCACTTATCAAGCAAAGTCTACACCAATAAGAAACCAAAAATAAGATATGCTAGGTGTTAAGATACATTTTACAGATTGCTAGCCTTATTAACAACTAATGTGCTGTATTGCATGTGCTTTTTATTTTTAAGAAATAGCACCAACATTTTTGATACAAATGTATCAATTAAATATGTTGTAACTTATATGACTACTTAGCTTTGTGTATTTACTGCTCTGACAAACAAAAACATTTTGCTCACATATCTTAATAATATAAAGCACCTGCACACTTTGAGCTCTTAACCTATGAACTGATATAGCTCTATTTCTCTTTATACGTCTGTCATGATATACACTACGGTAACTTTATACACAGCTACACTGATGAGGGTTGCAGGTGATACGGTTTCTCTGTGTGACTGTATTGACTCTCTATGACAATTCTGCACTTGTCTACGTATGAACTATTGAGTACAATGCATTCCTGAATGTAATAAATGTATTCCAGTAAAGCAGAGAACATCCAAAGTTATAGCACAGATGTTATTTTTTTTATATAATCTGTTATTATTGAAGAAGTAACTACATATAGTAAAGAGATATCACCAAGGCAGTGAAAAAGAAAGTGTACCAGTGATACTGAATAACAAGTAGATAAATTATGAAAAAGCAAGGAGACGTCGTAAAACAGCTCAAACAGAAGGAAAAGTTTTATATGAGTACAAAACTAGCATAGAACAACTTTATGCATGAGATAAATAGAAAGGGAGAAGACACGGATGTTATTTAAGCCATTATATGTGTGTTTTGTCTGCTTAAAACTGCACTAACAACACACGACTGGAAATATTACATAATATGTAAAAATAATATACTCCAAGTGAGCTTCAGCAGCAGAGATGACTGCAGGATACTTGAATATACCACGAGGTAAAGTAGTTGTATTACATTTTAACATTCAAACTAAATTACCCAAATCAACATGAACAAATCTGAAATAATTGTCACACCCTATCATACCTGTAACTGGACAAATATGAAGAAATATCTTGGTTTATCAGTAACAGAGCAGAGAGATTATATAATATATTAATATGCAATGCTGAAATTTATTGATTAGTAGGGACATAACACTGAATAATGTAGACCAGTGGTTCTCAAGCTCGGTCCTCAGGACCCCACACAGTTCACATTTTCCAGGTCACCTAGCAGGTGCACAGGTGTATTCATGACTCACTGATACATATTAAAAGATCCACAGATGGAGCTAATTACTTCACTTGCAATTCATTCAGGAGACCAGGAAAACATGCACTGTTTGGGGTCCTGAGGACCAAGTTTGAGAACCTGTGAAGTAGACCATGCCACATTCGGTAACAACAATGTTAAACAAAGCTATTGTATACAGCTTGTATACAAGCATATTTACACAATACATAGAGGCATACCCAAACTGCAGGCAAAATTTAAAAAAAACCTTGAAGCGCAGGGTTTTTCCTGCAGCTGCATGGTTTTGCCTATTAAATGGCCTGCAAGAAAATCAGTTGTGGTAATTTCTATTTAGGGTTTAAGGACCAGTGCCCTAACCATTTGGGGATTTGAATCCAGCCAATTGGTGATATATGCTGCCTTGAAAGGAGAAGAAGAATCCAGATCAGATCCTCTTCAGCAGGATCCAATGCAGACAAAGTCCTTTCTGGCGCTGGTTAAGAGTCTATGATTCCTTAAAAAACTATTTATTAAGGATTCATCACAGATCATATATTCAGTCACATGGTGTCTTTAAAGGAGACAACTCGATATAGCATACATCAATTCTGCATAAACTTTTTTTACGCGTTTCACAGATATGATTAAATTTTTATCTGATTCCGGAGGTCGAAGACTACTTCTTGCCCTTGAAGTTTGGATTTAACCAGGAATACCTCCTTTTTCACTGTTTAACCACTTAATGAGCTAATATTTTTTTTCAAAAACTGCTTAGAAATTGTTGATTTTTTTATGATAGAATTAGGTCAAGAACATCTTTATAAAACGTAACCATCACTATTTTGTATTAATTAAAAAAATAATAATAATAAAAAAAAAAAATTATATATACATATATATATATACACACAGTCAGGTCCATAAATATTGGGACATTGCCAGAATTTTCAGATTTTGGCCTCTATTCACCACCACAATGGCTTTGAAATGAAACAAACAAGATGTGATTTATCTGCAGACTTTCAGATTTAATTTGAGGGTAATTACATCCAAATCAGGTGAACGGTGTAGGAATTACAACGGTTTCTATACGTGCCTCCCACTTTTTAAGGGGCCAAAAGTAATGGGACAAACTAAACAATCCTAAATCTAACTTTCACTTTTTAATACTTTGTTGCAAATCCTTTGCAGGCAATTACAGCCTGAAGTCTGGAACGCACAGACATCACCAGACGCTGGGTTTCATCCCTGGTGATGCTCTGCCAGGCCTCTACAGCAAATGTCTTCAGTTCCTACTTGTTCTTGGGGCATTTTCCCTTCAGTTTTGTCTTCATCAAGTGAAATGCATGCTCAATCGGATTCAGGTCAGGGGATTGACTTGGCCATTGCATAACATTCCACTTTTTAGCCTTAAAAAACTCTTTGGTTGCTTTTGCAGTATGCTTCGGGTCATTGTCCATCTACACTGTGAAGCGCCGTCCAATGAGTTCTGAAGCATTTGACTGAATATGAGCATATAATATTGCCCGAAACACTTCAGAATTCATTCTGCTGCTTTTGTCAGCAGTCACATCATCAAAAAATACAAGGGAACCAGTTCCATTGGCAGCCATACATGCCCACGCCATGACACTACCACCACCATGCTTCACTGATGAGGTGGTATGTTTTGGATCTTGAGCAGTTCCTTTCCTTCTCCGTACTCTTCTCTTCCCATCACTCTGGTACAAGTTGATCTTTATCTCATCTGTCCATGGGATGTTGTTCCAGAACTGTAATGGCTTTTTTAGATTTTGTTTGGCAAACTCTAATCTGGTCTTCCTGTTTTTGTGGCTCACCAATGGTTTGCATCTTGTGGTGAACCCTCTATATTCACTCTTGTGAAGTCTACTCTTGATTGTTGACTTTGACACATATACATATACCTCCTGGAGAGTGTTCTTGATTTGGCCAACTGTTGTGAAGGGGTTTTTCTTCACCAGGGAAATTATTCTTCTGTCATCCACCACAGTTGTTTTCCGTGGTCTTCCGGGTCTTTTGGTGTTGCTGAGCTCTCTGATGCGTTCTTTCTTTTTAAGAATGTTCCAAACAGTTGATTTGGCCACACCTAATATTTTTGCTATCTCTCTGATGGGTTTGTTTTGATTTTTCAGCCTAATGATGGCTTGCTTCACTGATAGTGACAGCTCTTTGGATCTCATATTGAGAGTCGACATCAACTGATTCCAAATGAAAATGTCACACCTAGAATCAATTCCAGACCTTTTACCTGCTGAATTGATAATGAAATAACGAGGGAATAGCCCACACCTGTCCATGAAATAGCTTTTGAGGTGATAGTCCCATTACTTTTGGCCCCTTAAAAAGTGGGAGGCACATATTGAAACCGTTGTAATTCCTACACCGTTCACCCGATTTGGATGTAATTACCCTCAAATGAAATCTGAAAGTCTGCAGGTAAAGCACATCTTATTAGTTTCATTTCAAAACCATTGTGGTGGTGAATAGAGGCCAAAATCTGAAAATTCTGTCAATGTCCCAATATTTATGGACCTGACTGTATATGTATGTCAGGTGCATAAATATTGGGGCATTGACAGAATTTTCATATTTTGGCCTCTTATTCACCACCACAATGGCTTTGAAATGAAACAAACAAGATGTGCTTTAACTGCAGACTTTCAGATTTAATTTGAGGGTAATTACATCCAAATCAGGTGAACGGTGTAGGAATTACAACGGTTTCTATATGTGCCTCCCACTTTTTAAGGGGCCAAAAGTAATGGGACTATCAACGCAAAAGCTATTTCATGGCCAGGTGTGGGCTATTCCCTCGTTATTTCATTATCAATTAAGCAGATACACATCAGATGTGACCATGTCAGGGAAAGCCCAGCCTGGAGTGGTCGCATCTAATGCGACCATGCCAGGCAAGTGGTTAAAGAAAAACTATTCTACCTATTTAGAATGGATTGGTTGGAAGCTTCTTTGGATAGAGAATATAGAGTTAGTAAATTCTTTAACATATGGGAAAGTTATATCACTACTCTTTACTCAAGGACACAGCAATTACTTTATCAATGTTTTTCAACCACTTCATGGTTTGAGTTAAGAATTGTTGATAATGATCTATTAAAATAAATAAAAAAAAAAAACATTTGCTTTATATAATTTTTTTTACTAAAAAAAAAATAAAAAATATCACAAATCAGCCATATATTAGTTCGGGAGCGGCAGACTTTTGTCTATCTACCGAGTAGATACAAGAAATAAGAGCACATCGATGTATGTGCAATGCTGTGTTTGATGTCATTAGTATGTTTATAGATGTCAGATTAATAGATTTAACATTTGATCTGTATGCGGAGGAAAGAATGTAACCTACAGTTGTATTTGAATAGTAAGAAGAGAGACCACACATGTATAGCTTTTGTTGTTTATTAATTTCTATGCATTAATGTAAGTTTAAATTGTTTTATTAATGCAAATGTTTATGTAATTTCAAAACTAAAAATCAATAAAAAATTACTGGATTTAAAAAAACAAATCAGCCATATAATAATAATAATTGGACAGTAATAACCATTTTACCCTACAGGGTATTGCCCGAAAAAAAATTTGCGCCCATTTTTTTCCTATTCGATACCGTGGATATCAGCATTGCGCATACCTGCGATAATAGAAAATTGGTCGCAATCCCCATAGTTTTGCAGGGAAAACCTTGTGGTCAATTGTATATGCCCCATAATAACAGATTTTTATTTCTCTAGCAAAAGAAAAATTAATTTAGTTTATTGAAACTGAGCATCTCCTCGGATATGCAAGCTCTGCAAAAATATATTGCTTTATACAAAGCCTTCTTCCAGAAAACATGCAATAACTCAATATTCATATTGTTTGGTCTATTCTAGTGAGACTATTAACAAGAACTGCATTGTTTGCAAAATTCCACCATGGACCTTTAGCATTTCAAGGCTGATAGAGTATTTCCATGAATGTGATCTGAGGGATCGTTTTCTTGTCTGATGTTGAAATTTAGGAAGAGAGAGGCCAGCCCTCCTAGTCTGCTAGCTTTAAAACAGATGTTCTCTGCCTCAGTTTACATTCTGGTTACTAATCACTTTACTATGGGCTTGCAATATTCATATTTCTTTATTAAACAAACTATGGACACTTTAATGGAAATCTATAGTTAATAGATGGCATACAGTATATTTATTACAACATTCCTTAAAACTTTTTCTGTCCCTCTCCCCCCATCATGTACTGCGCTACAATGTATGCACATACCTGCGCACAGGAAATCCTAGTTGGGTGTAAGGAATGGGAGGTGTGAGGGAGTGTTAGGAATGGGAGGTGAGAGGGAGTGTTAGGAATGGGAGGTGAGAGGGAGTGTTAGGAATGGGAGGTGAGAGGGAGTGTTAGGAATGGGAGGTGTGAGGGAGTGTTAGGAATGGGAGGTGTGAGGGAGTGTTAGGAATGGTAGGTGTGATGGCAGTGGGGCAGCGAATCTTGTGACTGCTTAGTTGTGCAATGTCAATCATGCAACAGGAGGAGATACGGCCACAATGGAGAAATTCAATGCAAATTATGGTCATAAAGCGTCCTGGGAGTGCGGGACAATTACACAAAATTCTGAAGTCTCACGGACATTACGAAAAAGTAGGCAAGTATGCGTAGACATGATATATGTATCTTAGTGTATTGTGTTTCAGCTAAACACATTTTACATGTTATAGGTACTGTATGTATTTTATATTTTATGTCAAATCAATGAAATCTTCACTATGGGGCGAAAGTGCGATGATTCTTTTTCAATGTACATTGCAGCAGGGATAATTATTATTTATATCGTTATCCCCGCTATGTACTAAATATAACTTGTAGACACTGCAGTAGCGTTAACCTTTGAGTTACATCCCAGGGGTATCTGCGGATGGCGTAAACCAACTGGACCAAACTCTGAAAAGCTTTGCTTTTTGGAGTTTGGTACATAGGGGTCAGACCATAGTCCCCATTGCCTATAATGGGGACTGCAATCTGCAGTGGTAGTTAGCCTTTTGCAAGAGAATTCTGTGAAATCTCCTGCATTAGGCTGTTGTTACATTTCTGGGATACATACAATTATGCAGGATCTGTAGTTTCTGCATAATTTTATGAACAACCAGCTTAATAAATAGGTCCCTATATCTGATACCCAAAGCTTACATACCATAAAGATTAAAATACATTCATGCAACATAAATCTACACACACAAAACATTCTCAAAACATATGTTGGCATGCAATAAGAAACATATTTTATCAAGATGCAAACAGTCTGTGATGGAGGTTAATACAGGGCTACGGGAATGCTTTCGGACCCAGACCTGGCCCCTAAATAAATAATCTTCATATCCAAAGAGAACTGAAATCTCCTCTCTCACATTTCTTTCAGAATTATTTGAAGACGGTTAAAATTCCACACTAGTAGGAGGACAATAGGCCTGACTCATTACGGATCACTATTGCAATCGCAGCTACGATTATGCACGCAGGTCTGCTGTGACAATATGCTAATAAATGCAATCGCAAAGCTGTCGCACAGCCAGCATAGAGACACCCACTACAGCTATCTCACATCTGTAATACCTTGCAGACCTGCATATACATCGGGAACACTGAGTAACATCGGCCCTTCACGCACAATTACAATAGCCATGACCTTCCTCAGAGATTGCTAACCTCGTTGCACGCAGTTATTACGCAAGCTACGTAGGCCGTCGCAGTGGCTAATTTATGCACGCCCATGCAACGTCGTATAATCGGACAGGCACGTCTGTGTTTCTCCTTCCACTCCCCCCTCACCATGCTGAAATGCTCACGGCTTGTCACTCACTCTGCGATGGATTCCTATCTGCGTGTGTAAGTGCAATGCAGTCGCCGCGCAGTGCGCTGCATACGCATGTGCAATGGCTAACAATTGCTCGATCTGCGCATGTAGTTGCAATTACGATCGCTGCTGAATCAGGCCCAGTGTCAATTTCTGGAGACTTCAGGAGAGGGACTGTAATATCGAATATGCTAAGGACCAGTGCAAGGTTTCTTTTTAAAAAAAAAATATATATTTTATTGTTAGGAAAACAACATATTGTGATACAAGTATATCTTAAGTTATCCTCAACATAATAAACAGATTGCATGGAAACATCCAACAAAATAATTATAATATTTGCAGTATCTACATCCAGATATAAATTGTAATTACGCACACAAGAAACAGTTACAATTACCTTTATCAACCTTTATTAACAGGCCAGCTACAGTTATGGTGCGAGTCAAAATCAAGATCAAAAGGGAGGACCATTTTCAAGTACTTCCAAGTTAAACCACGATGTTAGTTGGAAGCATCTCCATAAGGAATCTTTAAGTAATGGGGATAAAGTATGAATATAAGGTAACCATGTACCTAAAAACTTTTCAGTAAAATTTTCTTTATTGGTGGACGTCTCTGTCCAGTCCATGGTAAAAAGAAATATGATTCTAGGATATAACAATGTAAGAGTAGGTGGGTTAGGTTCAATCCATTGTGAGAGGATGGTCTTTTTCGCAGCTGCAGTCAATTTGGTCAGAAGTAGTTTATTTCCTTTTGTCAAACCCTGTGATTGTGTGTTTGTGGTTATATTCCAGAAAGCCCATTCTTTAGAGATCACAAAAGCAATTTTTAGAACCTCTTTAATATATCTATTAAGTTCACCCCTGAAAACCTGTACACGTGGACAATCCCATAGGCAATGCACTATATCGGCGTCAGGTGCTGAACATTTATAACAATTGCCATTAGGTGCATCGCCAATAATGTATTTCAATTTGGGGGTGTAGTATGATCTGTGTAAAGTTTTTAAATGCATTTCATTATAAGAGACCGATCCCAATTGTTTGTTCATTTTAAAACATGAAAGAGCAATAGTCTCTATGGGGATTTGCGGGAAGACCTTCCATTTTGCAAGTCCTGTTGTACTTGACTCTAAATTAATAAGAGGTCGGGCACAAGAATATATAAAAGAGGTAGAGAAAGGTCCCTGTGGTTTGCGACGCAACGCACCATCCAGACACCAATTTAGATTGGCTACTAAAAATCCACGCAACATGGTCTGAATATAACTCATTGCCTGCAAATAAGGAAATAGAGGGCTAGTAATGGAGGGAAATTTCTCCTGCATTTGGGAGCGAGTGAGAGGTTGGAGTGTTTGGTCATTTAAAAATTGATAAATATATCTAATGCCACTGGTGTGCCAGCGTTGAAATTGGGTTGAATTGCCAGGTGAAAAAGATGGGTTACCCCATAATGGTTAAAATAGTGAGGACAATTTGGACAAGTGGGATTGTGATCTAATAACTCGCCATGCTATGCATGTCGTATTTATTAACATGTTTTCTTTAGCTGCGGGAGGTAAACTAAGAGGATGGGTGTGTAAAAGAGACACCAAATTATGGTGTGGAGTAAATGCCTGCTGGTGCAAGGTTTCTTGGCACCCTAGGCATTTCTTCAGCCTTGCGCTCCCTCCCCCTCCCAAACCCTCGGATAGCTACACAAGCTCTTATACAGTGCCCCCAGCAGTGGTCCCCTCTATGCAGTGCCCCCAGTAGTGCCCCTTATACAGTGCCCCCAGTAGTGGCCCCCTATGCAGTGCTCCCAGTAGTAGTCCCCCTATGCAGTACCCCTTATATAATGCCCCCAGTAGTAGTCCTCCCCTGTGCAGTGCCCCTTATATAGTGCCCCCAGTACTAGCCCCCCTGTGCAATGCCCCTTATATAATGCCCCCAGTACCAACCCCCCCAGTGCAGTGCCTCCAGTAGTGGTCCCCCAGATGCAGTGCTCCCAGTAGTAGTCCCCCCCAGCTGTGCCCCCAATAGTAGTCCCCCACCTATACAGTGCCCCCAGCAGTAATCCCCACCTTTGCAGTGTGCCCAGTAGTTGTCCCACCAGTGCAGAGCCCCAAGCAGTAATCCCCCCATCAGTGCCCCCAGTAGTAGCATCCTCCCAGAAATGCCCCTGGTAGTAGCCTCCCCCCAGCAGTGCCCCTACTAGTAGCCTCCCCCCAGCAGTGCCCCCAGTAGTAGTCGTGCCCCCAGTAGTAGCCTCCCCCCAGCAATGCCCTAAGTAGTAATCGTGCCCCCAATGGTAGCCTCCCGCCGGCAGTGCCACCAATAGTAGCCTCCCCCCAGCAGTGGCCCCAGTAGTAGTTGTGCCCCCAGTAGTAGCCTCCCCCCAGTAGTAATCCCAGACAGACACACACGGAAGATATAAACAAAAACCTCCACTTACCTTAATCCCACTCCGACGTCCGCTCCTCTGTCCCCCGGGCCGGCCCGCTCTGCATGATGGGAGAGACGTCATTACATCTCTCCCATCACTCACTGCAGGAGCCGGAAAATGGAGCTCATGAGGGAGCTCCAGCCCGGCTCCGGCAGGGGGCGCAGCAGCCGATGAGAGTCTGTCTGACTCTCATCGGCTGCTAAAACAAACACACAGCTGCCGGTGCCGGTGGCTGTGTGTTTGATACTAGTAGTGTAGTGCGGACTGCACTTATGTGCGGCCCACACTAGCGCCCTGCAGTGGCCGGCGTTCTTAGGCAGCTGCCTAAGTTTGCCTAGTGGTAGCGCCGGCCCTGATACGCTTCCTTATTCATATAACAGTTTACGCCATCCGAGGGTGGTATAAACCAATGGGACCAAATTCTGAAAAGTGAAGACATCTCCGATATCCCGGGGATGTAACTCGCAGGGACAGCAGTTATCTCTACCACTGTCCCTGCAAGTTATATTTACTACATAATGGGGATAATCATGCAAAAAATTATTATGCGCCCTGCAATGTACATAGCCACAATTCTTAGTACATAAGCCATCCGTTGGTAGCAGAATCTACATATGTTAAAAATACACATAAACCAGAAACTACAAAATAAACTTAGGTCAATAGAGCTTTTAAAAAGTAATTGTACGATCATGTTTTCAGAAAGAACATGGGAGCTGGAGAGTGTGTGTCACTATGTAAGTGAAGTGACTTTTACTTACTATGATGCAGTTGTCTGTCAGAGTAAACATGTCATTTATTTTCAGGTGCTGAAGAGAGCCGCATCCAGAACCTATATATTTGAATCCATCAACTGAGATCTAAAGAAAATGAAAATTAATTTATTGCTCATGTTTTTTATTGCTCATGGCAAGACAGTAATTGTCAATTGTGTATGAATAAATACATTCAGGGCACCGCTAATACATAGGATCTTATGCACAAAGCAGACTTGATGTGCACCACAAATGGATTTGGTTTTGCATCAACGCCCCAATACGGTTCCCCCAGAGCACACTTCAACTTTCCAAATTGCAATCTCCCACCATCTTAGAACACCACTTCCATTAAAGGCTTACAATTTTCTCCTAAAATAGTGCTCAGTTTAGCCGCATTTATGACTTAGATGAATCATGAGAGTGAGAGAACATCTGGACTGTTTTTATCACATCTGTTACTGTGTGTTTAAGCTTTTTACATGGCTTACTGTGCATACTGAAATGCAGTTTCCCATAAGTAAATTAAATAAGTAAAATGCATCCTACAAAAAGCATAAGACAAGATTCAATCTCTGCTAGTTCTGTGTTTTTACATAGCGGAAATGGTTGTGTGCCCTCCTGCAAAGCCAGGAACGCTTCTACAATGTGCCCTTATATTATGGTGCTTATGTCATTTTCGTACATTAATAATGTTTTAGAGCATAGCATACTGCATATACTCACGGACCCTTATTTTCCCTATGCAAATCACATCAAGTGCATTGCTGTTGATTGTTATACTTGTACTTTCAAATACAGATTAGTGTATAGATACCATTGCGCATTATTTGGCAATTCAGCATCAGCCTTTATATGTAGGTTACAAATCACTGGCAAGCACCAACAGAAGGTGCTGTGTAAATGTGCCTTCGTTTTCTGGACAGGCTAATTTCAATATTTTTCCCACAAAGCATTGCTGGTGTCTCTATCATTCTTATGGCTCTTCATACCGCTGACCAGTACAACCTTCCTGGCTCTGAGGCCAAAATAGGCTGAAAAGATCTGTCTGGAGGTGAATGTTCTGTGTCAGCAGAAACACCCATGGACATGGACACGCAGGACTGCTATGTACATGGTATTCTTCAGACCTTTTCATTTTGAAAACTTATTAAAAATAAACTGTGCAAATGTACTGTGGTTGATTATAAATTATTAACAAGATAATCAATGTACCAAATGGAAAATGTAATTTGCTAACACATAGTGTGGAGGCCAGGGCCGGCCCTATACGCTCAGCAGGCACTACAATGCAGGGAGGCGCCAGGCTGGAGAAACGGCCACAGTGCCTTCTCAATATGCCAGGTGCACGTTGAGATTTGCTACCAGCGGGCGCCCAATGGTTTCTTCCCTGGGAGCTCACTCCTGAGCTCCGGCTCCCACAGTTAGGGGTGGACTGGGCCTGGTGGTAGGGTGCCAGTTGCCCTCTGGGCTGGTCCCATTTTCTGTCAGTAGCTGCTGGGGTGGACAGGGCGGACGAGAGCCGCGCTGACCCCAGGTGGCAGGGGGTGTGGCCTAATCATGGGATACTGGGCCCACGCCCCCTTAGAAACAAAACTGAAAAATAAATAATTATTTCAGCGCCGCAAAGCGCTGCTGCGTGCTGGGGAGGAGGGTGCTGTGTGCCCCTCAGCCCGGCACACAGCCAATGGGGGGCGCGATCAGTGTGATCGCTCCCCCCATAGGCATAGGAGACTGCTCCGGCTGCTGCTTTAGCAGCCACGAGCAGTCTCCCAGTGCAGCCCAGCACACAGCAGCGTGTGCTGGGCTGCTGTGACTTAAGAGGGAGGGGGAGCAGTGCCGGGCCCACGCAGCAAGCCCGGGCCCGGGTAATTGTACGCGACCCCCTCTCGGTGCCCCTGGGGGTGGATGACAGCTGAGCAGCTGCCTGTCTTCTCTCTGCAGTGTAACCTGTATCCCTGTCTGTTGGAGCTCACACTAAGAGCAAGGGACCATCTGCACACTATTTGTCAGTTTACAAGAGTATTCAAACACTGTTGAATACACTTGTATAATGGCAAGTAGCTTGCAGACTGTCCCATTCTCCCAGCAAGAGTGAGACCTTATAGATAGGGAGAATGCAGGCAGCATGGTAAGCATTATGGGTGTAATGGGGGGGGGGGGGTAGTTGGACCTTGCGACACAAGGGGAAGCTAGAGTGATACATGAGGGGGACTGTAGTGACAATGGCACATGGTGGAGCCGGAGTAACAAACGTGAATAAGGGGCATTACCTGGACATGAGGTGTATACGGGGCATTATGTATATGAGGCATTACTGTGGGAAATATGTGTAGGGGACATTACTACTGTGGGCATTACTTTGGCCATTATGTGTATATGGGCCATTAATTTGGGCATTATATGTAAGGGACACTAGTACTGTGGACAATATGTGTATAATGGCCATTACTTTGGGCATTATGTGTATATCGGGCATTGCTCTGGACATTAGGTGTATAAGGGGCATTACTTTGGGCATTATGCATATAAGGGGCATTATTTTGGGTATTATGTGTAAGATGCACTACTATTGTGGACAATATGTGTATAAGGGGCATTAATATGTGTATAACGGGCATTACTTGGGGCATTATGCGTATAAGGGGCATTATTTTGGGTATTATGCGTAAGATGCACTACTATGTGGCATTATGTGTATAAGGAGTACTACTATCTGACGTAACATAAATAAGGGGCACTACATGCGGTGTAATGTGAATCGGGCACTACATGCGGTGTAATGTGAATCGGCCACTACATGCGGTGTAATGTGAATCGGGCACTACATGCGGTGTAATGTGAATCGGGCACTACATGCGGTGTAATGTGAATCGGGCACTACATGCGGTGTAATGTGAATCGGGCACTACATGCGGTGTAATGTGAATCGGGCACTACGTGCGGTGTAATGTGAATCGGGCACTACATGCGGTGTAATGTGAATAAGATTGTGCTTTTGTGTGGTATCATTTGAATTGGGGAGTACTATTGTGCCCTTTCCTTGTGAGACCACACCCCTTTTTTTGTAGCGCGCACTGTTCCTTTATAGAGTATGGGAGAAATGGCGCAAATGTATAGTTTGCAGGGGGGGGGGCGCCAGACACCCTAGCACCGACCCTGGGGCGCAGTATAAAAAACACTTTCTAGTTTGTGATGTTCTGTTACTAGGTTTGCACTACTGAGACTGATGTTACAGACTTGGGGTCTGATTCACTATGTATTGCTATTGCAATCCCAGCTGCGATTACGCACACAGATCTGCTGTGACAATATGCTAATGAATGCAATCACAAAGCTGTCGCACAGCCAGCATAGAGACGCCCACTACCTCTATCTCACATCCGTAATACCTTGAAGTGCTGCGTATACATCGGGAACATAGAGTAACATCAGCCCCTCATGCACAATTACAGCAGGTCTGACCTTACTCGGAAATTGCTAACCTTATCGCACGCAGTGAGTACACAAGCTGTGTATGCCATCGCAGTGGCTAATTTATACACGCCAACAAAACAGCACTCAAACGGACAGGCATGCCTGCATTTCTCTGACCACTCCCACCAGTGGCGGGCTGGGCCGGGGGGCAGGGTGCCATCTGCCCCCCAGGCCGGTACAATTTTAGTATTCCCGGGCCGCCAGGCTCCAGCAGGCAGGCAGCGGATGCTCCTGCTCCCTGCCCAGCTAGAGAGAAGATTGGGCCACCGGCGCTGGGCCAGTCCCATGTCCCCCTATGCCTACCCGGCCGCATGGCGCTTCAGCTACCCTGAGCAAGGCTCCGATCGGACATCAGAGTACTGGCTCCAGGGGGCTTCCCTATACTAAAATGGCTGCGGGAGGGCTGCCGCGCATGCCCAGCCGCAGCAGCTCCTCCCATGGTCCTTTGTGAAGCTCGTGAGCCACAACTCACTGCTCCGCCCCCATCCATGTCCGGTGGACTCCAGCAGCAACTCCAGGGCATCCAAGCGCA
Source organism: Taudactylus pleione (assembly GCA_031769625.1). Lineage (NCBI taxonomy): Eukaryota > Metazoa > Chordata > Amphibia > Anura > Myobatrachidae > Taudactylus > Taudactylus pleione. Next base: position 33,324,192 of record JAUIMM010000085.1, read on the forward strand.
GCAAACAGGTAAGGGCAGTGGCACTTGAGTGTGTCACTGTCATACATTTATTTTATATAATGGCAATGGGTTACATACCCCCTCCCCCGATCTCCCCCACCAAACACACTCCAAGTCCTCTTCTTTAAGTGGTAAAGTCTCTCAGGCCAGGTAAGTAATTGTCATTGTAATTTTTTTTATCATATAGATGTATGTATGTGTGTATACATATGTGTGTGTGTATATATATATATATATATATATATATATATATACACACACACTCACCTCTTCAGACAAGCTTATCAGATTCCAGAACCGACCACATAACCTTCATAGCTTCCATGTCTTATCACATCCCCTCTCACAGTCCACACATAACCTCACATATTGTCTTTCCTTCACATACTCCTGACATTTTGCCGACATTCCTATGTGACTGGATCATGCAGCCCACCTAGAAACTCTGCATTCTGGCCAGACCAAATTGCAATATATATAGCACCTATCCTTGTGTATCAATGCCTGTTTCCCTATAGATTGTAAGCTTGCAAGCAGGGCCCTCTTACCTCTATGTCTGTCTGTTATTACCCTGTTTTGTTCTATCAATGTTTCCAATTGTAAAGCGCAACGGAATATGCTGCGCTATATAAGAAACTGTTAATAAATAAAAATAAATAAATATATATATATATATATATATAAAATATGTGTGTATATATGTATGCATAATCATATACATATATATTTACATATATATATATATATGTGTGTGTGTGTATATATTATCTATTATGTGTATATATACATATATATGTGTGTATGTATATATGTGTATATATTAGGGATGTGCAGGCTCGGATAGGTTCGAGTTTGCACGTGGAGTTCGGATTTTTCCCTCCAAAAAAACGGAACTCAGGAGAGGCAAAACGTCATCTTGCATGGACGAACATCATCATTCCTGGAGGGAAAAATCCGAACTCCACGTGCAAACTCGAACCTATCCGAGCCTGCACATCCCTAATATATATATATATATATATATATATATATATATATATATATATATATATAAATGGCATAAAGCTTGGCACTCCTCCTCAGTCAGTGATTTTCGGGTGCCCTCCGCAAGTAACAAAAAACTGTAGTGTAGAAAGTGGTAGCAGCGGCACTCCTTAGTAATAAATCAATAAACAGATGAAGTTCTAAACTTCTTTACTTCAACGTTTCAATCTTTTGGATTCTTCCTGACGAAAATCCAAAAGATTGAAACGTTGAAGTAAAGAAGTTTAGAACTTCATCTGTTTATTGATTTATTACTAAGGAGTGCCGCTGCTACCACTTTCTACACTATATATATATATATATATATATGACAGTATTTCTGAAGACAGAGGACCTCATTCAGAGTCGGTCGAAGCGGCCGCACGGTCGTACGCCACCGATGTTCGCTATACTGCGCTTGCGTAAAGTTCGCAATGCGCGTGCGCAAACTAGCCACTACGATCAGAAATTTCTCTCTCCTTGAACACAGCCAGGTCGGTAGTTTGAGTGACAGATTGAGGCGTTTGTGGGTGGTAACAGGGGAAGGTGCTTGAAAACGGAGGAGTGGAGATCCGAACGCAGGCGTGTCTAATTATGCGGACGGCGTTTTGTGGGAGTGCATACGGTTTATGGGAGTGTATAATTAACAAAGTAGCGTCATAGCACATGTGATATGGGAGGTTTTTACAGAGAGGGTATGGTCAACCTTAAGCTCTACGACCAGTTTCGATGGTTGCCAATGGTCTCGATTAATCCTTATATGCCCGAAGATGACGTGCAATGTGTACGAGAAGGGGGCGTATTTTTTTGTCTTCCGACCGCTTCCTCTCCTTGGTCGGCCAGCTACCGATCCGAACTTAGGGACGCAACTTGTGAGGGAATCATTTGCATATACGGCCCCTTTTCGCGTACGACCGTGCGGCCGCTTCGACCGACTCTGAATGAGGTCCAGAGTGCCGCCATTCCTTCTTGCTGTGTGTGTATGCATATATGAATATATATATACACACACATACGTACACACACACAGCAAGAAGGAATGGCGGCACTCAGCGTCTTCAGAAATACTCTAATTTATTCTGACGCCGCCATTCTTTACTGCTGTGTGTGTGTGCATGTATGTATATGAATGTATATATGTGAGTGTGTGTGTGTGTGTGTGTATATATATATATACATACACACACACACACACACACACACACACACACACACACACACTGTATTTTTTTTTTTTTTTTTTTACACTAACTCATACATGAGCTAGATAGAGAGGATACAGTCAGTTTGCCAGCAGACGGGATGCCAGCTGATAAATCCCAGTGTCGAAATCCCGACCTGGAACTAAACATAGGCGTCGAAATGCCGACGCCAGTTTAGATACCGACGCTGGAATTCTGTAGGTATAGCAGGGCGCCTTAGTTGTAAATCGCGGGCAGGAAGGGTTAGGTTTAGAAATCACAGTGGGGGGGTTAGGCACCACTTGGGGGGGTTAGGGTTAGGCATTAGGGGGGACGGTAAGGTTTAGGTATCAGGGAGGGAGGAGGAGGGGGAGGGTTAGGATACCGACCGACAGGTGTCGATATACTAACCTGTCAGTATGCCGTCATCGGGATTGTGACCGCCGGGATCCCGAGGAACGGGGGAGGGGGGGGTTGGGGGCCCCAGAGATATCAGTGTACCGGGCCCCAAAGTTTCTGCTGCCAGCCCTGTCTCTGGTCTCCCGTTCTGTCCTGAGCCAGCAGCTTTCTCCTCTTCAGTGGCTGGCACGCAGCAGCCTGCACTGATGTGACATTATGTCACGATTGCGCATGGGCACCTGACAGTAATACTAAGAGCAGCTCAGGCAAGCGGAGCTGCCTGGGTAGCATCATCCTCTCTGCCTGCCTCCCACGGCTATCCATGAACACGGCGGCGGCAGCGAGAAGAGAGCTGCGTGGCCGCACCGCAGTGCACTGGTAGGCGGTGGGGCCCCAGCCGGGCCTGTCTGTAATAGACAGTAAATATTGTTATTGTGGCAGGGGGGGGAAGAAGCTAGCAGGCGGTAGCACCAGGCGGGCACCCCGCGTGTCCGGGCCCGGGACTAATGACTCGGCAGTCCCCCCCTGAAGGCGGCCCTGACCAGAGATCATCACCAAAGTTAAGAAGTTAACTTTTGCTGAGGAAGGGGAGGTTGAGCCTGGTGACTATTGAAGGAGGAAGGGATTATTTAAGGGGGGGACTTGCTGCAGAAATTACTGAAGAACAGGGTTCTGTGAGGTTATTGCTATAGGGGGGAGCTGTGAGGTCATTACTGTAAGATGGTCAGCTCCACTGGCTTCAGCTATTTTTAATATGCCTCCATTTTCCAGATGTGCACTGTATAATGGGGTCTTGGGGGCCCTACGTATTTTATCAGTCCCGGGCCCCACAATTTCTGATGGCAGCCCTGGCTGTAATCTGTTTTGTGGGCTTTTCAGGTCACTGTGCCTGGAGGATAAATAGCTGCTCTACCTTAGTAACACTAGCCCATAAGGTGCCCAACATTCTCCTTAGATACATGGTCCTCGTCTGAAGGAACCGATGCTTCTGGTTCTATGGTTCTAGCCATGAGAAAATGATGTGCAAGTACACTGAGCTCAGGGTTGCTCTTACAGATTCAGCAGTTGGGCTGCTTGGGTGTCACCTTTGTCCCAGTCATTCATACTTTAAAGAGTCATAAAATCAGGGGCGTATTTATAATGGGTGCAGGGTGTGCGGGGCACACAGGCTCCTGGGTCCAGGGGGAGTCCGCACTGCACACCCTGCACCCACATTACACTTACCTCTCCGGAGTCCCACGTCGGCGCCTGCGCTGTAAAAAACATCTGTTTTCCCGTCGTTTGCGCATGTGCAGTACAGAGAAGATGGTCGCTGCGGCCATGTTCCCAGTTACCTGCGCACGTGCTATAGGCTCTGGGCACACTGCCCAGAGTCTATAAGTGTGGCACTGGCCGCGCACCGCTCAGTGTGGCGGAGACTGCTCTCTAGAAACACCTCTGCATAAAATAAATGCGCACATATGTATATTGTATATACTTGATGCAATGTAGCAGCACATTAAGTGAAATCCCAGGATTCGGAATTGAAGAAAAATCTCAGTCCGGCGATTCATTTGTACAAAGATTCCCCCCCACTACTTTCCTTTGTTTCCCTCTGGCATCCCTCTGGCTCTTTCCCTTTCACTTATCCCAGTCACACAGCGGTGGCCAGAAGGGGCTTCTCTTGTCGGTGGGCATGCTGTCCAGTCCTCTTCCAGGCTCAGCTGCAGTAGACAGAGAGCAACTGCATCGTGGGACTTCATCTATTCTAGGGGCAGCTTGGAGAGCCTGAGAGGACCGGATAATGTGGCTGAAAACTAAAAGGTATTATCCCACTGCCCCCTGCCAAATCCACAGTTTGTTTTGAATCCTTTAATACTGGGGATTCAGTGATTATAATCCCAGGTATTTTTGGGACTCTAAAACATCTGGGATTGGCTTCCCTAACAAGTAATAACCCCCTGACATCCATGTTACCCTTTGCTTATCCTGCCAGTGTTCCTGAGAAAACAGCACACATTACCTAATTTGTTTGTATTGCAGAACTCACTATATTCAAGCATCTCTGTAAAATCAACATATGTTTTTCAAGAGAATTTATGGAAACCGAGCATACATGAAGATAACAACTGAAGATTAGTGTGAAACATCAACATAGCACCACAGATATTAGTTGTGAGGTCAGGTAGTTAGTGTGGTTACTCAGTAAAATATTTAGACAATCATAAAACTTGTTCCTGGCTCAGAACCCAATCTTGACTGATGGTAATTATGTATGGATCTTTTAGGTTAACAGGTTCATTAGTAATACTAAAATAGTGCATGGTATTGCAATAAAAACAATGGTTTAAATTGAGTTTGCTGGACATGATACTGGAAATATTGAGACAGACAGACAGAGCTTCTAGAAGCACATACACAGCATAGACCACTGTTACAGCCATATTAATCAACAGATAATATAAAACTTGTCATGTGTTCAAACATTATAGAGTTAGAGAATACGACCACAAAAACGGTGTCACAAGTCACGGATGGGTTGTGGATGCTAACCCGTATTTTGGGATTGGCGCAGTATCTAATGTACCATCGGTATTCACCAGCTGTGTCCGTCACGCAGGTTGCAGCTCTCAGACTAGGTTCCCTAATACAGATGCTGGCGTGCTCTGGATGTAGAAGAGTACGATGAAGATGTACAGCGTAGTCGACAAGCAGGGTCAAAACCAAACTGACAAGACTGTACCACGGAGCAGGTGTATGCAAGCCACGCAGTACAGCCAAGGGTCAAACCAGAATACCAAGCGCAGCACCAGGGAGCAGACAAAGTTGGGTCATGAACAAGCCAAGGTCAGGAACGAGCAGCGGGCGCCAGGAGCCACCCGCCCGCTGCCCCATAGACCACCAGCGATGCCGGACCTGGTAAGAAGATGCCGGGATCCGGCACGTCGTGACAAACATTATAGATTTTTATATCTAATTTCGTGTCCAGTTACTACAATCTAATTTTAAAACATACAGAACCAAATGTAACAGACTGCAATTTGTGGGTACCAGGGCAAATCCAGCAACAAAGGGTGTATTTGTTTTAAAACGAATTGCCGCTTGAAACCTAGCGGCTATCTCAGCAAAATCATGCTGATGCCTGAAAATTGTAGACTCTAATATTTGGACCACAGGTGCTGATGCAGAGGTGCAAATGACCCTAATTTGCGGATGGATATTGCGATTTTTTTCGGACTGCACATGCTCTATAGTCAAACCCATGTACATTTGGCCCACATATGGTCTGATTCTAGCATGATTAAAGGAACTATTTACTTATGCAAAAATGACCAATGTTTTTATACCTAAAGTGCCACCCTATTCAATTGGAACTAGACATTGTAGAAATCGTCAGCTTCTGGCAACTAGAGCTGTCCTTCACCACTTATATCAACATTCTTCCACTTCTGGTTCTATAGAAGAGTGATACTGTTGTCCTGCATGGGCACTCCTCCAATAATCCACTTCCTGCTTTTAGTAGCTGTGTGTTGACTGATGATTTTCATAAGCCAAGAGCCTTGTTGCTGGAAAAGAGCAGGATACTTGTACCCCATATGCTGCGGCACCTACTGTCAATGAGGCATACCTATATTCTTCTACTCTCCTGGAATCTCTAGTCCATCCCACTCCTCTGTGCCCTCGGAAGAGTAGGTGGTCCTCCCAGATCCTATCCACTTCCTAGTGAAGGGAGCAGGATGGGGAGTATAATGCTGCAAATTACAGATCCATGGGGATTAGCAAGCTGGAGACAGCTGTAATGAGCAGGCTGAGAGGTATACAGAATAATAGCAGGGAGAGTCTGGACTTTTAGTAGAAAGCATGCATGCATATAGAATCGCCCCTTTTGTGTCACTCCATCCCTTATTACTTACCCCATCGGTCCTTAGATTTGAGGTAGAACTGTTGTAAAGCCTGTGTTGTTTCTTTTAAAATGGGAGCAAGTCCAGTTCAAATATAACAACAGAATTTCCTCATTGAGGGAAAATGTAAGTCCCGGGATCAGCCGCTCTTATGTCCAAAGTCCTCTCTGAAAGTGGGCACTCTCCTTCTACACATTTCTCTGCCTCTATAGCCCATCGGCAGCTTCTTCAGGAAACATTAAAATGATTTTCCCTACACAAAGGTGGACTTTTTATGATGTATTGTACTATGGGGGAAATTCAGGTAATAACGGGAGGGAGCTTCGGCTTTAATGCCTAGGGCTATTCAATTAGCCTCCCAAATTCGTCTGATAGCTGTGTTAATGCGTTAACTATCTGTTATCACCCGATAACTGCAGGATTGACGGGGCTAATGGAATAGGGTACTGGCGTTCAATAAGCACCTGTTAACTTAACAGGGCTAATTGAATTCCCACCTTTGTATGTTGTTTTTTTATATTTTTATGTCAAATACTATTAAATCATTGTGAGGACACAACCCACAGTGCTAGAATGGAGTCACATTTCAGAAAAACCATCATGCACCCGTACATCTGGGTGCATGATGGAGATGGGACAGGCCAGCCACAATAATTATACAGATAATTACACCTGTATAAAGATCCACAAATGCAAGATTAATTAAGAATTTGAATTACATGGGGTTAGGAGTTCCACCTGATTCAGTTGGTCCATCAATGTCTTCTACTCTTTGTTAAGGCTGTTATCACTCCATTAGGCAGCATGTTATCAATGGGCAACATACTAGGTGTAATAAAAAAAAGCACCTATTAGCAGAAGAGACAAGTCCCCATTGGTCACTATGTTTAATGATGCTCCCCTGGTTCTTGACCATGTTAATTATTTTTTATCGACAACACTACTGACAGAAAATCATCACCATATTATGTCAGATATCAGGTCACCCACTATAAAAGGGTTGAAAGACGGCTACCAGGTAAGCAATATCCTGAATTAATCATAAATTTGTCGAATTCCATCCCCCAAAAAATTTCTGTTTTGAATGGAATTAGCCTCAGCATAGTAAAGGGGTCATCCATGGTGCTGACGAAATATATTTGGCATAGCGGGAAGCCGACGGATGTAATCCCGACCGCCGGCTTCCCGACTGTCTAATCCTGGCAAGGTACTGACAGGCGACGAAATCCCGATGCCTGTCATTAGACCTAGGCTGGGAGCCTGACGCCCGGCTTACCGATCGAAGGTAAGCAGAGCGCCGGGCACGGACAGCCGCGCAGGAGGGAGGGTTAGGTTATGGGTTCCCAGCGGGGGACTTAAGGTTAGGCACCGCCCCTGGGAGGTTAGGTTTAGGCTAGGGGAAGGGGGGTTTAGGGTTAGGCACCCCCCCGAAGGACTTAGGTTTAGGCTGCGGGGAAGGGGGGGGGTTAGGTTTAGGCACTTGGGGAGAGGTTAGGGTTAGGCACCCCTAAGGGAGGGTTAGGGGGTAGAATAGGGCCGGCGGTAAATCATACTGATTCCGGCATAGCACATCCTCTCCTTGAACTATAGTGTGAAATAATAGATGTTCTAACTTACAATATCAATGAATTGGCCTCAGTAATGTCTCCTATTACCGTATATACTCGAGTATAAGTCGACCCGAATATAAGCCGAGGTACCTACTTTTACCACAAAAAACTGGGAAAACTTATTGACTTGAGTATAAGCCTAGGGTGGGCAATGCAGCAGCTGGTAGTGCCCCCAGAAGTAATTCCCCTAGTTGTGCCCCCAGTAGTAATCCCCCCTGGTAGTGCCCCCAGTAGTAATTCCCCCTGGTTGTGCCCCCAGTAGTAATTCCCCCTGGTTGAGCCCCCAGTAGTAATCCCCCCTGATAGTGCCCCCAGTGGTAATCCCCCCTTTCAGTGCCCCCAGTAGTAATCCACCCCTGGTAGTGCCCCCAGTGGTAATCCCCTCTTTCAGTGCCCCCAGTAGTAATCCCCCCTTGGTAGTGCCCCCAGTAGTAATCCCCCTCTGGTAGTGCCTCCAGTGGTAATCCCCCCCCTTTAGTGCCCCCAGTAGTAATCCCCCCCGGTAGTTCCCCCAGTGGTAATCCCCCCCTTTTAGTGCCCCCTGTAGTAATGCCCCCCTGGTAGTGCCACCTGTAGTAATCGCCCCCTGGTAGTGACCCCTGTAGTAATCGCCCCCTGGTAGTGTCCTCTGTAGTAATCGCCCCCTGGTAGTGCCCCCAGTAGTCCCCCCCCCCAGTAGAGAGAGACGTAATAAGAATAAAAAAAAATCACTTACCTGATACCCCCGCTCCTGGTCCCGCCGCTAACAGCTCCTCCAGCCGCTTTGTATGGGAGAGACGTCATTACTCATGACGTCTCTCCCATTACCCACTGCGGGAGCCGGAAGATGGCTCCCGCAGTGGGAGCAGCAGCAGCTGCTGACAGTCTGACAGACTCTCAGCGGCTGCTGATTACAACAAACACACAGCTGCCAGCTCCGGCGGCTGTGTGTTTGGCAGTGTGTAGCGCTACACTTCACTCGAGTATAAGCCGAGGGGGTACTTTTTCAGCACAAAAAATGTGCTGAAAAACTCGGCTTATACTCGAGTATATACGGTAAATGATGAACATAAGATAATATTAAGCAAGTGTTATAAAAAAAAAAAAAAAGCATTACAAATATTGTGGGTATGGAAAGGATCATAGAAAGCCATTAAACAATGTATGAAGTTTTAATATGTTACAGCAGTTACATTCTAGCGTTATTGAAACTCAATAGGCAAGACAGCAACATGTACGCCTCTGCATTATATAACTCAATTCATTAGTAGCTTAGAAAGTAACTGCAAAATGCTGGCTTTCATGACCATGCCAATATAGTTAAAAAAAAACAAAAAAACATACATAAATATTTAAATACCACAAACATGTGGGAAACGCTCTGAAATGCAAACAATGCATTTGGATGCAGGTTTTACCAAATTTTGGGATAACCCTGGAGGACCCCCATCCCTATCATTAGACATTATGGCAACATCCATGCTGCTTCCTACTTTGACAGACTAATGGTTGTGGCTGCAAACTCCTGGCCTGATTCAGACCCGCTCGCGAGCGCTGAGCGCTTGCAAGCGGGTCGATGTTGGCCAAGTGCGCATGCGCACGAGGGAGCCGGCTCCGTTGTGCGCATGCGTGAGACCCGCATAGCGACGGGCAAGCCGTCGCTATGGGTCTCGCTACAAAGGGGGCATGCTGTCAATGTTGAGTGACAGCACGCCCCCTTTGGTGGGCGTGCCGGGGGCGTTGCTGCCCAGACGGAGGTGTTCCCATGGGAACGCCTACCGTCTGGGGCCGGCCCCACTGACATCACAAATGATGTCAGTGGGAGTGCTTTTGGCTTTGATAGAGCCAAAAGCCCTCCAGGGCTTGCGGCAGACGAGACCCTATCACAAGGGTCTCGTTGCAAGCCCGATGGTCGCGATGGTCTTGACCATCGCGACCATCTTTTTGGCCGCTCGTTATAGCTGTGGGTGGTCAGCTACTAACTAGCATTTTACAGGCTCTGTTTGAAAAATGACAGTTAGGAGCTGATTGGTCTCTACCTTATCTCTCTCCAAGGCTTAGTACATCTACCCCCTTGTTACCTATTCAATGTTTTAGGCACACCCTAATCACTGGTGCCCTAGGAAATTGCCTAGGGTCCTGCCTGTTAGTGTGGTTGGAAGATGACTGCACTCACAGGCTGATAGTATTCATCGTTCTATGAATTTTCCGCTATATTCCATATATTTCAGTGGTATCATTAGCAGCACTGCGGTTATTAGTGTGCACCAGCTGGACTATTGTCATGGGCACATGGGGCTGCGTGGCACATATCTAAGCAATTAAAAAATTTAAAAGTGTTTACAAAATTGTGTAAGATACATAAAAAAAGGCTTACAATTTATTTTCAAGCGCTAGAACTGGAACATTCCCTGTTTAAAGTGCATGTACTGTATTGATGTCATGTATTTATTTTCTATAAGCAGTACAGCTGAATTACTGAATGCACAAATATAAAACAAGAAACAAACACACTAAAACAGTGTATTACGAGTTGAAACCACAATGAAAAGGAGCAATGTCTGTTTTAAATTACGCTTGATCTAAAAGAGTGACCAAGCTTGGAATAAGTCCCAAGATAATAAAGGAGGTAAGGAGGTAAGATGCAAAATATTTTTTTTTTTTTTTTTTTTCAAGTAACTCAGGACTGAAATCACTAAACACAAACTACAGTAAATACTCTCTCATAGAGCTCTATTTATTAACATTATTTTTACTAAAATAAAGTGAAAAAGGGTGTTTTCACACTATTTTAGTATCACCTACAGTTACTAATGGGCAATTGGAGTAGAATTCGTAAAATTTGACTCCAACCCCTAAGTATCACTTATTTTTAGTAATCAGATCACATTTCCCATAATTGTAATGGGAAATGTGATCTGGCCAAAGTTATCGGGGGAAAGCCCTGTGATAATAACGCCACCTGGAGGTGGCGTTATCCAGGGTCTCCCCTCGGTTACCGGACTCCTGCTCCGCTCAGCCGGCCCAAGTAATCAGCTGTGTGGTCTAAACAGACCACACACTGATTCACTGTAAAAAAAAAAGTAAAAAACAAACTTACCTGACTCCAGGGACCGGAGTTCGGGGCTCTGGGGATGTCCTCTCTCCGGTCAGCTGGTCTCCCATGCTGCACTTCGGCCCGGTCGTCACCTGAAAGGGTCCCAGTGCAGTATGGGATGTCAGCTGACTGGAGCCCGGATCATGCAGGTAAGTGAAATTAAGGGAGAGGGGGGGTCTGCGATCGCAGGGGGCGGGGCTTGGCGGCGGGGCTTAGCGCCAAGGGGGGTAGCAGAGGCAAGTCGGTTGTATTAAATCCCTGTGATATTGCTTGAATTCGCAATGCAAATTCACTCGGTAATATCACACTACAATCTGCATTACCAATGTGGATCGTAGTAAATAGAGCCCATAGGCTTCACAGAAACTAAAATCGAACACAAATCCTGTGATACACTTATGGGCATATGTAATTTTTTTCATATTAACGAAATGGAAATTGTCATATGTCACATAATTTTATATTTGTATAAACTCAGGTACATTGTATTTTGGATATAGGACCTAATTCATATGTGAACGCTAACTCAGTTCGGTGGCGATTGACTGATGGTTTTAGATCTGCACATGTGCAGGACTGGTCCTGCATCAATGAAGGAAGTGCGGCTGCAGACATTGGTTGATTGACAGTCTGTAGCTGTTTGAGGGCAGGGAGGGGGAAGCGTGTCAAAAAAATGGGGGCATGCTGAAGCCAGCGACTGTGCCTTCAGACACAGATTCACTGGTCTCAGCAGCTTAGTAGCGGTGGACATTCTGAGCATCCTTGCTCAGATGCCTGCTGCTCAACACGGTGGTTGTGATGGTGGTCCGATGCTGCATCTTTGGACACATGCAGCGAATCTGCGAAGTCAGAGGTGGGCTTCTCTTTACTAAAGACTGCACATCCAGCATTTGCATACCTTCTCAGATCCGCTGCTACTGAAGACGCAGCACTGACACCACTTGCATCAACTTCTAAATCAGGCCCAGAGCCTTGCACACACAAGCATTAATATTATACATTTAATGTATATATAAATGCACTTTGACATTAATAGTCTGAAAAAAATAATGTACAACAGTAATCTCAGTGTTTAGGTGACTACTTATGTACGTACGTACGTACGTACGTACGTACGTACGTACGATGTTCCCTCAGTTTGGTTTTAAGAGTCACCGTATTTCCATGAACAATTTGTTGCAGCAATTCTTTTTTATCCTAAAGAGTATCTTGAGGTAAAACTGCACACAGGATAGTTTTACAAAAAGAGTCTTAACAAGAAGAATAACTCCTAATATATCAATTTCCAATAAGTTTCTTTCAACCGTTCATAAGCGAGAATAAACTTTCTACTGAAGAGTTAGTTGCTGGAAGTGAGCAATCAAATTCTACCACAGACAAAAACAATGGAACATCAATTCCTTCCTCACTGAATGTTTTGAAAAGATGAAGCCATATATCTTCTAAGGACAGACTGGCTTCTGAATTAGAGGTCCACTTCTCCCAATTTGACCTCTAAACTATTTTATACTGTTCAAAATATTGTTCTTTATCAATACTAATGGAATAAATTTGCCGAACAACTGCTAAAGATGATCTAGCGCGTGACTAACTTATATTTTCCATTGTGGTTAGAACAAGCCAGGAAAAAGACCTAATTCCCCTGAAGAATTTTGAGCTACCTACTTTTCAATATAGTTTATACAGGCATCGTAAAACTTGTTGTACTGGCTATGAAACATTGTTCAATTAATCCCCCTCTTTGTGCAATGCGTGTAACAGTGACTGGGTCTCTGTGAAAAGAACATTTAATTTTTTGTCACAAGTCTTCTCAAAGGGCTGTTGAGAATAGTTAGGCTGTCATTTTCTCATTTTGTATTTTTTAATACAATTGTTGAACACTTTGAGATGGCACTAGAAGAATGTAAGCTACAAAAGGGCGATGTTGAATGCAAAGGCATTTTTCAGGATTTTGGGACAAGTTGCTTGGGAAAGAAATTACTTAAAACCAGAAAACATAGATACTATCCAGTCAATTGCCGGAGACAATGAAAAAGGTGTATATTGCAGTTGTGGATACAAGATATCCCCCAACTCATGTTGTTTTGCTCTTTTTGGAGAAGCTCTCCCATGTCTTTAGGATGGATTGGTTCGAGGCCACATTGCAGAAAAAAGATATTCACTCTGCGTTTTCTTGAGACATGGAAGAGCTTCATTGACAGCTATCCCCCTTGATCTGGGAGCAACTTAGGACATTTTTAGGGGTAAAATGTGGTAATACATTCATTCCCAAGACCCTACCTATCTAGCTTCTAACTGATCTATCCCTTGCCACATGATACAATATGTTATTTGTCAATTATGTTTGGATGTGATCAGTTTGTGTTGTGGTTTTTTCCTTCCCCCGTCCCTCCTCTTTTGTTTTATATGTTGGGGAAGCACAGACGGTGTAATGGTTAGCGTTACTACCTCACAGTGGGTTCAATTCCCACTACGGCTCTAACTGTGTGGAGTTTGTATATTCTCCCTGTGCTTGCGTGGGTTTCCTCCCACACTTCAAAAATATACTGGTAGGCTAATTGGCTCCCAACAAAATTGACCATAGTGTGTATGTGTGTGAGCATGTGGTAGGGAATATAGATTGGAAGCTCCACTGGGGCAGGGACTTGTGTGAATGGTAAGATATTCTCCGTAAAGCGCTGCGGAATATGTGTACGCTATATAAATAACTGGTAATAAATATGTAGGACTACTGTTACTCCTATTTTTGTTTTATAGTTTATTTACTCATTGTAATTCTGCCTATAAATGGTCCCTGCCTGCCAATTACTTTGCAAATAATTCCTCACTCCAAGCAGCAACAGTAATGAAACTTGACGTTTGCGCAGTGCGACTCAAGGCCCCCATACATCAGCAATAGATTGTGGAAATTCTGTAATTTTCAATCGATTGTGTATAAAAATCTGCAATGTATGGGCTTCACAGATTGCAACCAAAAAGTGATTGGAATTGTTAAATCAGTTTGTCCAACATGTTGGATTTCACAGATGGATTGGGGCTGTAGATTGCTAGTGTATGGCCGTGATCAGCAGATTTGCAGACAGTTACTAGTAAAATGATGGGCCTTTCAAGATTGTCCGATCTGTGTTTTCTGCAATCGATCTGAAAATCACTGAAATAGATCTGCAGTGTATGGGCGCAGATTGCTCGATTGGGAAATCCTAAGATCGGGCAATAAATCTTCAAATTGTTCAATTGTGGTTTTCAGATGCATGTGCAGATTACCGATAATCACTCAACTGCATAAACAACAGCACTGCGTCAATCTCTAAATCAGACCACTGTTGTGTCACACGTGAGAATCATAATCCATTTAAATAATGTTCCTTTTTTTAGCTTTGCAAAAAACATTGCATTTTTCCCTGTTTCAGTGTTCATTTTAACAGCAGATACATTTATGATTGTATCTATCAGTTTGTACATATAACACCGTTTTTAGGTATACTATTCACATTCAATTATTCCCCTTTGACAAAATCAATTATAGCTAAAAACGTGTTAAGAGATTTCATATTGGAACTTTTGCACAGAGTACTTGCACATCACTTGGAGCTTCCACACCGAAGGTCTGATTCAGAGAGGTACACTAAACCGATGGTTAGTGCACATCTCCGATGTTTGGGAGTCTGTGCTTGCCCAGGCCCCGTTCTGCGCATGCGCATAAAAGGGTCCTGTTATCTCTCACACAGTTCCCCCAAGCCTCTTCATGATGGACAGGAAGAAGTGTTTGGGGGGGCAGGGATGGCCTGCGTTCCTGGAAACGGGGGGGTGCCGCCCCCATTTTCTGTGAGTGCTGAGGGCAGGGTCTATGATGCAGACTTCCCGGCCTCTCAAGCAGCCAGAAGCTGACCAGCCCGCATAAGCTGGCCACAGTGCTGTGATCACAGATACTGACCGGAGGCGTCTCTTCTCCTGCAGCATTAGAATTTAGATGGAGAGTATTGCACAGTCGTCTGTGTGCGGCTGTCAGGACATGAGCTGTTACTAGCTACAGTTCTTTTACAACAGACACAGGGAGTATTCACACACTGAAAGCCATAGCAGCTGTCTGCACTTTGCAGCAGCAGGTAACTCACAGTTCCTGGCTCCCAGCTTATGGCTATACCTTGAGCTGCACAAGCTGACTGCAACAACTGCAGCAATGGCCATTCTATGCTAATCATTAATCTGTTTTGGCGCAAAGATTATAACTAGAGTACGTCCAAAATAAGGCACATAAATATTGACTTAAATACATTTAAAATAAACTTTATTAATCACCTTAGATTGCACAACTGCATTCAACAACAAACTGTCAGTTTGCAAAGAATCTAACCTATGGTAGAAAAAACTAAAGGGGAAGGTGCTACAGCAACCCAGTGTGAATTAACTAAACTAAGGAAACAGATGCTGACAAATTAAATAGGACCATGTTTTATTGATAATAAATATATCCTGATATACATTGCTAATATTAAGCTATAGAAAATTAGACTAAAACTGTATGTACACACATAAATACAAGTGTTTAATACATTTAAATTGTAAATAAATATCTCGAATGAGTGTCTCTGTATAAAACATATAATGTATAAACGGAGTCTCTGTGGAGTATAAGTTCTCAAAGTCAGCTAAAATCCAGCAAATGAACGGTTCACTTATTACCAACTGAGCAGTAAGTCCAGGTGGTCCAGATCCTTGAGGGGATAGATAATACCAATTATAGTTATAAATGAATAGACACTAGTAATTCTGGTGATAGCAGAAGCTGGAAGTTCACTGAAAGTAATAAATTGTGTTTGGATACAAAGATGAGGACCGGGGGTCACGGTCCGCTCAGATTATGTGTCTCTCTATATATAGGAGTGAAGACCAGGAGTTCCGGATATACAACAAAAGTCACTCACTGTTATGCTTAAGCAGTAGAGACAGGCAGGTGTCCGGTACCGTCTTTGCGGTAATCAATAAGGATGTTATTTTAGCTTGTATGCATCCACAATAAGAATCTCTTAGAGCTACTGGTATAACTGTGAGGCACGTTAGGTAAAAATAATGACAGGTTTTTTTTTGCTGAAGGCTTCTCACAGTTAACACAGTAATGTTTTTTTTTTTTATAAAACTTTTTTCAAAAAATTTTCCCAAAATAGTTGATTATATAATAGAGGATAGAAAATTAATTAATTTTTAGATTTGGTTTTAACTGGTGAAGGCAATCAGACAGTTACTAAGAATTACATAAAAGATGTTGATACTAATAGCTATCTGCACTACAAAAGTGGACACCTACAAAAATGGAAAAAGAATATACCCCGTTCCCAATTCCACAGAATAAAAAGAAATTGTAGTAAGCAAGATACATGTGAAGAACAAATACGCCTGTACACCGATAGGTTCCTGGAAAAGGAATACCCTGCCAATATCATATTGGAAGCAGAAAACAAGACCAATCAACTTAACAGATGTGATTTACTTAAGTATAAGGATCATAAGAAAGAAGAGAACAATATCATTCCATTTATTACCACATATAATGCACAGGAAAGAAAGATAAAGACCATACTCAGTAAACATTGGAGACTCTTGTTAATGGATCCAATTCTGAAATATGTCATTCCTCCTAAACCTCCAGTTGTGTTTAGAAAAGCCAAAAGCCTGAAGGATACATTGGCCCCAAGTATGCTAAGGTTAGGCAATCCTACGAAAGATACCCCTTTCCATAATTGTCCAGGTTCCTATAAATGTGGAAAATGCAATGTATGCAAATTTGTGCATCGACAAAGAAGGACCTTTATGAATGCCGACAACACTAAAGAGTATAAGATTAAACATCATATGAACTGTAACTCCACTTCTGTAATCTATGTATTAGAATGCAGTTGTGGGATGAAGTACGTAGGCAAAACTAAGAGAACATTGAAATTGCGGATTCAAGAGCATGTGCGCAACATTAAAAATAAGGTTGAAGGACATATGGTTGCTAGACACTTCACTTCACATCACAACTCCGATCCAGAGGATCTTACCTTTAAGGCAATTGAACATGTTGAATTAGGAGAGAGAGGGGGAGACTTAGCTAATAAACTTTCAAGACGCGAGATGTACTGGATCTTTGAATTGGACACCATGACTCCCCGAGGCTTCAACGAGGGCTATGAGATAGCTCCTTTCATCTAATTATCGAGTCTAACACTGTATGGGTGGATGTTTCTGTCCTAATTATCTACGGCCATACCCATGTTTAAGCGCCCAATCTCGTCTGATCTTGGAAGCTAAGCATTTGGGGCCTGGACAGTACCCAGAAGGGGGACCGCTGGGGAAGACCAGGTGCGGTAGATGCATTTTGGACATACATGTGTATCTCCCATCAGTGTATTGACAGGACATCTATATCACATTCCAAGAATTTGAAGACTCATGCACTAAGGATAAACAGAAGATGGGCGAATATACCTTTTGGAGAAGATACATTTTTAATACATATTGAAAACATCCATATGAATGACGAAGAATACATATTTATGGATTTTATGAACATATTTTTTAATGTCTCCCTCTAGGAGCCTCTCTCTAGGACATTCCCCTCCCTCTATATTGACTCTGTTGGCTTTTTGGATACTCCCCCCCTTTTTTTGTTCCAATTGATAACTATTTAGTGTTTAAGTATTCCTCAATAGGTGTTACACTATTTATAATAACATTATTAAAACTCTGGTTGATATATTGATCATTGAAAACCATACTAAATGGGTTATAGTTATAAACCATTTTAATACTGATATTTATCATAATTTTAATGAAGTGCTCTAATTGTGGAAGGATCATATTATCCCTGCCTTTTATATGAGGCCAGATCCTACGTTTTACTTTATAAAAAAAAAATAAAAAAAAATGCCTATAATTATTTGATTTCTATTATTAGAATAATATGGCCTGAATCCATGGGTGGACCAAGATGGCAACACCGTTCATATGTGAGGAGAAAGATGGCTGAAGATTATTCTGCCAGTAAGGGCGGAAGCTGCGTGATGACTAATAGCCACAACATTCACAACAAGGGCGGAAGCTACAAGTTGAACAAAGATGGAGAAACGCAGATGACAGGACACCACGAGGAGGAATCGGGTGGACAAAGATGGCCGCGATGCACCTAAGCGAGGACCAAGATGGCCGCTACCGGGATGAATACATGAACGGAAGTGACGCACCTCAAAGGCGGATGTCGTAACCAGCCAATGATGACATTTCATAGATTGACCCGAGGAGAAGGGCGGAAGTGCCACTCGGGGAGATCGTAAGACTGGCGGAAGTAACATAACGTGCAGGACTCATTTCGCAACTTATAGAAATAAAAGACTCTATGTATGCATTTTTTATTGAACTAATAGCGTGATATCGCTTTTTATTCCATCCACACTACCATTGATCTATTTATTTGGCTTTTACAACTTTGGTCACTGAATCAATTATTACACAGAGACCGGAAGTGACCTAATTGATTCCAAATTGAGGCTAGTTTGTCCCTATTAAGGGGGTTTATAAACCAGACACCCCACAGGAGCTTTTCATTCCTTGAAGAAGTCTGATTGGCAGATGAAACGCGTTGGATGCTCCACTTACCTCTCATGAACTTTACTACCATTCTTATCAGATAAGCCGCAGAATCCTTTTTTAAACTATATTTATTGTTATGTCTTTTTTATAATATTTATCTATCTGTGCATACCCCCATATACCGGTCAGTGACAATCTTGTGATTGCTGTGTATAGCACATCCATTTCTGCATAAAACTCATATTTTTTATTGTTTTATTTTATACTTATACTATGTTTCTTGTCTTAAAATAAATTTTGTGTGTTTATTTTACGTATATTATAGTCAGAGTACTATTTTATTCTCACTCGCACTTTTCTAGATGGTACCACTGTTTTATTTGTGTTATTAAGGAAATTGTTTCACATTTGCACTCTGCACTTTATTGGTTAAAAGAACACAGATATTTAATATTGATCTTCTCGAAGTTTATTAATAATATTTATTAATTATTATTTATTTTGAAGTTTATTAATAATATTTATGCACGCACAGCACTTTGTTTAGCACGCAGGCGCTTTTAAACAGATTCAATGTTTTCAAGTATATATATTTGTTTAAAAATATACTTAATATTATAATCAGGTTTAAAAAAACTATTATTTGCATAATTTCATCATTTAAAAAAAATCAACAATTTTGGGGGGCATTTTTGGAAAAAATATTAGCCAGTTAAGTGGTTAAGTGTATTTCTTTTAATTACCAGCATGGTGACCTGCGATTGACCCTTGGTGTGTACTGTCCAGCTGCTGGGTTACTTATTTTTCTAAGAACATGCAATTTGAGTGGGAGGCTGGCAGTTTTATGTATAACTCATTAATTCTGAAAAGAAAAAGGTTTCAAGAGACAGACGGTAAAATAAAGGGGTCTTATACATTCCGGGTTTGGCCCTCTCACTAACATGAGGTTGGCCGGGAGAGTGTCACCACTCCATACCTGATTGACAGCAGCTCTGGATAAAGGCTATAAAAACTACTTAGGATCTGCACAAGCCAGTGAGTCAGCAGAAGGGGGCTGTGTGACAGCCCAGGCAGGCATAAAATACCATGTAGAACTCTGAAACATGGTACAATTCTCTGGAGTAAAATCTGACATTGGGAATTTTTCCATCTTCATGCGTCTCCCCACAAATTGATTAAGGTAAGTGAGACTTGTTAGGTTTATAATAAACAAAAAGGAAAAAATTATTTGCCTAAGATTATCTTTGTATGTCAGTCTTATTAATTGTCTTCGTATATACCTTATGCATTGTTTCTTTCTCATATTAAACTTAATTTAATAATATTGGTCTCTGTGATTCTTATCGGATCCATTTTGTCTGTGGATTTGGCTAATCCATGCTACATTTGGGGTAATGATAACTGAGACTTAATTGTAGTCGTAGGGAGAGGCTAAGGTCTCCTATTTGGAGTGAGTAGCTATTGAAAAAACTTAAATGGAGTCATACAACTTAATAGTGAGTAGGAGAGATACTGGGGAGAGTAATCATTTCTGTAGACAAACCAGGTGGTTATTTTTTTATATTATCCCCCTCACATTGCATCTTCTCAGACAAATAAGGCTAGCACAGATGGTGTAATCGTTACCATTACTGCCTCACAGCACTGAGGTCGTTGGTTTGATTCCCACCACGGCCCTGTGTGGAGTTTGTATATTCTCTCTGTGCTTGCGTGGGTTTCCTCCGGATACTCCGGTTTCCTCCCACACTCCAACTATATAACGGTAGGTTAACTGGCTCACAACAAAATTAACCCTAGTGTGTATGTGCAGGTGCATGTGCTATATGGAATATAGATTGTAAGCTCCACTGGGGCAGGGACTGATGTGAATGGCCAAATATAATATTTCTTTCTTTCTATTATTATGCTTCACTGTATGAAAAGCCATGGTTTCCTTACATGCATCCAATTCATATGACTCATTATCCACTTTAAAAATAACTGGTCACCTTCCTGGAAGTTGAATAAACCGGTTTATGTTTTCTGATATGATATGGTCCGTAATGTCAGACCAACCCCCCAGGGCCAATCGAAAACACAGCACTGCACACTGAGCATAACACAAATTTCTTGTTGTGCTCTTTACATTTCTTATTGAAAGTCACTACAAAATGTATAACTAAACTGACATTTTACTGCTTGGGGACAGCCAGAGCTCCCAGTAGATCTTGTCCACCAACAGAAGCATTGATGGTCAGACCCCATCATAGTGTGTGTATGATTATATACCCGTAAAAGGAATCAGATAAGCTCCTAGGAGCAGGGTCCTCCTCTCCACTGTCTCACAGCCTTCTTCTCTAGCACTTTTTTTGACAGCTGTCACCTTCCCAGCTGTATTGTGTATGGAGAATTATGTTGCTAATTGTTACTTGTGCTCTGTTTATAATTTGGTTACTGTATTGTAATGTAATGTTCTGTGTACCCTTTACTGTATGTACGGCGCTGCGGACCACTTGTGGCGCCCTAGAAATAAAATGTAATAATAATAATAATAATATTATTCTGATTTTCAATAAGCTTACTAGGCAAGAGAGTAATGTGGGAAGATGCCCAATTGATTTACTCCTCCTTGTATTGAGGGGTGTAGAATCCTCTTTGTCAACTCTAATGGCTGTCAGCCACTTCATAAATCTACCTTTAAATAGGAATCAGAGGGTGGACTAACTGAACTTCATGGTGGATATGGGTTACACATTTGCACCCTGTGAATAAAGCTGGGCAGCTACCAGAAAGGCATAAATGATGAAGGGTTGTGGTAAGAGGCAATAAAGGAGATGATGGAAATGTTTCCTCCCCCTGTGCAATGTGCTGACTGACTCATCAATGCCCAGCCTAAACCCCTGGATCTAGCAACATGAAATTAGGGGGTATATATAAGGGAAGTGAGCACCCAATAAGCAGGTATTTTTCAAAATTCAACTCCTAAGGTGATGAAAAGGGGTAAAATGTTTCCTCCTGACTGAGATGAGTGGATGACAAAGCAACATGGCCCAAGTGCTACAAGACTGTAAACTCATGTTCTGGAACAAGTGACGGCTCCAGAGGTGGGGCTGCAGTGCAGTCCAATATTCAAATTGGGGAGCCACACCAACTGCCAGTGATGATTGGCAGCATTTGGAGTGGCAGTTGGTGTGGCTCTCCAAATTTGAATATTGAACTGCGCTGCAGCCCCACCTCTGGAGCCGCCACTGCTAAGGACTTAACACTGATTAGGATTTTTATTTTCTTTTTAGATACTTCATCTGATTTGCATTTGGATTTTGAATACTTACATTGATTTGGATTGTAATATGGTACTTAACTTAATTTGCAATTTGGATATTTAATTTTCTCGAACATGGAACATGTTTTTTAAATGTTAATGGGGAGATGGTACCTCACACTATTGTCCCCATCACAGGAGACAGAGTCTACCTGTTTCCGGATCTTCTCCTAGCTCATGTACCACACTCAGCTAATGGCTGGGGAGGTTTGTGAACTAATCGTGAGGCACGTGATAGACAACTAGGAGAACGTCTTCAACATGTCCCACGACAACGAGGGGGACAACTACACCAGCTCCGCTGAGTACCTCCTTAACATAGTATAACCTTTTACTTATTGTGGTTTATACGAACTTGTGGCAGCTGGGCAACTGTTTGAGTTTGTCTTCGAGGTTTACCGCAATGGTGAGGTCTATGAGAGTTTTGGTACTGAACGTTTCCCCATGAGGAGGCCACGCTTTATGCAGAACCTCTCTAATTGCCATTGCGATGCGTAACTGCCATGTGAACCTCAATAAGTGTCCAGTAAAGCACCACTCCCTCAGATCACCCTAAGGTGCACAGAGCAGCACAGTCTAGATATGAACAAAACAATTATGGAAAATGTGATCCTAACACCTGAGAAAAGAAGCACCAATGTGGTTTACAAAGAAATCCTTAAGTAGAGAAAAAAAAAAAGATTACATACGTTTAATAACCCACCGACAATTCATTCATATTAAAAAAAAAAAAAGTTAAATGTTAAATCATTTAATCTTAAATACTACCATTCTCCTTTTGCCCAGAGGCATACAATGAACTAAGCATATAGGTTAAGTTAAAATGGGATGAAGGAAATGAAAATAGTAAATATCTAAGGTCTGTCTGGGTAAAATCGGGCACATAAGCTTGTACAAAATAATTATATCAATCAGAAAGGAAGCAAGACATATTCACTGAGAAGCCGCAGCTAGGAGAAATGAAAAGTCTGAATCCTTCTGCACAGAGGCTGGAAGCTCCAAGCCACCCATGAATATGGATCAGAGTTCTTAGAGATTATGATGCTTTTAAGATGTATGCAGGAGCAGCTGAAACAACATCAAGAAAAAAAGTGCTGCAGAAGCTGAGGATAATGACATTTCTCATTCATGCAAAGGTTTGATTAATGCCCTGCAAATATTTCTGCCTTAACAGATTGTTTGGCATTACACTTAACATTGTGCAGGACATTAATCAGGGATTACTTCAAATCTACATGCCAAATACATGCAACACACCCCAACCCTTGCACCCATTCCGCTAGATATTTCCACACCTGTATCATACATCCATATCTGTGACACTAAAAGTCCCACAACAATTCATACAGTCCAGAATACGAGTTCTCCACAGACAGACCACACATACTGTAGCACAACACACTTTTATAGATTACGATATAAACAGTTTACTTACGTAGGATTTAAGTCCTCTTTTAGGATAGTACTTGCTCCTACAATATTAATACAGTTCGAAAAGCTAAAAAAACAATTGGCACTAAAATAATCCCATGCCAGTATCAATATCTGGATGATCTTACCAATTAATGTAACAAGGACATTTAGGAAGTGCACTGTCTTCATAAATCCTCTACTGATACTTATCATTATAACATTCTAGACTCTTATATTACAGATATGTCCTCTTGCATTTTTGGCACTTGTGCGACAAATAGCACCACGCGTGACGCAAGTTGCGCACCCGTGAATGGGTACACGAGCTGCGTTCACACCCACGTCTTCATAGGACCCAGCACACAGCATGGCATGGCATAACACTTGCCAATGAAGTTCACAATAACACAGTAGGTAGAAAATATTTATAACTAAAAGCAGCTCTTTTAGTTTAAAATTAAAACTCCTGTATTATAAGAAGTAATAAACCACAACAAGTAAAAAAAATAAAAAGTATTAGAAGTCGGTAGATATTTTTCCATGTGTAAGAACCTTAATGATCGCATGGCACTAGGAATACCTCATGCAAAGACTTATCTGACATGTGTACAGTGAACACAGGGCCATAAGACAATAGTGACCCATGCTATCCTCTTGACTTCGGTGTCCCCTGCACCCAGAATGACACAGCCAACCCTCTACACTAGACCCTAGTGGAGTCCTTATATTTTGGCTCTGGTGTTGGCATGCTGTTGACAGCCCCTGCAGGAGGCAAGTGACTGCTCTATAAGGAAGTAGGGGCAGGTGTACAACCTGGCAAGCGTACTGTCATGGTATTACATGCAGCTGTGCGACGGATGCTCTGGCTGGTTATTATGCTGAAAATCAAAGGGCTGTTCTGTGACTTTGTATAGGTGATCGGTAGCTGGCAACACTGGAATATGCGGTCAAGCCCTGGTTCAATACCAGACGCCACCCAAATGTATTTCAGTGTCTGTGGAAGCTGCCCACTGACATCAGGTTTTCATTTACAAATTGTGGAGTCATCATACATATCTGCCTAGGTTACATGAAGGCAGCAGCTTGCAAGGAGTTTAATGTACACACCACTTGCACATTTTATATTCTTTAAATAAAAATCTATTTAGACTAGTTTAAAACAGGTTTCTATAAATGTTCCTCATTACTTTATTACTGGGAGTTATTTTTACCTAGTGGCTGCTGAATCAGGTACATCATATTTAGAGCAAGTTGCTCACATATTTACCATTAGACTCAATTCATCAATTAATAGTGGTGAAACTACCGCACAGGAATGCTGGTCCATGTCAACTCCAGTGTGTTAAACAGATGTTTCAAATTGCCTGGTGAATTCAATGCCATGTACCTTAGACCATTCTAAGACTAGAGGGGTACAGTGATGTGGTAAGGGCATGAACCATATTATAAGCACAGCTCAGACATCATGTGACATGCAAATCTTGCTCGAGAATCTGCAAACACAAAATCCCAACCTCTAGTCTACATTGTTGACACCAATCAAAACATATTTAAGGGCACATAAATGCAATATCAGGTTTCTACTATCAGGGGGTCCCTATTATTTCCGCTGACACGTTAGCACTAACACTGCTGAACAATTAGTTGGATAAACAGTTGG
Source organism: Taudactylus pleione (assembly GCA_031769625.1). Lineage (NCBI taxonomy): Eukaryota > Metazoa > Chordata > Amphibia > Anura > Myobatrachidae > Taudactylus > Taudactylus pleione. The sequence goes on from JAUIMM010000085.1 coordinate 33,349,305, forward strand.
AGGATAAAAATAGCATGAGATAGCTCTTTACACAGTGAGCAAAAGAGACGTTTTTACATTCACCAATGACTCAAAGTTTCTATCACACATAATTTATCAAGCTTTCACTAAGATTTCACTAATCCTTTTGTTACACAAACCATTTTTCATGAGTGCATAAAATGTGTGCATAACTAAAATATTTATTCTGCTTTTCAGGAAATATGTTATAAACTTGCAATTCACAAAAACATGACTTTAATTGTTATTTTTTTTCTTAACAAAAGGTTAGAGATTTGCAGAAAACATTGTCTTTTTTTTTTCTTCATTAGCCAGTAAATCTTAGTTGCTTACAAGCATAACACTGCCTTGGAATTCAGCCAGTGCCTGTAGTGATGTGTCTTCGGAGAGTGTAAGCAGCTGCAGCCTTGTAACTTAAAACCACTGAAGTTTCCTGAAGGACCAGCACACTAGTTAGATGCACAATGAGAACAAGACAGAGTTTCTCGCTCCAAGGATTCCCTTTCTGTCTGCATGAAAAAAGAAAGGTAAAGGACTAACCTGAGTGCAGCCGGACACATCCAAGTAGATGATCTTGTGACAGCCTTTCCCAGATCCCAGGTACTGTAAGCCTTTGTCTGTAAATTTTTTGCTGTAAGCTAAACTGAGATATTGCAGATTGAGCAGGTATCTTGTGGAAAGAATATATAATAAAGATAAAAGATCAGAATATGATAAAGAAACATCTAGAAAAATAGACATATACATAAACAATGCAGTTAGGGTGACTATTTGTTTTACTATTGTCTATGTATTTCTGCTGATAGCTAAACAAACTCTTCTGTGAGCTCTTGTTTCAGACTACAGGCTGTGAGTGCACTTAGAGACACACCAAGAATTCTTGCCTCTTGTGCATTGAACAGATAGCAGAAATGAGCCTTGATTGCAGTTACACATCATATGATAAATACAACAGAGGGCAAAGTCCAGATCAATGAATCGTTTATAAAGAGTAGTTGGGAGAATTTTTTTTTTTCCATAAATGTTACTTTCAATGAAACTTTTATGACTAGAACTTGAACATTAAAAAGAAAACCCCACTAAGGGCTTGTGTATTTTCTTTACAAGCTCCTTCTGTGCCAGGGGATCCAGCCCTTAGTTGAGCCAAAACAGAACACGTTTTCCCACAAAGACCTGGCAATGCACCTCACTGCACATATATGTGACTCAACCTACTCAGGCTCTGCACAGTTTTTAAAGAAATATCAAGTTCTAAAGTACATAACTAACCATCAGAGACACACTGCTTTTTGGAGGTTTACCAGCTTATAGTGAGCAAATGATCCATGTGACCTGCAATCCACGGTTTTGCCTGTTTCAAACAAAGAGGTTTTTTTTTCAGCAGCCCTAAATGAATGCTATAAATACACTATGACTTACATGTGAGTTCTGCAGACTATTCTCTTCTCTCAGATATTTACAGACTTCAAAGCATGTTTCAAAATGTAAGTAATTTCAGTCAATAACAAAAGAACAGTCGGTTTAACTCAAGTATTACTTCTTTGTGTTCTGCATTGTTATTTTGAATGTTATGCTACCTTGCAAATAGGTGATTATTAATCAGAGCTGCCACATTCAGCCATTGTACACCATAATAATAGAACAACCTCTCTAAATAAAGCAGTAGGAGATTTGTAAAAGTAACTTGGTGTAACAGAGCTATTTTTATAGAAGAGCTATATGAAACATAACTTTTCAGTACATAATTAAAATGCACGTTTAATAGTAACAATGCAAATTCAGAGGCGTTCATAAACATGACTTGCATATATAGGACCTGATTCAGACCCGCAAGGATGCGTTCGCAGGCAGCCAGCCGATTGTTTGCATTCTGCGCATGCGTACGCATCACAATGCACGTGCGCGAACCAGTGCGAGTGCTCGGAAAGCCTTCGCTTGCTGCGCATAGACTGCTCAGCAAAATGAGTGCCTGGAGATGCCGTTTGTGGGTGGTGACAGGGACAGGCCCCTAGAAACGGGGGAGTGGAGGTGCGAACGCAGGCGTGCCTGAGCATCTTAACGCCATTTCAGAGGCGTGCATAATTAAAAGGCGGCGTCATTGTACACTTGGTAGTATTCGCTCGCAGTGGTCAACCACAAGTGCTGCGGTCGCATCCGATGTTATTTGATGTTACTGATGGTTGCATACACTTCCTGGACATGACGTGCGCAAGTGGGCATCTTAAGACAGGGTGGTGGGCGTCTGCATACACAATGCGATCGCACGCTATGACATAGTGGACGTGCGAATGTCTTGCTGTGCGATTGCTTGCCTTGCAGAATTTGCATACTCATCTAGCGTACGAACGCATCTAGCGAGCGGGTCTGAATCAGGTCCTTCATTCAGATGAAGTTCATATAATGTTCACTAGACATTTTTGCTATTTTTGCCAAACTTTACCCTTATAAATGGCACTGGTGCTAGTGTACACTGGAACATTTGTTTCTGTTAATATTAATATTAAGTCTGAGTTGCCTGGTGCTAGACATTGAGAACTGTACAACCATTCATTAAGTCTAATAAAAATGTAAAGGTTTCATATTTAAATGGAAAAAGGTTGTATTGAATAGGATAACTATACATTACAGCAGTGTTTCCCAACCTCGGTCCTCAAGGCACACTAACAGTCCTGGTTTTAGTGATCTCCATGCTTGAGCACAGATGGTTAAATCAAAATAACTGAGGTACTAATTAAGACACCTGTGTTTAAGTGGGGCTATCCTTGAAACCTGGACTGTTAGTGTGCCTTGAGGACCGTGGTTGGGAACGTCTGCATTACAGTATACAGACCATTTTCTATAGAAAACTCAGATTTCTGGTGGGAGTGTTCCAGATACTGGATCCCAGCACTACCTACAGTAGGTGACACGAGCACCAGTTACATGAACCTTCCACATGCATGTGCAGTGGCGTAAGTTCATTCCAGGTGCCCAGAGGCAAGTTATCAATTAGTGCCCCTCTATCCTCCATATTTACAGCCCTAAGTGGGGTGAATATATTGTGGGTGATGGAGGAGGTGCCCCTTCAGGGCTGGCGCCCGGCGGCAGGTGCCTCCATTGTCTCCCATATTTCTGCCCCTGTGCACGTGTGATCTGTATTATATTATCATCTCTTTCATATACTGTTTCTAAATAATAGTAAGCTGCCCAAGTGATGCAGTGACAGAAAAGACCAGCCTTAAGCTGGGTACACACTTAACGATGTGTACCCGGACTATCTTACCGCAGGTACACATTAAACAATGTAATGAACAACGGAACAATCCCTCGTTTCGTCCATCATTACCTGCAAATGGCGCCGCATGCGATATCATTCAGCGTGGCCGTGCAGCACGGCCGACCAAACGACATCACATGCGACCGCAGGAGTGTGCAGATAGCCCGTATACACTGGATGATCCGTCCGATATGTCGTGCCAATTAGGCCGGAAACGACAGATCAGGCCGACATTGTCCCAAGCCATAGCCGCGTTTCTACATCTGAGAGCAGAAGACAACCTATATTTACATAGAGGGTTGCCTTATTTACACAGAGGGCCAAACTGCTTTATAAGCCGAATCTACATACATCATGGTGGATCTTCTAAGGCCTGCAGTTCTGACATGGAGTGTAAAGGAAAAGACTAAACTAATATGGATTGCAATGCCCCACTGCACTATAATACATACACCACTGTCACAGGTCAATCTTATGGCTGCTTTTGAAATAATTGCAACTTGTTGTCAGTATAAGATAAAGAAACAAATGATTCTTAGCACACAGACAATAAGAAATGCATTCCAGGAAAACCACTGCAGTCAGTGTTGAGGAGCAGGCATGTGTTACATGGTGGTAGAAGAACAACATTGGATACCAATGACTCACCTTGACATAACTCGTAAGGTGGTATTAGTTATATCGGTATGTGACAGGTTAAGATAAAGTAATGCTGGACATCCTTCACAAATAACTCTCATTGCTTCATCCTGCACAAAGCAAAATACAAGTTAAAGAGAGAAAAAAAACTGCATAAAACTCAACACTGTATGAATGATGCAAAGGTATAATCAATGCTTAGTACATATAGCTGAACTAGATTAAATGTAACCGTGTATCCAATACATAGAACATTGGCAAATGTGAAGGAAGAATAAAATTGAACAGATCTTTTGCATATATATATATATATATATATATATACACACACACATACTTACAAACACATACAGTATATAGATATGTATATATATATATATATATATATATATATATATATATATATATATAGATATATGTGCACACACACACACAAACAAGGGCTGATTGAAAAGTAATGAGACTACCTCTGTTTTTCTGTCCCATAGGTAGAAATGGTAACGCTATGCTGGTTATTGTGAAGCTAATACATCGATGTGTCTGAACCTGCGGTTGGACTGCCGTAGTCTTCTTTGTTTGGTCACAGTGAGTGGAAGATCTTCGTATGTTTCATCATGGAGGATGAGGAAGACGTGTCTGTGAGATTACGTCAGAGATGTGTGATTGAATTTTTTGTTAAACTTGGATACAGCGGAAATGTTTGCATACACTAGACTGTAGTTTGAATTCCGGATCATAATTGATGTCAGGAAATCGGGTATCCTCTCTGACATTTGAACAGTGTTCTTGCACAATTCAACTCGTCGTCACATCTGCTCTTCTGTGAGATTTCTGGGTACCCACCTGGCACACAGGCGAAGCATTTTCAGTTCCTTCATCACAAAATGCTGAACCCGTTCGAATGAGATGCCAAGAGAAGCCGAAAGTTCACATACAGTTACTCTTCTGTCATTTTGCAACATCTCCGCAGCTTTGGCAATGCTGACATCTGTAACAGCGGTGGATGGTCTCCCAGAATGCACTTCATCAGTCACTCACATATTACCCTCTTTGAAGTGCTTCCACCAACGAAATACTGCAGCACGGCTAATTGATTCTCCACCGTATGCTTGCCGTAATATTTCATGAGTTTCATTTCCGCTTTTTCCAAGTTTAACAAAAAATTCAATCACACATCTCTGACATAATCTCACAGACTTGTCCTCCTCATCCACCATGACGAAACGTACGAAGATCTTCCACTCACTCTGACCAAACAAAGACGACTACGGCCGTCCAAAAGCAGGTTCAGACACATTGATGTATGAGCTTCACAATAACCAAGCATAGTGTTGCCATGTCTATCTATTGGAGAGAAAAACAGAGGCAGTATCATTACATTATTCAGCCCGTGTGAGTATATATATATATATATATATATATATATATATATATACACATACACACATACATACATACACACTAATACATAGTAAAGGGGGTAGTTAAATACAGTTTAAATGACTTAACCCGTGACATTGATTCTACAGTATTGACAATAATGCTATCCAATTCTGCCCCATTCACTTTGGTGTATGAGATATATTATATACATATATATATATATATATATATATATACAGTGCTCGAAGTGGTAATTTAGAGGTGGGGGTATGGAGATTGAATCTCCCCCCCTCCCCCATAGGCCCCTGCTTCCATATCACTCCATTGTACTTCTAACCCCCCCCCCCCCCACACACACACACACTTCTCCCTGCCTGCTCCCCTCTCTCACACCCTGCCCTTACTGATTCCCTCTCTCTTTCACCCCCTACAATAGCTAGTCTGGTTCTGTCTGCCCCTCTCTCTATTCCCTCTATCACACCCTCCCCTCTCTCTAATTCTCTCTTACCTGCGCTGCTGGAGTGGAGCCACCGGGATCCTCGGGTCTTCCCTGCAGTTTATCTGGCTCCGCTGCTAGCCAATGAGAAGCTGCCATTTGGCAGCTTCTCATTGGTGCCGCTGCGAGCCAATGAGAAGCAGCCATTTGGCAGCTTCTCATTGGCTGGCGGCTGTGAGCCCTGCGATTGGCTGGCGGCTGCGAGCCCTGCGATTGGCTGGCGGCTGCGAGCCTCGTGATTGGCTGGCAGCCGCCCAGTACGTCGTGCTTACAGTGCAGCCGGGACCAGGTACTTTGTCCCGGCTACATGTCAGCGCCTCCACTGCCCAGATTGAGATGTGTCCCCTGCAGGACACATCTTAACACATTGCCACCGCTGTTCCAGCGCTGGGATCCCATACTGGATCCCAGCGCTGGTGCAATCTCTTCTACATGTAAAATGAAGTGGGGCCGGGAAGTGGCGGTATGTCATACCGCCCCACTTCGACCACTGTGTATATATATATATATATATATATATATATATAGTAGTGCAAATGAGACCAGCAGCACACTCTTGGTAGCAGCAACAATGAGGAGTGCAAACACATAATATGATATGTAATAAAGAAAGAAGGAGTCAGCACATGCCCTTGATGAAGGTGTCGGATTGACACCGAAACGGCTGTCGGGCGCTACTCTCTGGAGGGAGGACTTGTGATGAGTATTTTCATGATTGCCTGCTGTTTGTGCCATGATGAACTATTGCTATGACTTTGCTCACAAGCCCCTCAAATAACCTCGACATTTGTTCTCTACTGGATTAATACATTTTCTATGGATTGATATGGATGTGCTGACTCCTTCTTTCTTTATATATATATATATATATATATATATATATATATATATGGAAATAACGGCGGCACTCACAGGACTTGTGTAAAGAAGACTCACGACTCAGGAAGGTCAAAGTTCAACGTTTCAGTCTGGCGACTTTTATCAAGAACTACAAACAAAAGATACAGTGCATACCTTTATACCCAGTGACATCCCATAGTGACAATGTACACCTGCTCACCACACTGCTGCTGGCGTCATCAACATGAGACAGAGCGCTTGCGCAATGATGCAATCGCGCACAGCGTGGTTACCATGGTAAGTAACCAGGACGACTACATGTAAATACACAGAACAGGCTCTGCAACGAAAGCGTGCTACAATCCCCCCCGCTTGCGCACTGGGGAGCGAGCACGCTGTCGCTGTAACAAGGCAGACACATAGCAATGCTGTGTGATGATTCCTGGTGAGGTGGCAAAGCAAGCGGTGACATACAAATTAAACAACAATGCGAATACAGAAACAACAATATGATACATGCGGGTAATAACAACACAATTTCAATGTAATAAAGAGTCATATTATCGATCTTGCTACATAAGCAAGCATGTACCATGTAACATACATGATACCAACAGGTAAGTGGCATATGTCTTGGGTAATATTGAAAATCAGAACCCACAGGTCAAACATGTTATCCAACTCTTAAACGAGTGTGAAGCCAAGCAATGCATGTATACAAATATGTGTATATGGATAATCAATGTATGAACTTGTGAGGATGGAATGACCTCCACATGACCAAAACTGAACAGATAAAACCTGTGGAATTCACTTCGGTTATGTCTAAGATCAATACAATGCATCAATACATCACTTTCACTCATGAACAAAGTCACAGCGATGTGCATTTTTTGGATATAAATATCCATTGGTCCGGTACCGATTTTCAGACCTCTATTTACCATAAGCCAACCGACAGCAACACTTTACTACATGCACAAAGCCATCACCCCACATCGCTCAAAAGAAGTCTCCCATATTCTCAGTTTTTACGGGCATTAAGAATCACCACTGATCCAGTTCGAGCTGAACAAGAAATTGACTGCATGATTACCAAATTTGTACAACGTGGGTACAGACTTAAGGATCTGACTGCAGCCAAATCCAAGGCAATTTCTGCACATCAAGTAACAGATAAAGGGATTAAAACATCAAGTAATAAAACAGACACAATGTTATTTGTTAACCAACATAACGTTGCCAGCAAATTTATCAACACCACTGCCAAACGTCTTTGGCCGTTAATCAATACCGACAACTCCATCATGTCTTTAAAAAACTCGAGGATTATGTTTGGCTACAAACGAGGGAAAAATTTAAAAGACTGGCTGGTACACAATGACATTAACTATGGTCCTGTCAGCCCTGAACAACATTTCTTATTCAAAAAACCAGGATGCTATCGGTGCACTGGTTGCACGACATGCAGTTTCATGGAAACCGGCACAGATGTGGTACACCCACACTCAGGGAAACGCTTTCCCATCAGACATACACTAACATGCACTACCAAATGTGTGGTGTACATGATACGGTGTCCTTGCGGACTGGTTTACATCGGAAAGACCACTTGCACTGCCAGAATCAGAATGGCACAACATCGCACAGCTATTCGACAAGCATTAGAAGGAAAGGAAATAGACCAGCCAGTGGCTCGTCACTTCAAGTATTTCCGACATTCATTATCCACTCTGGTATACAAACTCATTGATCATGTCCCCATCAACAAACGAGGAGGGGATAGGGATAAAAAGCTGTTACAACTTGAAACATTTTGGATTCATAAAATGAACACCATATCACCATTTGGTCTCAATGAACAACTCTCTTTTTCCTGCTTTTTTTGAGGGTTTTCTCACATCACTGCCACATAATGCAGTTACACTCATACTCACAGGGTAGTTGTTACCCACATTTTCAGGCTTCATTTTTGCTTTGTCTAAATTTATATGTTTGTAATTTTCATGTTGTATTTTCTATGCCAGGTGGTATTGTTTTGTTTGGAGCTATCTGCTGTGTGGTGATTTGTTGTTGTCTCGGTTTTTAGACATATGCAGGATGATCACACTTGGATTTATCATTCTTCTGCTACAGCCATACTACACTGGATACGCCTTATACCGTCTGATCTTTGAAGCTAAGCAGTGTAGGCCAGGCTAGTACTTGAATGGGAGACCATCTAGGAATACCTGGTGCTGTAACATGGAGTTATCCTTATCTGAGGTTCATCCGGTTGCATTTGCCGCTACTTTTCCTTATCACACACAGTGGATGGACTCTTGGCAGATACATCCAGCCGGGCAGTGTTTTGATTATTTATTATTTGTAATGTGCACTGCGGAATCCCCTTTAGGATCCACCAATCTATATTACATGGTGGACCTTTCAGAGCCTTATGACCTGCCATTTGTTTCATATCAGCTTTATATGTCACATTTTTTCCTGTTTGGCAGGGTCAGAACCATTCCATTTTAAGCCTAAAGGTTTTATCTGTTCAGTTTTGGTCATGTGGAGGTCATTCCATCCTCACAAGTTCATACATTGATTATCCATATACACATATTTGTATACATGCATTGCTTGGCTTCACACTCGTTTAAGAGTTGGATAACATGTTTGACCTGTGGGTTCTGATTTTCAATATTACCCAAGACATATGCCACTTACCTGTTGGTATCATGTATGTTACATGGTACATGCTTGCTTATGTAGCAAGATCGATAATATGACTCTTTATTACATTGAAATTGTGTTGTTATTACCCGCATGTATCATATTGTTGTTTCTGTATTCGCATTGTTGTTTAATTTGTATGTCACCGCTTGCTTTGCCACCTCACCAGGAATCATCACACAGCATTGCTATGTGTCTGCCTTGTTACAGCGACAGCGTGCTCGCTCCCCAGTGCGCAAGCGGGGGGGATTGTAGCACGCTTTCGTTGCAGAGCCTGTTCTGTGTATTTACATGTAGTCGTCCTGGTTACTTACCATGGTAACCACGCTGTGCGCGATTGCATCATTGCGCAAGCGCTGTCTCATGTTGATGACGCCAGCAGCAGTGTGGTGAGCAGGTGTACATTGTCACTATGGGATGTCACTGGGTATAAAGGTATGCACTGTATCTTTTGTTTGTAGTTCTTGATAAAAGTCGCCAGACTGAAACGTTGAACTTTGACCTTCCTGAGTCGTGAGTCTTCTTTACACAAGTCCTGTGAGTGCCGCCGTTATTTCCATACATGTTTGGCAGTTTTTCCATTGGAGGGCACCCGGGCAAGTATCAGCTTTTTTGTGGAGTGCCGGCCATCTTTTGCAGTATATATATATATATATATTAGAGAAAAAACTCTGGGGTGCACTCACCAGAATTCATAAAAAATTTCCTTCATTCAATCCATAAATGACATGGGAACAGCATAATGTCACAGCATAATGTCGACGTTTCGGTCCTACAGCATGGACCTTTATCAAGACATATCGTGAGTGCGGACCCATTTTGGATTTTATATATATATATATATATATATATATATATATAAAAATATATATACATAGACAAATCACCTTATGGTTTCAGATGTCCCATTAAGGCTTCTTAGACATGATCTGAAAATTCACAAAACCTACTGAATTTCTGCCACTCAAACTAAAAAAAAGCATTGAAATTCCGATCTTTAAGGCTGACGCCTTAATGGACGTGTTCCTTGCGCAATACACATATGGTATGCCATCACACCTTGTGGTTAACTGCAGATTCAGCACTCTCACAGAGTGAGATTGCTGTCACTCACAAAATGGTGGAACTGCTAATTTTCAGAATTGTGTGCTCATTAGAATACACACATGCAGTCTATGCAACTGAGGTCTGGGCAGAAGACAGAGCTGCACAGATGGGATAAGAGTGGAGTGGATGGGGAAAGAGACAAAGCGTTGCGGATGGGGACATATACGCGTGGATAAGGGGGAACATTAAGTAGCACTGATGGGAAGGAGCCAAAGTGATGCAGATGGGAAACAGTGGTGTACTCACTGTGGCTTCACTTGGGTGGGCAGTATCGGCAGTGGGCTCGGGGGAAGGAAGCAGCTTTTAGCTGCGTCCGGGACCCTGGGGAAGGGGGGGTAGCGGGCGTTAGTTGTGGCCGGGGATGGTAGCGGGTGTTAGCGGTCCTGGCTGCAGGACCCGGTTGAGGTAGCAGCAGACAGATGCAGGCTCGGATCTGGAAGATCCGTGATACCTGCATCTGTGTATAAATAAACAAACACAGAAGCAGAGACGGGATCAGTGAGACCTGTTTGTAGTTCTGTGCTTGAAAAAAAAAAAAGTGTATAAAAAAAAAAATTGCTGTGGCCACCCCCTTTCCCCAAAAAAACAACCAGCACTGGGTTTTGGAAACCCAGTACTGGTTGTGCTAAATACAGGGGACAAACGACGTATGGGTCTCCCGTATGAAGCACAACCAGCACCAGGCTTTTCAGAACCAGTCCTGGTTGCCAAAATGTGGGGGACAAATGACGTAGGGGTCCCCCGTATTCAGCACAACCAGCACTGGGCTCTGAGCCGGTCTTGGTTTTGGAAATAAAAGGGAAAAAAATGCATACGGTTCCCCTGTATTTACCAGAACCAGCACCAGACTTTTTCTAGCGTGGGGCTAATGCCACAGCCAGGGGAGCCCTATAACCGGGCCCCCCAGCCGAAGCATCAACCCTGACCGCTAGTCAGCCCAGGCTGGGAATCCTTGAGGAGCCCCCAATAAAGGGATCCTCCTCTCCAGGGCACCCCAGGCCCAGGTTGATAGCCCGGGGCTATCCCCGGCCGGTGGGTGCTGGGTTGATAGTGTAGTGTGGTGCATATGAAACTATAAATATTGTCTTTTGCAGTAGAACTACAGGTCCCAGCAGGGCTCCCCCACATACTGGTACTTGGAGAACCACAAGTACCAGCAAACGGGTGATTAAAGGCCCACTGGTACCTATAGTACCCCTGTAAAAAAAAATATTAAAATAAAACAAAGACACCGTTTGTTTTAATATTTTTTTTTTCTGCACCTTCACCTGTGGGGAGGCAGCCTTTACATTTTTTTCATGGCTGCCGCTTCCCCGGCGTCTTCTGTCTTCAGCAGCTCTTCTCTGCTGCCATCCGGCCGATAGACTGCCATGCCGTGTCCTCTTACTAGCTTATATGAGCCAGCCGATGGGGCGGCGGCCATCTTTAAATTAAAAAAATGTCGCTGAGCTGCCATTTTTTAAATGTGCATCGTGGTTCTCACCATTGAAGTCAATGGTGAGAACCGCTCATTGACTGGGAGGCAGAAGGCTCGCCTCTCTCAGCCAATGAGCGCTCAGCGGTGGGGTTTCCATAGTAGTTCTCCAAGTACCAGCAAGCGGGGATGGGGAGGCTTAATGGGAACTGTAGTTCCAAAGCAAATAACAATATTTAACTTCTATTTTTTACACCACATTACACTATCAGCCCAGCACCCACTGCCCCAGGGGTGCCGGGGATAGCCCCGGGCTATCAGCCTAGGCCTGGGGTGCACTGGAGAGGGGGGACCCCTTTATTGGGGGGTCCCCACCTCCCCAGGGTTCCCCAGCCTGGGCTGTCTAGCGGTCAGGGTTGATGCTTCAGCTGGGGAGCCTTGTGAAAGGGCTCCCCTGGCAGTGGCATCAGCCCCCCGCTAGAAAAAGTCTGGTGCTGGTTCTGGAAAATACAGGGGAACCCTACTCATTTTTTCCCCCTGTATTTCCAGAACCAGGACCGGCTCAGAGCCCAGTGCTGGTTGCGCTGAAAACGGGGGACCCCTACGTTGTTTGTCCCCCATATTTTGGCAACCAGGACTGGTTCTGATTAGCCTGGTGCTGGTTGTGCTTCATACGGGGGACTCCTACATCGTTTGTCCTCCGTATTTTGCACAACCAGCACTGGGTCACTAAAATCCCAGTGCTGGTTGCTGGTTACACATGTAAAATGCCGGTTTCACAAGCCTGCATCTGCCGTTGACGGCGGCTACCTCCCCCGGGTCCTACTGCCAGCCACTCGCCACGGCCACACCGCCGCCTTCTTTCTCCCCCAGGTCTCAACCACCGCTAAAACTCGTTACCTCCCCCCGTGTCCCAGCCACAGCAAACGCTGGCTTCCTTCGCCCTGGCCCCCACTACTGCCTGCAGAGGACAGCCATCTTGGTGCACCCAAGTGAAGACACAGTGAGTACACCTGCTGGAGGCTCCTACTGAGACTGTGCAAGGAATTGAATCTTCCTATCTCTATAATGGCGCAACTGTGAGGTAATAGTTTAAAAACTGTAACTTTCTCAATTACCTGAACCCCAAAAGGCCCTACACTGGTACAATAGCTACCTAATAAAACAAACCCCAAGTCTAAATTTGCCCCCTACCCTGAGTTATGCCTTCCCAAAAATCCCCAATAGAGAACAGCAGAAAAGTGATCCTAAGTGAGAGTATCAGAAAAAACTGACAGTTGGAACTTTAGATTACTCCCAAATTCTTTATTTTTTTGCCCTCAAATTTGGCATATATATATATATATATATAGTAGTTGTAGGTCCACCAGGGCCAGATTAAGGCTTGTGGGGGCCCCCACCAAGCCAAACGGAGCCTCCCCTCCCTCCCCCTACACACGAAGCCTACCCCTAACCCTCCTGATTACTTACCTTCTGGCTCTGTTGTGAATGCAGCAGCACAGTCAGCGCTGCTGCATAGAGCGCAGAGCAGCTCCTGAAGCCCGATATCAGTGATCAGCGCCACGTACACGTGTCATGTGATGCTGATGAGGGGACTTGGGACCCGCTCTGCGCTCTATGCAGCAGTGCATTCAGAACATAGATCAGCGGCAGCTCAGCCCCCATCCGGGAACAGGGTACACATACACATACTGCATATACACATAAACACATTCACATATATACACATAAAAACACATACATACACATACTGCATATACACATAACCACACACATTCACATATACACACAAAAACACATATACAGTCAGGTCCATAAATATTGGGACATTGACAGAATTTTCAGATTTTGTCCTCTATTCACCACCACAATGGCTTTGAAATGAAACAAACAAGATGTGCTTTAACTGCAGACTTTCAGATTTAATTTGAGGGTAATTACATCCAAATCAGGTGAACGGTGTAGGAATTACAACGGTTTCTACATGTGCCTCCCACTTTTTAAGGGGCCAAAAGTAATGGGACAAACTAAACAATCCTAAATCTAACTTTCACTTTTTAATACTTTGTTGCAAATCCTTTGCAGGCAATTACAGCCTGAAGTCTGGAACGCATAGACATCACCAGACGCTGGGTTTCATCCCTGGTGATGCTCTGTCAGGCCTCTACTGCAAATGTCTTCAGTTCCTGCTTGTTCTTGGGGCATTTTCCCTTCAGTTTTGTCTTCATCAAGTGAAATGCATGCTCAATCAGATTCAGGTCAGGGGATTGACTTGGCCATTGCATAACATTCCACTTTTTAGTAACTCTTTGGTTGCTTTTACAGTATGCTCTTCGGGTCATTGTCCATCTGCACTGTGAAGCGCCGTCCAATGAGTTCTGAAGCATTTGACTGAATATGAGCATATAATATTGCCCGAAACACTTCAGAATTCATTCTGCTGCTTTTGTCAGCAGTCACATCATCAATAAATACAAGGGAACCAGTTCCATTGGCAGCCATACATGCCCACGCCATGACACTACCACCACCATGCTTCACTGATGAGGTGGTATGTTTTGGATCATGAGCAGTTCCTTTCCTTCTCTTCCCATCACTCTGGTACAAGTTGATCTTTGTCTCATCTGTCCATAGGATGTTGTTCCAGAACTGTAATGGCTTTTTTAGATGTTGTTTGGCAAACTCTAAACTGGTCTTCCTGTTTTTGTGGCTCACCAATGGTTTGCATCTTGTGGTGAACCCTCTATATTAACTCTTGTGAAGTCTTCTCTTGATTGTTGACTTTGACACATATACATCTACCTCCTGGAGAGTGTTCTTGATTTGGCCAACTGTTGTGAAGGGGTTTTTCTTCACCAGGGAAATAATTATTTTGTCATCCACCACAGTTGTTTTCCATGGTCTTCCAGGTCTTTTGGTGTTGTTGAGCTCTCCGGTGCGTTCTTTCTTTTTAAGAATGTTCCAAACAGTTGATTTGGCCACACCTAATGTTTTTGCTATCTCTCTGATAGGTTTGTTTTGATTTTTCAGCCTAATGATGGCTTGCTTCACTGATAGTGACAGCTCTTTGGATCTCATATTGAGAGTTGACAGCAACTGATTCCAAATGCAAATGTCACACCTAGAATCAACTCCAGACCTTTTACCTGCTTAATTGATAATGAAATAACAAGGGAATAGCCCACACCTGTCCATGAAATAGCTTTTGAGTTGATAGTCCCATTACTTTTGGCCCCTTAAAAAGTGGGAGGCACATATTGAAACTGTTGTAATTCCTACACCGTTCACCTGATTTGGATGTAATTACCCTCAAATTAAATCTGAAAGTCAGCTTTAAAGCACATCTTGTTTGTTTCATTTCAAAGCCATTGTGGTGGTGAATAGAGGCCAAAATCTGAAAATTTTGTCAGTGTCCCAATATTTATGGACCTGACTGTATACACACGCATATATACACATACTGCATATACAAACACACACATATATATATATATATATATATATATATATATACACATACATTCACATATATACACAAAAAACACATACATACACAACATATATACACATACTGCATATACACAAACACATTCATATATATACACACAACATACATACACATACTGCATATACACACAAACACATACATACACACAAAATCACATATATACACATACTGCATATACACATACATTCACATATATATACAACATACATACACATACTGCATATACACATATATATACACATACATACACAGCGATCAGTTAACGCTGAAGAGGGCGAGTTAGATGCAGGAGGCCCCTTCAGACGGCAGGGAACTTCCGGTTGGAGGACCCGCCGCGTCGGAAGTCCCGATGTATGTATTGGAGTCTGTGACCACGTGGTTGTGGCCATGTTTACCAGTTTGGCTAACACCCACTAATTAAGAGGTGGGGTTAGAAGTAGGGCTATTTAAAGCCCAAAAATTGCTCACCAGTCACACTTTGATAAAGGCATCCTGCCGAAACGCGTTAGTGTGACTGGGGAGAACCGCGGAAGTCTGGGCAGTTGGACAGGGAGCGAGAGGTATTACATTGAGGTGTTCCTTATCCGGATTATAGGACCACTATTTATGTTTTTACATCCTGCCTTGGTCTGAAGGCCCATTCTGGTACGCAGGCATTCTTGTGTTTTTTTAAGTATATATCCATAAAGTGTTTATGGAATTACACTATGGTATTTCCCTCTTTATAAACTATCTTTGAGGTACAAGAGGCCAGGGAAGTACTGTTTTTGCAGGAGAATCCATCAGGCTATATAAGAGGGAAGACAGACATCTTTATCCTAGATGTAAGTAGGAATATTTGATTCCACTTGAATTATTGGGTATCCACTGAATGATGTATTTTTTCTTTTCTTGGAGGAATATACTAAAGAGAACCTGCTTCAGAGGGAGAATTTTGTAGACTATTTGACAGCTGTCACTGTGTTTGTGGACATTTATATATCGATAAGCACCCCAAAGAATATTGTGCTTGGTTTGTGTGTTTTTGCTTGTGTTTATTTCGTGTATATGCAGTGGGGACTGCATTTTTTACTGAGCAGCATTCTTCGAGCATAGGAGCGCAGAATTTACTTTTTTGTTTAAACATACATACCCAACATATATACACATAAACCCAAATATACACAAAAACGCATATACACAACATATATACACATATATAAACAATAAAATAGTACACATACACTTACATTTTATGCAGCTGCTGTTACCTTCATTAGGCTCCGCCCCCTCACGCTGTAAGCCCATGATTCGTGGGTCATATGGGGGCGGGGCTTACCATATTGGCTCTGCCCCCACTTCGGCCACGAAAGCTGCAGGGGAAGTTGCTCCGTCAGCGTGCACTAGTGGTGGGGGCACCTCTGTGTGTGGGGGCCCCGGGACGACTGCCCCTGTCACCCCCCCCCTTAATCCGGCCCTGAGGTCCACACTCACGTCACTGTTGGGGTAGCAACCACTTTGAGGATGGCAGCTCCAAATGCATAGATTCAAATGAGGTTTACTCACCAAATTTGCAGTTTAGCAAAAGGTTTCTTTACTTACAGGAATAAATTCTATGATGGTTTTCCTGTGAATAAAGAAATCTTTTGTTACACTGCAAAGCGAAGTTAATGGAACTTACAAGTAGCTTCTGCTGATATGCATGCAGCATGCCTATTTTATGTGTGTGACTGTGGGTGTATCTGCATGTGAAATGCTACGTTACAGTGTCACAGCCGCTGACATTGTAATGTAGCATTTCACATGCAGATATACCCACAGTCACACACAGAATATAGGCATGCTGCATATATAATTTTAATCGACAGAAGCTGCTTCTATATTGAAATTGTGACCCATTTTGGACGAGCCTGTCCTGCTCCCCCGCTTCCTTATTTTCTCTTTCCTTTCCGGTCTCACTGCTCCTATTCTTGCTGTATGAATGATATTGTTAGGAAACTCAATAACCTTAGAGAATATATAAATATGGTGAAGAACAGTCATGGTTACCAGCAGCTCTCAAGATTTCTACAATGACTACCTAATGACTCTACCTTCCACTGTCTATTACGCAACCTGTAGTCACTCAAAATACCAGTCTCCAATGGTAGCGTTAATAAGGTTGGTTTACACGTATTTCTCCACCAACAGTTACAGACGTTAGTTAACTACCTTAGGCATTAATTGTTCCCAACAACTCTGAGATGGAAAGTTCAGTTGGGCAGACCAACTTTTTTTTTTTATTGAAGCAAAAGCATTATACAAAGTACAGGGAAGTGTACAGAAAACATAACAACACAAACTATATAGTGAATTGAAGCATAGTCATCTAATAAAATCCAGAGGTAATGAGATAAAAATACCATATAACCAAATAAATTTGACAACGACGATATAGTGTTAATGCATTGTGTGCAGTGAATTCAGAAACAAGTATAGGAGACAGTATTCAGTTGTAGTGCCAATGAGCAAAGCTGGATCCAAAACTGAGCACCATGGTTTACATGGGAAGAAGTCCTGATGCTGATCTGTCGGCCAAAACAATAATAGGATCACTGAGAAGAGTGAGAGTCTAATACTTCTGGGTCAGTTGTGTGCTACAAGGGATCTGAGACTGCATCAAAGGCAGTAAAGTGGTAATATAACTCTCTCATGTATAAAAAAATAAAGCAACTCTCTTCTCTTTACAAAACATTATCTCCACCCAATCCATACGAAAGATAAAGTGAAGTTTGGCCCTTTATAATTGGAAATTTACAGGAGTGGGGTGTACGGATTCTTGCAGTCTAGTCTTTTTTGCTGCCGCACTCACTGCCAGTAATAATTTCCTGCTGCCATGGGTAACCCTTTGGCCGCTCAGGAGGATACCCAGAATGGCCCATTGTGGAGTGAATAGAACATAATAGACTAAGTGAGCTTCAGCCTCCCATCTCACCAGTGTCTGAAAGCCCTGAACCACTTGGCATGCCCATAAAAGATCCACTTCCTCTCGACCACACCTGCAGTAGAGCAATTATAGGATCTTGTGAGTGCCATGCTAAATCTGAGATAATTATATTGGGAAACTGGGCAGAACCAACATTTCTGTCTGTTTCATGTGGTTGCATGATATTTATATATATCATGTACATAACTAATATATAATAGGCCCCGTCCCTTCATGGCGTGGTGCCGTGATTCATCTGTTTCTCTCCCTGTAACTTCCAGCATGAATAAATGAATCCACATGGTTCTGGCTTCAGATACATATTACACATGAACATCTTAATTCTATTATGAGATTTGTTGTAAGAGAAGTTTTCACTTACATTTAAGTTTTGACACTCTGACACATTTAAGTCTTGCAGATTCCTACATTCACCTACAAGATAAGCACATTTTAATGAGAATATATATGTTTATACAATATTTAAATCTTTTTATTACATTTCCTTTTCAAAATGGAATGCTAAATAATAGTGCCAGAATGAAAAACGGCCATGGAAAGTACTACGGACAATAAAAACACAACTCCAGGTATAAGGGGAAAGCATATATTGTCACAGAATTGAGGAAAATATTAGATTTTTGCATTGATAAGATATTGTAAACGTATTTAACATTTGTTGTACAGTGCCAAACATATTTAAAACTTTGAAAATACATCATTAGCTCTCTACTACCTCATTTAACTGGTATATTGGGCATAGGGATATTCGTATTATAGCATATTAGCAAATATATTTTGCATATAGATTATACAGATCAGCACACAGTACCACCTGCAGGCTAGTAGGATGTACTGCACTCCTACTACAATGCAACAAACTGTTTTGTTTTCCAAATAAATTTCTTTTTACTATAACTGCAATCATTAGAACAATTATACATTACTATAATGCAGCACCTATATACTGACTTGGAAGTAGTGACATCATTCAATAATATCACTAATACTTATGAATAGATAGACTTCATTGCCATGATTATTAGTTTAGCTCATCAAATCCATGAATACTGTGTTATGGAGCAGGAACACTTTATACATGGGTGGAAAGTCAATTAGTGTTAATGATGTGGTTGAGGTGTTGGCATCCAACCATTTGTCCGATACTTGCAGCCACCAACATCACATATTCTTCTACACACCCAATGCAGGTGTTCAGGAAAATCTGCCACGTTGGAATGGTAAATTTAGCTAGTGTCAGCCGTACATCGCCACTATCTAAATACAAGACAGGATTCTGTGCCTTATTTATGTGGTCTATTGCCACAAGATCTAAGCAGACACAGGAATTGGGCATACATTTTACCCAAGGCTTAACTTGTAAGCCAGTGTGACCCAAGGACCCTGCTGTAGATGCAGACCCATCGCAGAGTGATTGACAAGAAGTGACCATTTGGACGTAGCGACGCGGGGGTGGTCAGAGAAACGCAGGCGTGGCAGTGTGTTTGAACGCTGTTACAGGGGTGTGCATAAATTAGCCATTGCGATGACATACGCAGCTTTAGCTCCCACTGCTTGCAATGAAGTTAGCAATTTCTAAGTAAGGTCAGGGCTGCTGTAATTCTGCGTGAGGAACAGATGGTACTCGATGTTACCGATGGTTTTGCTATTTTGGTAAGTATTATGATGTGTGCAAGGGGATGTGGGTGTCCTTATGTTAGGCTACAGCAGCATTGCGATTGCAATCATTAGCATATTTTGTGTGATTACGGAGCTGTGATCGCAATAGCGATCCTTACTGAATCAGGCCCATACATCCAAAAAGTATAAAAATAAATTGTGTACCACAGTTTTCTTCAGCAATAATACTATTTCACCATAACATTTTTATATTAAAAAGATCTCAAGGAGATAGGTTGGACAAGGAGGGCAGAAAGGCTGAAAAGCATTTGTAGGGCAACTTTTTTTTTTTTTTTAAACAAAACCATAGCATTCAATCATAGAAACCTCTCATTAGATCTTTGTTTATGAGAAGAGCTAAGCAACAGTGAAACCTAATATTTTAGGCTTGGCAGAAAATGTTGTCCCCATAATACTTTCCTGACTATTATAAACGTCAGCAATCTGGTATTTACTACTACTTTCTATCAGCCAGACTTGCATTAAAGTTGCAAAATAATGCCATCTAGGTAATAAAGTGAATTGTATGATCTTCGAATCCAATCTCTTGAAAACCGCTACAAATTACACAATTTTATTTACTCATCTATTTTTTTTCTATAAATTATATAATTTTTCAGAACATACAGTACCAGTCACGGCAGACAACTTTTTAAAATTATTGGGGGTGCTCACATTACATCCACCAAATTACTCAAACATTTTTCCTACAGAAAATAGATATTACATACAAGGTAAACAGTACAATTTGTTAATACGCCCATTCCAAGACGAAATGGGCTTCCTCACTACAGGTTAGTTAATTTAATTGTTTCATGGATTGACTAAGAAAATTTATGAGGGAGGTGGTGGGGTACTATGGCCAGTAGGTCAGCCTATTAATATTGTGTTGTCCTGTCGGGAATCCCTGGCTATTAGTATTGTATTATTATTATTATTTTCTTTTAAAAAATGTGTAATAATGCAGTAGAGCAGAGGTTCC
Source organism: Taudactylus pleione (assembly GCA_031769625.1). Classification (NCBI taxonomy): domain Eukaryota; kingdom Metazoa; phylum Chordata; class Amphibia; order Anura; family Myobatrachidae; genus Taudactylus; species Taudactylus pleione. The sequence continues at coordinate 33,370,269 of JAUIMM010000085.1, forward strand.
CAAACATTGTCCTCAAGTCACCCCAACAGTTCAGGTTTTAGAAATCTCCATGGTCGAACACAGGTGGTTAGATCAAATTGACTGAGGTACTAATTAAGTCACCTGTGGTCAAGCATGGATATCCTTAAAAGGTTTTTAAGGTGCAAGCTATACTGCTGTGGCTACGTCAGACTGAAGGGCTGTGGGCTGCAGAGGACCCCGCCGAAACTAGCCCAAATCTGGAATTCCTTTGTCTTTACAGTATAAAGCTGCCCACACACATAGCGATATTTTACCCGATTCTGACGCATTGGTACGACAGATCGTGTAAAATATGCCAAAATAGTGAAGAAATCGTGAGTCCCCACTCAAGATCACGATGCGCGTTCCCGCAGGTCGAACATCGCATCTTCAGATCTGCCGTGCTGTAGGGCAGATCTGCCAATCTCAAGTCAGGATGCACTGGATTAGTTAGGAGGCACGATAGATCGTGTGTCACATTGGCAGCTTTTTCATACCAGATCGTGTGCAGGACTGCCGGGGAGCTCCGGGGGAGAGTTCAGGGGGAAAACGTGTACATCAGCTGATCGGGAACACATCGCTGTGTGTGTGGGCACCTTAAGGGGAAAGGGGGAAGTTTCAGTGTCAGGTTAAGCACATTACATTGCTTAACTGAACATAAACAGGATCTAAAACATTATACCAATAATATTACATTTATGTTTACAACAGTGATGTAGTATTTACCTATAATACACTACAAATTAAATGCTGATTAAAATAAGACTAAACATCAATATACAGTTATGTAACATTATAAATATACTTAAAATAAGAACTTTATATTAATGATATTCCATAACCGCACGGTGTGATGGTTTCTGCAGGGTCACCAAAGTTATCCTATTGGAATACAAACAGAACAAGCCCAAGGAATGGTGCAATATTATGAATCACAATAGAATACAATCAGATCTCATACAATCAGATCGACCAATCTGTAATTTGTAACCTATATAAGTACATGCCTTCATCCAAAATATCTATCGTTAACAACTATATAAAAAAAACAGAAACCCATGATTATTAAATTATCCAGATGTGAATAATCATCATATAGCATATTTCTTCTTTTTAATCATAGTCGGAATATCCTTTTTTCCCCGTCAATCTGTCAGAATTATTACAGTTTTGATCCAGGGAAATAGAATCTGAGAAGTGGCTAAAATTAGATTAGTAATACCCCTTTTACACCAAAATCCCCGGGTCTGACCCATGATTTGGAACACGTTTCCAACCCGGATCAGACCCGGGGCAAACCCCTTTTACACTGCGCGCCGACCCGCACCATTCACACCTGGCCTGGGTCAGAACTGACCCGGCTGCCCGGCGACGGTAAGCAGCGCTTTTCCCCTCCCTCCCCCCTCCGCGACCTACTTACCTTATCCTGCATCCGGAGGCAGGGAGAGCGGGTGGGGTGCGCTGCTTCGTGCCGCTCGGCCAGGCGCTGCTTGCAGTGGCCGCTTGGAGATGATGTCACCTCCAAGCGCCACTGAAGCTGGCCAATCAGGCGGCATGCGGCACGACCCGAGTCATCGTGAGCCGGGCTGCGCCGCTTAAATTGCAGGGTGACACGGGAATAACCCGCGCTCAACCCTGCAATGGAGCAGGGTCGGATCCCTGGGTCACTGGACCCGGGTTGATCCGTTCACACCGACGAAATTCCCGGGATTATGCGCGTTCACGTGCATCAACCCGGGATATTTCAGTCGGTGTAAAAGGGGTATAACAGTGTAGTGAGAGCAACAAAGGTAAATAACAATTGCAGTGAATGTGGTCTGTTAAGTAGATATGATTAGGTAGAACTTAGTAAAGGTCATAGTTATAGTAATACCTGAAATATGTATGAAAGCATGAGCAACTGGGCCTGGAAAGATCACTGTTTGTAAAAGATACCATCATACACTGCTGAATAATTGGCAGTTTGTAGCTCATCTACAAATGTTTGGCTTGAATCTAGAATAAGCAAAACCTATGAACAAGCCCACTGTATCCATAGTTTTTTCCACTACTTAACAGGGCTTAACTATATAACTAGTGCTAATAGCTTCAGGGCCATATGACAGGGAAGACCTATGTGTTGCAGAACACAGACGATAACTAAATATGTATTTGATATCTCTCTCTGTCCTACCCCTACCCGCTGCTTAAACATAACACCCCCTCCCCAGTGCTTCAGCCTAACTCTCCCCTTAATGCCTAACCCTAGCCCATAACCCCACTACTTATCGTAGGGATGTTGGCACCGGGATTCTGACTGGCATCGGTATTTTGGCACTGGCATTCTAAGTATTACTTTGTATATGTTCTATACCTTTCTCTGCCATATGTGTGAACAAGTACCGAAACAGGTAACTCAAAGGGGCTGCAGGGAAGGTTTTTTTTTTTTATAAGGGAAGTAACAACAATACAAAGCATTGTATTAACACATTGCGCTTCACAAGGCAGCCATGACCTGAATCTTGCAACTAATATCAGGATTCAAGGAAAAAATGTGCGGTTCACATCCAATAATAATTTGAGTGCAACCAAAATAAATACTGCAGTGTTTTCTTCCAGACCAGTTTACTATCACACATCCTCTGCATCCTCCCTTCAGTGGTGAGAGAAAACAGACACCAAAGCAGGATAAAAAGCTTAGCTGACAGTAAGATCACTTATTTAGGGGGGTAACCTTCTATACATGCTACCAAGATTAAAGGAAGTCATCCTGGAGGTCAGTGACACACTGTAATAAACAGTATTTGGCATGTAGCCTCCTGCTTTAATATGATCACAAAGATCCCCAGAACCCATTATCCTCTTCTTTTTGTTCTGTAATAATTCAGTACCACTGACCCATTACATTTTTATTTATCAGTACATGTATCTACATTTCTAACTATTATACTTTAGTAAAATTGACACAATATTCTTTAATTCTATCAGAGAGTATATTCATTAAAGGGAAACACATTCTGAATTCAAGACTTAAGCAAGTACTACAAAACAAACTTCAAGGGCTATTCACTAAGCGGTGGCTTTTGCAAGCCGCCAATTATCAGTGTTTTTCCCCTTTTGCATTTAATATTGCTGCTGTTTTAAATTTAAACACACCTGGTTTTGTATTTAAAACTGTCATTTTAAATTTCAGGTGGTGAATTCAGAACTGGCAATTTGATATACAGTAGTGCATAGTGCAGTTCAATGTGTAGGTTTTCCCTTTAGCATATTGCACTGTTTGCACGTAACAAAAACCATGCAGTTAAGTAAAGACATCACTATAGTAAATCGCTACCTAAGAGGCAAAAGTGATCAATTATTACTTATTACCAGTTATTTATATAGCGCAATGCATATACTGTACACAGAACATTTGGCCATTCACATCAGTCCCTGTCCCAGTGGAGCTTACAGTCTATATTCCCTATCACATGTATACACAAACAGATCATTTTTTCAGGAGCCAATTAACCTACCAGTATATTTTTGGTTTGTGGGATGAAACCGGAGACCTGGACAAAACCCACGCAAACTCCACACAGTTAGTTCCCTGGTGAAAATTGAATCCATGACCTCAGTGCAGTAATTGCTAACCATTACACCATCCGTGCTACCCAGATATGGTATATGGAACAATTTTCCATGGATCTGTTCTTTATGTACAAGTAATACGTACCAGTTACATTTGTATGGCTTATAGATAATAGTTTTTAAAGCAAACTGTAAAATTAATTCTATTTTTTTGTGCATTCCAAAAACAAGAGCAACATTTGACAGTCATGTAAAAAACTAAAACTTTTTTATTTTTACTAGTGTTATACTGAAGTGTCTATATAACAGTTTATAATGCCATTCTCTTGTTTTACAGTACGGGGGTTTCAACTATTCCAACTGTGAACTCTGGTTGGAGAGAGAGATTTTATTGCTGTACAGGAAGATCAGGGTCAGCTGAATGTCAGGATGCAAGTGGTTATTCTTATAATGCTACTTTTCTTTTGCAAAGCATCGGAATTTAGGAAGTTCAAAAGAAATAGAGGAAATAACAACAAACAACAGAGTTCCAAAAAAGTTTCAAGCACTGTTAAACGCTATGCTCCAGGATCACCTTGTGACATCTATACATATCTTAATGAGAAATACTTGGACTGCCAGGAGAAGAAACAGACATCTGTCCTCCAGGACTGGCCAGAAGATCTGATACACATACTGCTAGCAAGAAACCGGATTCGTATAGTGAAAAATAATGCATTCTCTAAATTTCAGAACCTAAAGAGTCTAGATTTGCAACAAAATGAGATTACAAAAATTGAGAACCATGCCTTCTTTGGTTTAAAAAGACTATCAACTCTTTTACTGCAACATAACCGGATAAAAATCCTGTCTGAGGAGATATTCATTCATATGCCTCGGCTTAATTACCTGCGTCTTTATGACAATCCCTGGGACTGTAACTGTGAGCTGGAATCTCTTGTCACACTACTAAAGATTCCACGGAACAAGAATTTTGGAAACTATGCCAGTTGTGAGACCCCAACAGAATTGAAAGATCAGAGACTGAAACAGATTACACCTGAAGTTATATGCCAGGAAGAAGGTGAAGATGGACAGCCTAAACCATTACAAGGAAAACAGATCACAAGACCATCAATAGGCTCAACCATTTGTCATACATATCTGTACCCAATAGCAACACTAGACTGCAAGAGAAAAGGTTGGTATAAATGCTCCCTGTCTAGATACTTAAATGTGAAGATAGAATATATACACAAATACTTAGACATTCAGGTGGAATAAGGGCCACTTCATTATTGCTGTCCTTTTTACCATATTCTTAATCAGTGATTCCCAGCATGTGTGTAACGACACATTTATATGTCACAACACTAGGCTGGATGGGTGGCAGAGGAAAACTCTTAAGCACTGAAGGAATTTATTGGGCAATATAGGGCTCATTTATCATCGAGTTTTATCATAAATGGTGCTCAGGCCAATCAGCTCCTGTCATTTTTCAAACAGATGACAGTTAGAAGCTGACTGGCTGGAGCACCATTTATCATACGCAACACGTTCTAAAACTCGTTGAATATGATAAATGGGCCCCTATATGTGAATTATATGTTACAGCAAATGGGTTAGGGTTAGGTTTAGGCTGCAAGGGGGGAGGTTAGGTTTAGGCTGCGGGGGGAGGAGGGTTCGTTTTAGGCTGTGGAAGGGAGGGTTATGTTTAGGAGTAGGGTTAGGATACTTACCCACAGGTGTCGGTATCCTAAACCTGTCGGGATGCCGACGCAGGAGTTGTGACCACCGGGATCCCGAGTGCCGGTATCCCGTACCCAACCTGTATCACGCTAGCTTCATTCAAACCAATATTTTAATACTTTGACAAAATAAACAACTCAGATTTCATCTATGTACACAGCTGTGTCACAAAGCTAAAGAGAACAGGAATCGCTGTTCCAGATAATCTCTTACAGAAGTTGGATGTATGAACTTTGCTTCATAAAGAGACATCTTCACACATTTATTTTGTTGCTAGTTGTAATTCCATGAGCTGTCTAATTCTATGATTTTAGCCTCTTCCCCTTAAGATTGTTTAAACAGACATTGGGCCTGATTCGAGATTTACATAAATCTCCACACTGTGAATGTGCAGTTCTGGTCCTGCGTTTGGGGGGCAGCCACGGGGAGCGTTCCAGAAAACGGGGGGCATCGGCCCTGCTGTGTAGGTGGGCAGAAGCCAATGGATGCAGCTACACAGGCTCCAGCAGTGTGATTTTGCTGGACATCCCGAGTAACCGTCATATTACTCAGATGTCCAATGTTCACGCAGTTGATCCAATGCTGCATCTTTGGATGCAGAGGCAGATCAGAGAAGCTGGCAGTGGGCGTCTTTTACTTAAGATATCTCCTGCGGCTTTTGCCAATTTTTGCACAGCTGTTGCATACAAATTAGTGAAATTAGCGTTCATCTCTGAATCAGGCCCATTGTTCAGAAACAAAACACTACTATACGCATTCACTTCACAGTGAAACACATCAAAAATGTATTCAAGCATTGGCTATAAAATGCACATACACATGTTCTCCATGAGACCATTCAGGGTTCTAACCCTAGGCATGTTAAGCTTGGCTTGCACCTTAGAATAAGCGAATGCACCCATAGTCCACCTGAATAATAATATAAATGTCAGATGAATCAGACTCTAGAGATAAAAGTGTATGTCACATCCATAGTCTGTAAAGTATTGACATAAATACTTCTGCATCCTATCTGGGTGCAGTCCCCATAAGGATCAATGATACCTATTCTGAGGTGCATTTAAACTGTGTTTACCAGAGCCGTAACTAGACTTTTTGGTGCCCTGTGCCAGAAAGAGCATTGGCGCCCCCCTCATTTTTCAAAGGGACATAATGCACCCAAAAAAGGGGAATGGCCTCATGGGGAAGGGCCAGGGAAGAGTTAGGGGAGGCCAGGAGATGATGGGGATGAAATAAGAGGAAGCTACAAGCAAGAATGATAATAAACAGAAATTTGACAGGCCCAAACAGCGCCCCCTGACCTGTGGTGCCCTGTGCAATGGCACCGGCCGCACTACCCTAGCTACGGCCCTGGTGTTTACTATGTATTGGATATCATGTCAATGACCACAATGTATTTGACCTTAAATTATAATTAGCATACAGTATATGAATTATGATTATGTTGTTTCTGAGGTTGCTCACATTGCACCTCGCAGCTTCATAGCCAAGGCCAGGAAGTCTGTGTTTCATTAGACGCAGTCTCTTGCCTGGCCTCGCCAACAAAATGAGGCAACACCCCCCAGTTTTGTAGAACTGTCCTAGTTTCCACCCCCCAAATGCCACAGTCAATCACGCTGCAGCTTGGGAGAACTGTGACCAATCTGGCAGAGATGCGCAGGTTTCTCACAAGCATCGGGTTTGCATACTACTCTGAATCAGGCCCAATGTACAGTATACAGAGAAGATGAGAGAGTCTGGGCAATATAAGGAACACAAACGCCACCTCCAGGCCCTTACAGATCAGGTCCACCACAGTCGCTCCATAAACATACTCCCACTGACACTATATATAAGCAACTCACCTCAGGAAAATCAGCGCTTACCGCCATTCTCTCTGAGAAAGTAGAGAACTCCCTTAGGTGGCTGAATCAGCGATTCCATGAAAAGAGCAACAAAGCTGATACTCTCCTTGCCAACCGTTTGAAGGCTCCTAAGGCTACTTTAGCAATCCCAGCGCTCGAGGACTCTTCAGGATCCCTTCTATATAGTCTCTCTAAAATCGCCTCTATTTTCAAAGATTTTTACTCTTATCTTTATAACTCCAGGGTCCTACTTCTCCTCAACCCTCTCTCCCTACCCCTATCCCGGACTAATTAGCTTCTTGCTCTTTACCTCGGATTGACTCCACCACTTCTGAGTCCCATAATCTTCCTTTAATAGAAGATTGAGTCATCCTCACTCTTAAGCTTCAGAAACACTTCAAAGCACCTGGTCCAGATGACCTTCCTTTCGCCTACAAAACTTTTCAGGGCTCGCTTGTTCCCCACCACACAAATTCTTTTAATCAGATCCTCAAGGGTAGCTTCTTTCCCCCAGACTCCACGTTATCCACCACATAAATGATATCAAGCTCCCCTCCCTTCTTCTTGCCCTTGATGCCGAGAAGGCCTTCAATAGGTTCTCATGACCCTTCATGACAAACATCCTCCTCAGTTTCGGCTTTGGAGGTAACTTCCTCCAGGCCATTAAGGCCCTTTTTTATAAACCCTCTACCTTAGATCTCACAGGGGGTCTACTCTCAAAGTATTTTTCCATCTTCCACTCTTCCTGTGGCAGTTCTTCCCATCCCCAACCACCACCACAATCTTTTTCAGAGTTGCTGGAGAAACATTCTCTCCCGTTGTCTTGTTTCTATCAATACCTTCAAATTCGTCATTTTATCACTTCTTCTCCCTAATCTCCGGACTCCCATGACGATGGAGTGTCTTTGCATCTATAGGCCTATGTATAAGGGTATCATATCTCATATTTACCATTTCATCCTAGTCCATGATTCTCCACTTCTGGAAACCTATGGACATTACTGGGAATCGGACTTAGACACTTCTTTAGGAGAAGACACTTGGGAAGCCATCTGCCTCAACATTTTGAAATTTTTATTAGTGTTTCCAATCAAGGAAAACTCCTATAAAGAATACACCCGCTGGTATCTTGGCCCAGAGCGTTTACACCAAATGTACCCTAATACCTCTGACCTTTGCTGGAGACAATGTGGTCAAGTCAGATCCTTTTTTCCTGTCTGGTGGACGTGCCCTAATATCACCTCATTCTGGTTGATGGTCCAATTTCTGATATCCTCTCTAGTCCACCTTAATTCTCCTCCTACTCCAGGCTCATTGCTTCTGTGTGCCCCGGCCTGCCAGCTCTCCAAACATGAAACCAAATGAATTCTTTCATACACTGTTAAATATTAGACCTGGAATCTTGAATCTGGGCAATAAAGCTCCATAAAGCAAGAAGATCAGTGAGCACCTGCTAGTGTGTTCGTATAGGTAATTATTAATTTTATGTCCAGTATTCTTATGAATAAGTCAAAGCAGAACTCATTAGCCACTACTAGTAGTAGGACATGGCATTTTCATAAATAAAGTAAAATACATGGCTATCAGAAATTAGATAGCAAATTTGGTACAAATATTTTTGCAGTATGATAACATATTAAGCAGGAGACCCAGAATGTGCTCAGCTCGAATAGTGCAATCTTAGCATAGTTCAGCAGCAATTATCCGTCTGATAACTGTGGTTTGTAATGACATCTCGATCCAGAAACTGAAATATATGAAGCTTCAAACCAAAACACAAGACTCATTGTTATTAACCACTTTCAAGCATAGCTCTATTAAAAGTAAATTGGAATATTCCCAAAGAATACCAGGTGAATAGAAGATATTTTACATTTGCAGTGTGGTGACATCACTGATCATATCTGTCTGATATTCCACAGATTATTTATCTGCAAGACTACATGTTTAATGTGAGCAAGAAACCCCCCCCCCCCCCACCCTTTTCCATGAATACATTTCTATCTATAATATCTTTATTTCTACGGTCCCACAATGGTGCAGCACCTACCGACCTCCCCTTGGGAAAATATTTACCAGACCCCTGGGTTCCGGCTTTTACAAGGAAATGGGCTTTACCTCTCACTCCACTTAACAGAGTGGAGTGAGTTCACCTTTGTACACCATTTACATTAAAGGAGTGAACATAAAAAATAGACTGCCAAGGCCCAGGTGACCCTTATAAGGCTCATCACACCCCACATACACCCTTTATGTAGGTCTTGTTCTGAGCCTCGCCCCCTCATCTGTATGGTCAATATTGTGCCTCCCCCCGCTGCCCCGATCTGTGTTTTGTTCCCTCCTATCTGTAAATTATGTATTTCCCCTTCACTTCCTTGATATCTAGTATGTTCTACATCTTCACCCCAAAAAAACAAGTGCATTGTGCCCTTCCCCTCTCCTCGTAGTATATCCTGCAGTGTACATCTCCCCTTTTCTATGTTTTTGTATTCTGCACCCACACACCCATCTGTATGTCCTGTATTGTGCTGCCCCAATCTGCATGTTTTGTATTATTCACCCTAAAACACCCCAGTCTCTTGTACGCTCAACATCTCCACCGCACGCATGGACGCACACACACGTTAAGTAATCTCATGCATGCCATAATCAGTGCTGTCTCACTCCGCTCTGCTGCCCCCTACAGTCATCTGTAGTGCTGACGCTAATGGTTCCCTCTGCACCCCCCAGCTATGCCACTAAATCAGCGGCCTCACTTACTTTGGTGACACCCGATGCGGCTAGCAGGACTCCTCTCGTCCCCTTGTGTGTGCCAATCTCGGGGGCGTGACTGCATATCACACCCTTGTTCTAGGGACACAATAGTCTTACCCAGCGCTCCGGCAGCTGCTGGGGGCAGCCCACAGACTCTCCCCTGTCTCTCTCTCTGCAGTGTGGCTTGCTCATTGACACCATCTAACGGGGTGACACCAAAATAGCAGAGCAGCTCTGTTATTTTGGTGTCACCCGATGCATCCCGAACCCTCCTAGTGACGCCAGTGACTAAATGCATTCCCTTAGCAAGGTAGACAGCCCTCTTTAATATAGCAGATATTTAAATGAAGTTTAGATTTGATTAGATTAAATTCTTACTTTGCTACTTAAAAGAAAAGAGAATGGAAAGACAGAAACTACTCAAAAAGTCTCTAAGTCCGAATGTTATGATAGATGTTCATTTAATCTGCTTTTAGAGAACAGTAAAAAACAAGTTAAAACCAACTATCCCTAATTTCCAGGGACAGTGACATCTCTACGCACGATCTTATGTTCTGTATTGGTCAACTGCACAATAAAATCCCCATGTTCTTGCATGTTGGATGCAATTCTTACCATCTATTCTGATTTTCTAGACTAATAGGTTAATAATAATAGATAATGAGAATTTGAATAGTCTCCCTTTGAGACCGACAATAACTAAAAGCTGATTTCTGACTAATTTGCTTTCTAAGGCTTTTAACCCATGTTAAGCAATTTTTGGCCAACTCAATGCTAAGTGAATCTGCCCCAGGAATCCTTTTTGTTATCCATCACTAACTACACATAACAGAAGATAATATAATATCAAATTATATTTAGTTCTAGAGAAATTCATATGGGAGCTTCCTACAGCAATGACTCAAACAGTAAGGCAATCACATCTGTATCAAAGTGTCACTGATAAAACAAATATGAATGATAATTTCCATTCTTTCAGAATTACAAGAAGTTCCAACTGACATTACTCCAGACATTATAAAGCTTGACCTTTCCAGCAATAAAATCAGACGACTGCAATCAAAAGTGTTTATAGATGTTCCCAATCTGGAGATCTTAAACTTAAGCAGCAATGGGATGGAATTCATAGATCCAGGTAAGAACATTTTCCATATACTGAAATTGTGATCAGACGTTAGAGTGCACCCCATAGCTAACAACTGCTAAAGCAGCAATTAACCAATATTTATCCTAGGGTGTTTGAACGCACCAAGTCGTGCGTATATCTGAGAGCGATCGCACACACAAGAGTGAAAGAGTGGTATATCTATCACAATAAATATATATATATATATATATATATATATATATATATATGGTTATAGGACACTATACAAGAAAATGAAATTTCACAAAACCGCTAACATTTTAGTATATTTGTACTGTTAAAAGAACGTAGTGTATTGTGTGATAATTGAAAATCTATATATTTATCACGTATCAATTTCCCGCGTGTGCAAACATTGAACATATATGGAAGTTGTTGAAGTGGATGCAAAAACTGCTAATTTCCACACATTTTATACCTGAAATATAATAATGATAATCATAATTCCATAGTTGCTGCCACATAAAGTGGTTTTAAGGTAAGCAGTTCACCAATAGTTACATTGATTAATTCAAGTGGATTCTACAGGTTTGAATAATTTGTATCAGAGCCCTGGGGACAGAAATGTAATGTGATTCACATTTGTATGTAACATGAGTCACGTCAAAATTGATTTTAAGTATAGTTTGGTTAAAATTTAGATTTTGTTTGTGTGTCAATCATAAGTTTAGGGTCCTATAAGTGTATAGTATAACAATTATATTCTAAAATTGATTATGATACCTGCTGCGATCCCTCCATTTCTGCCGGCAGCCACAACCGCCATAGGTTTCTATGGGGGATGTAATGCTGCCAGATTTTCCAACTTCCGGAATGCAAAGCACAGCCCCCACAGCTAACACCATCTGACGTTAGACTGTTGTAGCCTATGAGCTACGCTGTGCATAATTAGTCAGCAGAGGGTTCCCCCGTAACCTTCCCGGCAATGGCAGCCACACGTGCAGTCAGCAGGATGGGCTCCTTTTCAAAGCCCCTGTCTCTGCAGGTGCCGGATTATACATTCCAGCGCTATGATCGCATCTTGCAATGCGATCAGCAGGCCCGCTGAGAGCCGCGGCGGGGCCGGGTAATAGGGGGCGTGGCCTAATCAGGGAGACGTGGCCACGCCCCCTTCCCGGGAAAAAAACAAGATTTGCAGCGGCGCTGGGGAGGGGGCGCTCAGTGTGATCGCTCCCCCCCCACAGGCCTAGGAGACTGCTGTGGCTGCTACTCAGCAGCCACGAGCAGTCTCCACTGCAGCTCAGCACACGCTGTGTGCTGGGCTGCTGTGAGGGAGGGGGAGCGGCACCGGACCAGGGCCCCCGCCAGGCCCCTCAGGAAGCCCGGGCCCCGGTAATCTGTACCCGCTCCCCCCCCCTCTCGGCGCCCCTGGCGATCAGGGGCGGTAATATCATGCCTAGACTGCATTGCAAATGTAATCATTAATAAATGGGTCCCTTAGCATCAAGCTAGCGAGCATGATAGACAGCCTGGTCAGTATATTAATAGCAGCCACAACCGCTCACACTGCACATTAACAATCACTGGTGAAAATCTGGAGGCTATAAACTTGTTCCCTAGTGAAGGTGGTGGTTTTTAGTACGGATATGTCCTCAGACACCTATCCATTTTGCGCAATATGGTTCTTGTCATAACCCACAATAGCGATTACAGTGCTACATACATTCAGCAAGGATCACAAGTAAGAGATTGCACATACTTGGCCGCTGCGAGAATATGCTAATGAATGAATACGCACGGCAATCGCAACACAAGATGCAGACACACAGCACTACATAAAGTCAGCCCACCTCCCTTTACTCTATGCTAGATCAATACACAGGCTTGCGAAAACATCGGTAACATCGAGAACCATTGAACCCATACTCACAACTGTGGAAGCCCTAGCCTTCCGCAGGATTGCGGCAGCTTCCTGTGTACATCAAGACGTACGGCTGCGTATGCTGCCGCACGACCTTAATTATGCACGCCCCTGTAACGCCATTCAAACGCACACAGGCACGCCTGCGTTCGCATGACCTCCCCCCTCCACCACCCACAACGGCATTTCCTGTCAAACATCGGAGGTCTTTCCGTACTAACTGCATATTCTGCGCGATCCCTTACTTGATCACAATGACTGTTTTGCGCACGCGCATTGAGACGCACACGCAGAGACGCAACATCGGACAACTGCAAGCGAATTCTTACTTGCGATCCTTGCTGAACCAGGCCCTTAGTACACATATTGTGCACTAGGGGCCTAAATCAGATGTGGATGCAAATGCCATCACAGCTACGATCAATTGCGAAAATATGCTAATGACTCACTTGCCGCCCAGTGCTTAGAGACGCCCATAGACAGCATCTCACATCCCCTGCTCACGTACAAAACCGGAAACATCCTCCTTCTGAGTAAGTCTAAGCTGTCACAGACACAGCTGGTCTCCAGAAACAAAGAGGGGTTTCCTGCTGCGAGCAAGGATGCAGTGGCTAATTTATGGACACCCAGAAAACAGTGTTTAAACAGTCCCGGCATGCCTGCATTTTTCTTACCGCCCCCCTTTACCTCCCCTAAACATTGACTACCTGTCACTTTGCGAGTAAATCCTGTGTGCGAGCATAATCGAAACTCAATCGCTGCACCTGCGCAGTGCGACTTACACGCAAGTGCAATGGCTAACAATGTCTCAGTCTGCGTAAATCTCGGCATTGCGTCCACATTTGAATCAGGCCCTAGGTTCTTAAGATTATTTTTTTGTCACAAAAAATTGGTATAAAGTGGCAGATAAAGCATAACGCGATGCATTGCGCAGGTCACTCTGATCAGATCTGTCTTTTGCCTTTTTAGCATAGATTGTATACTTTTTCCTCAACTTTGTTCACTTATACTGTAGTGTACCATATATTTAGGTTTAGTGTTTTGTCCGCGGCTAAATTGTAAAGTCTGTGGCGCGCTAAATGGGATATTTGGTGCGATTTGAGGATAAGTGTATGTGGAAACACATGTATAGCAAGTTTTACTAGATAGAAGGTTACACCGGCCCCACCTATTTGAGGTTTTGCACCATTAGTGAAATAAGTGAATAAACCTTTATTGTCTTTCATTGTTAACTGCTTTTACTGTATAACTTCTACTGTGGGCTCGACATACAGGTGCATTATAACGTAATCAGCAATATAGAATTCACTCTATTTATATTATAATCAAATTGATTTAATTTATTATTTTCCCTTTTCACAGCTGCATTTTCAGGCCTCTTGAATCTCCATGAATTGGATTTATCAGATAATAACTTATCTAATTTAAAATATCGTGTGCTGGAAGACCTGTACTTTTTGAAGAAATTATGGCTCAGAGACAACCCATGGAGATGTGACTACCACATCCATTACTTGTTCTATTGGCTAAAGCATCATTATAATGTCAACTACAATGGTTTGGAATGCAAGGCGCCGGAGGAGTACAAAGGATGGCTTGTTGGGAAGTACCTTCGGAGTTATTATGAAGAATGCCCAAATGAGAGGCTCCAAGTACACGTTGGAATGGATGCAGAAGATTGGGATAATAGTGAAAGAGCTATAAAACAATCACAACAAACTGAATCAGGAAAAAAACAGGGTGTCATATTAACAGTGTTAACTTAAATGACTGACTATTTTTTTGATACTTTTTTTTTTTACAAAATTTTTTATACTTTAATTACTTAGGTTGTAGAGGATTTTTTGTAAGAGACTGATGAATCTATAACTTCCCACAGTGTGTACTAGTCTTATAGGGATGGTCTGGAGTTTATAGTACACCCAAACAAGCAAAAGACATACATACCCTCTACAAGAAGAGATTAGCTTTGTGCAGAATAGAATCTGTGCTAAAAGTTATTTAAGTAAAAGTTCTCTTTAAATTCTTGCCTACTATGACTTGTGGTCTCTCTTTTTCATTAATTAAATGTTTTACATTTTTTTCCTAAACACTGGTTGTTGGAGTCTTATTTGTTTCTTAAATAAGTAACAAGAGTAAGTGCAGTCACAAGGGGGGGTGCGGGCCGCACCTGGGTGTCACCCACCGAGGGGTGACACCAAAATGCAGACAGAGCCGGGTGCTGCACTATAGCATTACCTGCAGCACTTGGCTCCTGACACAGTAAGTGAGCCGGCACTGCACACAGGCTGGTCCCCGGGGCAGTCCGCATCTCCGGAACCAATGGAGTGATTAAAACGGGGCTCAAGTTGCAAAGCCAAGCCCCTACCCTTAAATCAACGCCCCCTACCAGTTAGGCCACACCCCCTTTTTTACTGCGCGCACCACTATCTTCTCTGGGGCCCGCACTGGGTGTCACCAGGGTGAGTGACACCACTGAGTAAGTGGCGACCTGTACTATGGGTCTAATTCAGAGTTGATGCTAAAATATGCTATTGCCACAGAAGGCGCATGAGGACAAAAGACGCCTCTTGACGGCATCACAGATCCGAGTGCTACAAAGACACAGCATTGGATCACCATAGAGACCATCAGTGGTGGCATCGGCCATCTCAGCGAGCCTAAGGCTAATCAGTATGCCCATGCAGCTCCGTAGCAGAGGGCAGTAAATGCCCCGACACTGGCCTCGCCACTCCAAGATAACGGGGACAATTTGCGTTTGTTTTCAGAAACGCTGGCTGGCGCTGCCCATTCCCCGTCCCCAAATGCTGCAGCATGTCAATTATGCTGTGGTGGCACTGCGACCGTAGTTGCAAAAAGAGACCTGTACATGCAGATCATGAACATGAGCAGATCTCAATCAGGTCCTATATTCATTTTAGGAGTCAATGTTTAAAATATTCTTATTACACTGGCAGATTTGTATTTCCAGTATAAAAGTTTCCTAGGTGGTGACCAAGGCAGCACAGAGGACTGTAACCATGTGGTTGCTTTTTGGAGAGAATTAGGCTCTGCAGCCACATGCTAATCCATGAATGTTGCTCTTTATTAGCAATTAAAACCAATTTAATTTAAATGTCTTGCAACGTGTAATCTTGTTTTTGCAAATGGACACAATACAAAAGATACTGCTGCTACTAGCCTGCATTCAACAACAAATGCCTCAATATCAACAGCCTATCCTATCTAAATAGCATTCAGCACTTTTACACTGCAGCAGGTAATGTCATCCAGTATGAAGCCATAAAATGGGGCACACAGCACAGGCACTTAATGTGACAAACTTTATGTGTGCTGAAGGCCTGTATTTCAGCAGCCTTGTAAATGATCCTTGAATTGAAGTGAAACTATTAACTGCAGTAGCATAAAGTAACCCACTGTGTGCAGATGGACAATGACCCGAAGCATACTGCAAAAGCAACCAAAGAGTTTTTTAAGGCTAAAAAGTGGAATGTTATGCAATGGCCAAGTCCATCCCCTGACCTGAATCTGACTGAGCATGCATTTCACTTCATGAAGACAAAACTGAAGGGAAAATGCCCCAAGAACAAGCAGGAACTGAAGACATTTGCAGTAGAGGCCTGGCAGAGCATCACCAGGGATGAAACCCAGGGTCTGGTGATGTCTATGCGTTCCAGACTTCAGGCTGTAATTGCCTGCAAAGGATTTGCAACAAAGTATTAAAAAGTGAAAGTTAGATTTAGGATTGTTTAGTTTGTCCCGTTACTTTTGGCCCCTTAAAAAGTGGGAGGCACATATAGAAACCATTGTAATTCCTACACTGATCACCTGATTTGGACGTAGTTACCCTCAAATTAAATCTGAAAGTCTGCAGTTAAAGCACATCTTGTTTGTTTCATTCCAAAGCCATTGTGGTGGTGAATAGAGGCCAAAATATGAAAATTCTGCCAATATTTATGCACCTGACAGTATTTTTTAAAGAATGTGAGTGTGCTTACACACTATGGCATGTAGCGTATTTAATCACTTACCTGGCTAATATTTTTTTTCATGAAACGTTCCCAAAATTGTTGATTTTTTTTATTAGCAAATTATGTAAATAAGAACTATTTAAAACTGATTCAATATAATTTAACAAAAATGTTAAATCAAGTTTTTATGTGATGTTTTTGAAAAACATGACTTTCTAGTTTTTAAAAAACTTAGCTGGGGATAGACAGAGTGAAGGGCAGGTAGGTAGGTATGTGCGTCCGTGCGTGTGTCATGCTTACCGACATTTGTTTTCACCTTTCCGGGAGTGGCCTGGAAAGAACTTTTTAAGTACCGGTCCACTTCACTAGGATGCAGGAAAAGTGCCTACTCTTTCGGGGGTGCGGGAGCTACCCGAAATATTGTGAGCCTCTTTCAGGTCCTGGGACTGTTGGCAAGTATGATTATAAATATATTTAGATACACACACATATTGGTGTAATTACACTTATGTACTGCCCAATCACTGTGGCCAGCAGTGATCGGGCACATGGGGGGCAGAGGCAGAGCTTCTGCTTCTAGTGCAGAAGCTCCGGAAGAAGCCGGCTGGCCGGAAGGAGGTGGTGGAGGTGCTGCCAGCAGGGTAATGTCTAAATCCCCTTCAGTGTCATTTCCTACCATCCAAGTGGGCATAGAGGGGGAATATAACCATGTAGCGAGCCACCGAGCCCGAACCGTGGCGAGCGCAGCAAGCCTGTGAGGGGACAACTTTCTTCTTTAGGTGGGGACAACTTTCTTCTTTAAGTGGCCTTAATGTGCATGGAAATATACTTTTGCCCTCACTCACGTCACTTCCGGGTCCCTAGGATGAAGGGGAAATAAGCTCTACCCTGCCAGCAGGACACATCACAGCAGCTGCGTCTATTGGTTTCATTGAACCTGCGGATGCCTTGCAGCCAAGCCAGGACGGTATAGCTGCCGGCTGCTCGCAAGTGGTTAAAGGGAGAGTTCATCTAGAAGGCAGTATAGTCTGTGAAAAATAATAAAACAGAGACAGTTGTAAATTGTGCAGTTGCATCTGTAAAACTAAGAAGCCTACTTATTAAAACACAGTGATTAGGTTGATTTTATACAGTGTTGAGAAATGTGGTAATTAACTGATTAATAATAAGGTTTACTTGCAGCCCCCCATCATACTTTATAAATCAGAATACTCCCTACCCCCAGCAGCTATTTTCAAAACAAATTCAGCACTTACATTTTACATAGGAATCAGTATGAATGACCGCCGGCCGTCAAATCCCGATGCTGGCAGAAGTGGAAATCCCGACAGGGAATTTAGGTGAGTATTACTAACCCTAGCCCCCCCCCTTACCCTAACCCTCCCTTAGGGGTGCCTAACCTTAACCTCCCCCCCTAGTGCCTAACCCTAAGCCCCCCTAAGTGCCTAAACCTAACCCCTCCTTCCCTGCAGCCTAAACTGAAGTCTCCCGGGGGGGTGCCTAACCCTAATCTCCCCCCGGGGGTGTATAACCCTAACCCCCCCTTCCCGTAGCCTAGCCCTAAGTCCCCCACGGGAGCTCCTGACCCTCCCCCCCCCCGTGGCTGTACGCGCAAGCAGCCCGCCTTACCTTCGATCGGTATGCCGGGCGTCAGGCTCCCGGCGTAGGTATAATGACAGACGTCGGGATTTTATTGCCTGTCATTAGTACCCTGCCGGGATTTGACAGTCGGGAAGCTGGCGGTCGGCAATTCGACCGCCGGCTTCTTGACTGCATCCCGTTATATAGGGTGAACTAACTTGCATACACCACTCCTTTGCATTCTAGGATAAAACAAACTATGTATTCCGGGTTGCTCCCAGCTCCTCTGCACACTCTGACAGCGTCACGGCCGTGCAGTGTCATTACAAGATGTTCTATATCTGAAAGGTGCAGGAAGCCAAATGTGTAATGGTGAAACTAAGTAGTTCAACGGCACCACAACAGAATAAATGGGTTGCTGCAGGCGCTGGCTGGGCGGCCGCTGTACCAGTGATTCCCCAAGATAGGGGGGCCTGGGGCACATGCTCCATATGCCCCCTTTCCTTAATCTGGATCTGAATCCAGTGTCAACTGGGATTTAGGCAAGAGGAGGTTGCATAGACTATAAGTATATTAACAATTTATTGCAGCTACACACTTTCTAATT
Source organism: Taudactylus pleione (assembly GCA_031769625.1). NCBI lineage: Eukaryota > Metazoa > Chordata > Amphibia > Anura > Myobatrachidae > Taudactylus > Taudactylus pleione. Next base: position 33,389,314 of record JAUIMM010000085.1, read on the forward strand.
CTGGCTGGCTTGATCATATATGAGTTTGATTAACCTCTATCTATATGGGGCTAATTAATCTCTTAGGGGGTCGATTCAATTCAACACGCACTGAATAGCGCCGGGAGCGAGCTCCCGGAGCTATTCAATTCAGTACGCTGTGTGGTCGGAGAATGCCGGTTATCGCACCTTAACAAGGGTGTTAAGCGCGTTAACCGTCATTCTCTGACCAAAGTGCCGCGCTAAGCAGAAAAACTGCCGCGCGCCCCGGCATTTTGGTCGAATTTCTCCTCACATCCCCAGGGGGGTGCGAGAAGAAATCCTTAGCGCGCCCAAACAACGTGGTGTATTGAATAGCTGCGGGAGCTCCCTCCCGCGGCTATTCAACATCGCTTCGCACTGAATTCCCCCCAATGTCTGTAAAGCAAACATTTATTTTTACCACATTTCCTAATAAATTAAAACAGTTTGTAGTAACCTATTGCTCCATAAACACATCATTTAAAGAAGGTCAACTATACAATAATGGGTAAAAGAGATGCTCGTGCCAAAATAACAATTTAATATAAAGTGCAAAGATACTGGAGTAATGTTTTCCATAAATGAACGATACTGTGATGCACGAGATCTGGCCTGTTAAAACTAAAATGTTGAACAAGATTTAAACAGATTTTGCATCCATTTTCTTAACTGGTTACATAGATAGAAGACCTAACAACAAACAGTACCTGCATCCATTACCAATACTCTCAGGCAGCTTATGGAGGACTGTAATGGTCCTGCTGTGGATTGCTAGAGGTTCTGTTCTATATGGTTAAAACAAATTATAACAAGAGCAGCTTTTTAATAAGGCTTTAATAGTACTGCTGCTATTATACTTGAGGTAATACACTGAGAACTTTCTTTATGAATTCTAATTATATTAGCCATGTAACAGTGGTAATTACAGTCCCCTGACATAGTGGTAAGATTAAATATTGAATAGCATTAGCTAATCTATAATAGTGGTAATATACCGTAGTCATTTTATAGGAGTTAAATTCAACATACATTTTTTGTCTTAAATGTACCATAAACCCATACATTGGATTAAAACATAATTCCCCTAACAGCATCTCAAAACTATCTCAATTACTGAATATAATACAATAGCACTACATCCATTAAAATAAGAAAATTGATTGTCTATTATAAGGGTGATATTTTATTTTTTTGCATCGTTATTAAGGTCATTATACCCGTTTTTTAACTGACACTATTGTTTATTTTCATCTCAGATACTTCACATCACTTAGGGATTTTATCATTTTCTTTTTTTTACTACATGTGAATAAAAGTCATGTTTATTATCACTACTCAATGTGTGCGCCCTATTAAAAAATACTATTCTTTCTATTCATTGATCTAGGCCAGAGCCACGGTTGTTTAATGGATGATCTGTCACTGGGATGGATAAAGCAAGTGCATATAAGGGGAACTCTGACACAGGTGGAGGGGGAAATATACAGGGAGCAGAAGGTACACTGAAAATGACCCCAGTAACAGTATCACTAGTGACTGCTGGTAAGTAGTCCAGCAGATGGTAGTGAGGGGCAAGTCACTTTAGTTAAACATACAGTATAGGGGAGAGAAAGACTAATCAAAGACTTGCAACTGAAAATTCATTAGAACACTAACGCAGAATATAGGGCCCTAAACTTAATTCCCTTTATACATAAGCTTACTATACATTTTGATTTTAGCACCAATACTTAAAACAAATGTTGCATAAGGGCCACAATTGCCACATTTCTTATCACAGGCCCCTCTCTTCTTCAGAGGAGAGTTTGAATAAAATAAATGTCTTTATATCCACTTAATCTAATAGAGTTTAGAAAGTATTTGGTCTCTTACCTCATTCACAGATTTAGATACACCCAGTAATGACAAGCCTGTGGCAACCCTACACACGCTCCAGGGTACTAGCACCTCAGCGAGACGGAGGGTCCACACATAAATATTGAGGTATTTATAATTTTTACCATATACACTGATGCACTCTGATTACCCTTACTGCCCCAGTCCACAGCACACATACGAAGCAACCAATAATCCCATCACCAACTAGCCATCACTCTCTGCGGCTGTGTGACATCAACACACTAGGCAGGGCCTCAGCGCCACAAGTGCTGCGCTTTGTATCAATTCTTGTCAGGGAGGTGGTGCAGGTATCTTTGGACCACAACATGCTAAGTCCCCAGACATTTGTCCCCCGGAAAACCTGCCCCAGCCCTGGTTTTGGGGATACTGGCCCAGAGCGGGAAGGGTTAACTTACTGCTTTGCTAGGCCAGTCTGAGGTTATCTGTGCATGCAAGACCAGACTAGCCAGTTCATACAGGTTTATTAAACAAAAAAACACCATTAACAGTGTTAAGGTGCCCATCCACTAGACGATTTAATTGAGCGATTGAACGATATCGTTATCGTTCATAAATAGTTTGCAAAAATGTCTAAAACAACCAGCGATGCGCGCTCCCGCTGGTCGTTTAGATATCTATCATCGGGCAAACATGCTGGACAACCTCACGATAACTTCAGATTCAGCATGTTAGCAGATGATTGATTGTGCCTACACTGAACGACTGCTCCTTCAATGTAGGCTCATCACAGACTGACAAACGACTGCACGATTACAGGTTTTCTGTGGCAAATTTCAAATGGTAATACTTAATTGGACATCAACTATAAAAAAAATAAGGCATTATTCAGGGATTTACGCTAATGCAATCGCAACTGCAATCTTTAATGGATCGCATCAGTGAAAAATGCTAATGTTATGCACAGAAGGGACTTTAGATACCAGTACAATGTGTTTCTAATGCTAATGTAAAGTGAAAGTTATCAAAGAAAAATACCAAGGGGTAGGGTCAGGCTAATTGTCAGCCCGGACCTATTCAATTAGGTGCCGCATCACCTTGCGTTAAGCCCCAGAGGGTGTACTTAGCGCCAATTTCTCCTGCAGCCTAGGAGCATGTTAAATGCAGCCTCTGAGACTTAACGAGTGGGGAAAACCATTGATTTCAGCACTTCATGGGGGATAGCACCCGCAGGGAAAATGCTGAATAATTTAATAGAGCAGGGTGTTAAATTGCGTGTAATTTAATCTGCCCCTAAATATACAGAAGAAAAGGAAACAACCATACCTATGCCTTTAAGCGTAGACCAGTGTAGTGAAGAACACCTGCGGAGATTTAAACGTATGACAAAAGGACGACACTTTCGCAGAACATTGATGACAAATTTGTCTTGTATACGATGTCTCACTGAAGAGAAATCAATCTACAGAAAATAGAACAATACAAATATATAAATACACATAAATTAGAGAGCCAGCTACAATTTCACTTCTCTACCAGTTATCAACCCATCACAAACTGCTTAACCACTTCTGATTCTTGAATGCTTCTAATACCCCTTTCTGACATACGACCCGGGAAATTTCCTGCTCAGACCCGGGAATTTCTCCTGTGCAAATTCCCGGGTATTTGTTCGAGACCCCCCTTTCCCACTATAGCGTCTACCCAGGAAATTCCCAGGTAGACCCCTTTCAGATATAAGCCGGTTTTTTCATATTACCTGCCTCTCCTCTGCCGTCTGCTCCTCCTAGCCTATTCCCTCTCTGGCTCCCGCTGATGATGTCATCAAAGTGCAGCAAGCAGCCGGCCAATCAAAATGCAGCATTTCTTTATTTTATTTTATTATTAAAATATTTGTTTTATTGCACTGGTGGTCCAGTGGGAGTGCGAGTGGCCCGCTATGGCTGAGACTAGTCAGCGGTCTCCAGTGCAGGTGGGTGTCCCCGGCGTCTAGCTGGGGTCCTGTCTCGCTTACTCGATCTACAGCGACACAGCCACCGGCGTGGGGGGTGGGGAGCGGCAGCGCTGAGCATCCTCAAGGACGCTCTGCGCTGCCAACTCAATGTAAAAGCTGCTTGGTGCAGCCCGGGAGTAGTAAATTCCCGGGTAGCACCATTCAGACATAAGCAGGGTAAGTCCCAGAAAATTCACTGGTCGACTGAAGGATCGGCTACCCAAGAATGTGTTCCTAGGTAGGTACCTTTCAGACATACGCGGCAACCCGGGAATTTGGCTGAGGCAGGCCAAATTCCCGGGATTCTCAGTATGTCTGAAAGGGGTATAAATTCCTCTCACTGATATTATTACTATTAGCATGTCTGCTGTTTGTGCTGCAATCTATTCACCTTATTACAACGATATTTGCTATCAGTCTGCAGGAATAAAATGGATCCTCATTTCATCTTTTAAAGCAGAAGGCAACTGATGTTTGTATATATATATATATATATATATATATATAATATATGAACATAATAAGAACATTAATTTTGCATTTGTACCTGCTTTCAATCTCTTTTTATATGGGAAATGTGAGTATATAATTTATTAACAACTTTGTCCAGACACAGATGGACTATATTGTTATTGAATTGTGTACTGTGATTGTAGCATTTATTAATATTACTATCAAGTAACATCTCCTTACATAAACAAAGCACATATACTACAATCCTCCCCTGAAGTAAACAAGATGTATATGCAGATCGTCCAATGGGACCCCTTCCACGGGTACAAAATGTTCTGCTCCCAGATTTTCCTCTTAATTTATGATTGCAGTAACCTGTCACCAGGACTAATGCATTGATGAGAAGGGTGTTTCAGAACAGGTAACTGCAATCATAAATGAAGTGGGAAGTCCAGGAGTGGAGAATTTTGTAGCCAGTGGAAGGGCTCATGTGAGATTGCAGAGCTGGCTATATTGCAAGATGCTTGAAGATCTGCAAATGTTGCCTATGCATACTCTCCAACATGATGCCAATCATCAGCAGCTTTGATTGATAGATTTAAAACTGCAATAGAAATAAATGCTAAGGAAGCCTGATTTAGCATTTATTCCTAAAGTTGTTTTAAATCTATCCATCAAACCCGCCAATGACTGGTGGTTCTGACAAACTGCTGATTGGTAAACATACATAAGGACATTGGGCCTGATTCAGAGCTGGGAATAGAGTGAGATCTCTCTCTCAACTGATCATCTTGGTGAAACCATGCTGCACTGCAGGTGGGGCAGATTTAAAATGTGCAGAGAGATTTAGATTTGGGAGGGAGGTGTCCAAACTGACATCTAAAGTGCAGTGTAAAATAAAGCTGTGCAGTGTTTGTGGGCTACATGTAAATGCAGCCAGTACTTACACTACATGCAAAATAAAAATTATGTATTTACACCTCTTGCATTGCAACATGGTTTGCCCAGGTACACAGTTAAGTGCCATCTCTCTCTCTATTTCCAACTCTGAATCAGGCCCATTGTTTTAAAAATCATGAAAAACTGTTATACTTCATCATCAATTGGTTACTGAAATTCTGTTAAACTTTCTGCTTCCCACAACAGCAGAATTATATGAAGACTTGAGTGTTACTTTCTGTTACCATTCCTTTTAGCTTGTAAGAAACTGTTTTTAATTTTTCTACTGTGTGTCCAATTATTATTTCTTTTTCCTATATATCTTTAGCATTGTGACTATTCTCACATATTACATTTCATTTAATTACATAATTGTATTGTATTTGTATTAATGGGATTCACAAGCTAGAGTGTTTGGTTATTAAAGTGCTACATAACTGAAATACATGTGATTGTATTTATTAAGATAAATAATGCAGAGAGAACCTATGAACTCTTGCAAAGTGTTAGCTCTGACATCAAGTGGTCCTGCTGGCAGTAATATAGTTAGAGAGGGATATTGTTAAAGTTTGGACAGTCAGGAGGTTTTGTTGTGATTACCCTTTATCACACACAAGTCACGCAGGCTCAGGTGACTGCTGGTATGGTAACTGAGGGGATATATATATAATTATATATTTATATGTGTGTGTGTTAGACTAAGGTCCCTTCATACAAAGGCATCTTGCGCAATATTCCTTTAGTAAAAATTACCCCTACTGAGGGCTGATTCAGAGGTGGACACAGAAGCGTCTATTGATGGTTGCCCATCTGCGACTTTATGCAGACTCCTTCCCTTGTGTACATCCGTGCATCTGAATGTGCAGGAACTGAGACGCTCACGTTCAGCGTCTGTACATGCAGTAATACCAATTGGTGCATCCTAATAAGCCACCATCAGTTGCACCATTGGAACTTGCACCAGCCCTTTGGCAGGTGCAGTTTCTCCATCTGACCATGTCCTCCTGTGCCTGCGGCTGGGCTTGCATTGTACGCAGCTGCTTGCATTGACATACCTGTGACACTCCCATAACACGCCCACTGAATTAACCATTTTGGCCCCCTCGGAAAAGCAGCAAGTCCGGACCCCACATGCAAAATCCCAGCAGTAGTAATCTCGACACTGTGTAGCAGGAGCGGGGCCAAAATGATGCGATCTCGTGGACACCCCCCCACTCCACTCCTAATGTAGTAAAATATCCCGGCCAAGCCCCCCGCTATACTGACCTGGCTGCAGGGCCGGATTAAGGTCTGTGGGGGCCCCTGGGCAACAAACATGTGGGGGCCCCTATTAAATGTGACAAACTGGGGGTATGTGCAATGGGGACCTCAGTAGTGTCAGTGCCCACAGTAGTGGTGCCCTTTATGCAGTGCACCCAGTAGTAGTGCACCCCAGGAGTGGTGCCCCCTATGCAATTCTCCCATTAGTAGTGCCCCCGTAGTCATGCCCCCTGTAGTTATGCCCCAAGTAATAATGTCCCCTGTGGTAGTGTTCCCAATAATAATGCCCCCTGTGTAAATACCCCCAGTAGTAATACCACTGTAGTTGTGCCCCCAATAGTAATGCCCCCCAGTAGTCATGCCCTGTGTGTGCCCAATAGTAATGCCCTCAGTAGTAATACCCCTGTAGTGGTGCCCCCAGTAGTCATGCCCCTGTGGTACTGGCCCCAGTAGTAGTACCCTCAGTAGTAATGTCCCTGTATTAGTGCCCCTAATAGTAATGATCCCTCTGTAGTAGTGCACCAGTAGTAATACCTCGCCTTCAAGTAGTAGAGCCCCCAATAGTAATGCCCCCCCGTGTAATGCCCCTAGTAGTAATGCCCCAGTACAAAAGCTGCTTGCACTAGAAAAAAAAAAAGCAATTACATACCTTAAGCCACGCTCCTGCTGCCATCCACGTCCAGGCCGCTCGGCTGCTCCTTGGCACCATGGGAGAGAAGTCATGACATCTCTCCTACAGTACACTGCACGAGCCAGAGTCGGGGCTCACGAGTGAGCTCCAGGCTCCAGCTCCCACTGCGGGGAGGGAGTCGGGCGCACGCTGGTTATAATCTCAGCGGGCATCTGGCAAATGGTGCCTCCCTGCGGCACCGGGGTCAGATTGGCCAGAGGAGGCGAAACTGGTTCAGTCTCCTCCGGTTTACTTTAAACCCCCCCCCAGAGGATGGAGAGCAATGATGAAATAAAGGTAGGATGTAATTTAAAACTTTGGTAGGCTGATCATGTGAATTGCTACAGAACTGTCAGTTATCAAATGTGTCTGTTATGTCTACTGACCTTGTAATGTAAGCTTGTTTTAACCTAAATAATAGTTAGAATTGCATACAGAAGTGGTTTTTCACCTCAATATTCTGCATACAGAAGTGATTTTTCACTTCAATAATCTGACCATGTGATTTGTTACATCATAAACAGCCTTTGTGATGTCACTCAACTTTGTAGAACGGTCACCATTTTGTAGAGAACTGTCAGTTATCAACTATATGTGCTGAGTTGACATCTCATAATGTAAGGTATGCCTATTTTAACCTAAATGTTATATATGAAAATTATGTTATATGAACAGAGATATAGATAGATAGATAGATAGATAGATAGATAGATAGATAGATAGATAGATAGATAGATAGATAGAAATGATGAAATGCAGGTAGGATATGATTTATAACATCAACAGGCTGATCATGTAACTTGCTATAGAACTGTAGGTTATCAGTTATATTTGTTTATATGCCTACTGACTGTGTAATGTAAGCTTATTTTCATTTAAATGATAGATAGAAAGGGTGAAATGCAGGTACGAAATGGTTTATAACCTTAGTAGGCTGATCACGTGACTTGTTATAGCACTGTCAGTTGTCAACACTATGTTTTAATATGCCTACTGACTATAATTTAAGATTATTTTAATTGAAATGATATAGATAGATATAGATAATAGGCTGGTCATATGAATTGCTATGGAACTGTCAGTTATCACCTGTATCTGTTAATATATCTACTGACCTTGTAATGTGGGTTGGGTATGGGAACCAGGCAGTCGGGATGCCGGCGGTCAGAATACAAACAGAGGACACCCGAAAGTCAGAATCCTGACACCATTATGTAAGTACCTTAAAGCTAACCCTAACCCCTAACCCACCCTACCTGATGCCTAAACCGAACCTCCCCCCCTAGTACTTAAACCTAACCTCCCCCTCCCCGCATCCTAAACTTCCCCCATTAAAGCCTAAGTCTAACCCTCCCCCTAGTGCCTAACCCTAGCCCCTAACCCCTGATACTTACCTCTGGGATGCTGGCGGTCGGGATTCTGGAGCCGGGATCCTGACTGCTGTCAAGATTCCGGTATTTTGACTGTCGGCATCCCGTCTTCTGAGATGCTGACTATCACCCTGTAATGTAAGTATTTTAACCTATATAATAGTTAGAAAAATATAAATAGATAGTAATGCAAAATGCATGCAGGATGTGATTTTTCACCTCAATATTCTGACCATGTGACTTGCTACATCAAAAAACAGCCTTTGTGATGTCACTCCGCTTTGTAGAAAGGTCACCATTTTGTAGAGAACAGTCAGTTATCAACTATATGTTGTCGCAACCTGGCCCTGGGGATCCTCAGATGGAGGATTGAGAGTCGGGGACCTAGGGAGTGGAGTAAGCAACAAGCGAGGAGGATGTATGTAAGTCTTCCTCATCAGTTAGATCCGGGTGTTAGCGAGACCTGACCAAAGGCGCGGAGTCTAACTCACTGGAAGATCTTCGCCAGTGACCCCTCCAATTGGGATATGGGCTTCGCAGTACCCAGCAAGCAGGACCCGGCCCTCTGGTCAGGTACCCGGAAAATAGCTAGGAGACTGGGTAACAGATGATGATGAAAAACACTGGTATTTAGGCACTGAAGATAATCACAGGAGATCATTACTCAGGTTAGCACTGAGGTTTTTCACAGGACATCAGTACAAAGGTTAGTACTGAAGTAAATCACTGGAGATCCAGACGCAGAATAGCACTGGAGTATATCAGAGGGCATCAGTACGCAGGTTTAGCACTGAAGTGTATCACAGGAGATCAGTACTGAAGTTTATCACAGGAGATCAATATGCAGGTTAGTACTGAAGTAAATCACTGGAGATCCAGACGCAAAATAGCACTGGAGTAGTCACAGTTAAGGTGCATACACACGTAAAGATTTTTTGAATGATTTAACTATAACGACTTTGTTATCGTTCAATTGTTAAAAAAAATCGTTCAGTTTCTGAGTTATAACGATGAACGATTATCATTCATGCGCGTTCCCATTTGTAGTTTGTAGTTCATTCTGACTGACCAACTGAATGATTTTCATTAAGGGAAGTTATAAAAATTGTTTGTAGTTCAAAAAAATCTTTCATCACACTTTAAAAAATCTGACATATAATCTGACAGAAAATCGTTCATAAAATCGTTGAGAAAATTGTTGGTAACAAAATCGTTACGTGTGTATGCACCTTTAGTAATACAGCGTGGAGCCTGGAACGATGCAACAGCAAACAGTCACTGGAAGCAGTGAAGTTGTTCAGACAACTTCCTGTTCCTGGAGACCGGCTATATACTCTTAGCTGACTTTCTCCTCCAATGGACAGCTACCTGAGAGCTGCCAAGGCTACCAATGGATGAGAGACCGGTCAGATAATACAGACAACATGGCTGCGTCCATGACCGCAGGTGGAAGACTCCGCAATGGAACAACACATGAAAGTCTTAGCAGACCCCGGGGAGAATGCTCAGCACGCCACCCGCCGCTGAACCTGGGGTCTGACCGCCTGGGAGATCAAGGGAAGCCGGCACTGCGGTGAGTAGAGGTCGATCCCAGGCCGCATCCTGACATATTTGCTGAGTTGACATCTCACAATGTAAGGTGTGCCTATTTTAACCTAAATGTTTATATAAAAATAATGTTATATGAACAGAGATAGAGATAGATAGATAGATAGATAGATAGATAGATAGATAGATAGATAGATAGATAGAAATGGTGAAATGCATATAGGTTATTATTTATAACCTCAGTAGGCTGATCATGTGACTTGCTATAGAGCGGTCATTTATCAACTGCATCTGTTAATATTCCTGTTAACTATGTCATTTAATATAAGCTTATTATAACCTACTGTAAATTATACATGACAAATACATTATAAATAGATAGCAATGGCAAAATGCATAGAGGAGGTGATTTTTTTTTTACCTCCTTATACTGACCATGTGACTTGTTACATCATAAACAGCCTTTATGATGTCACTCAGCTTTGTTTGAAAGGTCACCATTTTCAGGGCCGGATTAAGGGCCACATTGGCCTGGGGCTGAAAATGTTCAAGAGCCTATACTGAGAATGGGAAGGGCTGTGACCAGTGCTGTGTGGGTGTGACCAGAGCCAAGTGCATGTGTACACCCCACACACTATCAGCTCCACTGTCTCCCTAAATACATAAAAATAGAAAAACCCAAAAACTCTGTTGAAACGTATGTAACATTACGGTAACTTCTTTAATTTGTTTGTTATATTATTATTTTACTGGCTAAACATATTTAAGTGCATTAGTACATGCAAAATGAATAGTTTTTCATGCTACATTAAGGGGTATATTTACTAAAGGTCAATTTTGATCAATCAAAATCAATGTTTCTGGGGCTACGGCAAATAACACATTTACTAATACTTAAAAAAATATATATAAAAATTGTCTGTTAGTAATGTTAGTAAATGTGCGATTTAGCCCCAGAATTACAACATTGATCTTGATTGAATCTGAATGATTTTAAATAGATCAAAATTGATCATTAGTAAACATACTCTTAAGGTGATGTAGTCAGTTGCGGCCGCCGGTCTAAATGCCGACGCTGATATCCCGACAAGGGAGTTAAGATAGGTGTCGAAATGCTGACGCCTATATTAATCCCGACACCAGAAAGCAGCCAGATGGATGCCCGAATGAGGTAAGCCCGAGGCGCCCATCCTCTTAGCTGGGGTGGGGATGGGGAGAGTTAGGGTAGTTAGCGGGGTCAGCGTTAGGTTTTGGGGGTAGGGGGTTAGGGATAGGCACCACTAGGGGAGAGGGTTAGTGTCAGGCACAACTAGGGGGGGGTTAAGTTTAGGCACTAAGGGTGGAGGGTTAGGTTTAGGCATGGAGGTGGGGGACTTAGGTTCAGGAACTAATGGGGAGGGTTAGGGTTAGGCTACCAGAAGGGAGGGTTAGGGTTAGGGGGGGGAGGGTAAGTATACTTACCTGACCCGTCAGGATACCAACCATTGGGATGTCACTTTCGGTATCCTGACTGGAGGCATCCCGACAGCCAGCATATCTTACCGATTCCCCCTTAAGTGATTATGTTTTAGCTATAAAACAGTTATCAGAATTTGTACAGCTGCGCTGCAAAGCGACTTTGACCTGTATTGGTGGCTTGGGGTTGAGATTGCCATCCTACTTTTATAAACAAAATCTACTTTGCACCATACTTTGTAATGTTATTTATACCATTGAAGTGCTACATGTATTGGCATATTTAATTACATTTGTGTACTTACAAATAAACAGATCTCTTTTTAATATTATTCTAGTGTCACCTAGAGGCCTATTCATCATCGAAGGCTGTATGGCCGCCGATGACTTAGTATTGATCGCGCTGCGAGGGATACTTCAGTATCCAACTCGCATCGGGGAATAGATTACACTGGAGCAATTCATCATTGCTCCGGTGAGGGGACAGCTGCTCCGAAAAGTAGCTGTCCCCTGGTTAGTATCTCAGCTACAGAAGTAGCTGCGTTACTTACCTCCTCCCCGTCGACCTGAGGTCATGCATGCACACAACCGCCGGAGAGTCAGTGAGAAGGTGGCGGAGGGGTTCGGATCCCTCTTCGCATCCCCGGAACTCCTTCCCATAGGAAGAAGCGGGGCTACAAGAGCAGGCGCCGTCTGAAGATGACGCTGTTTCTTGGAATCAAACTCTGAAAAAATATCAGGGGGTTCTATCGGACCCTTGATGATGAATGGCCCGGTAAGTAAAATATGCCGAAACAAGTGTTCCTGCATGGTTACTGGGCCATTTATCGATGATGAATGGGCCCCCTAGTCTTATTACATTTTTATCATACCTACTAACTTAAGAGTTTGTATTATTGTGCACACAGGGTGATTACATACAGTAGATATTGAGTTAGGTTTGCATATTACATTTATAATATTGAAATGTAATCATTTTTATACATCAGTAATGTATAAGGTTAGCGCTGGGCAGCACTATTTGGTGCAAAGTATATTATGTTTTAGCTATGTTGGATTCACAAGCAGTAAATATATGTGAAATGAATAGTAAGTGAGAAGTGCTTATGAAACAAGCATGTTCTTCTTTTATACAAGCCCAGACAAAACATTTGAATACACGGGCATTAAGGACCTGTATTCAACTATTTTATTCATCCTCATTATTCCAAGATGTGCATAACAGTCCTATTGTTGTAAAAAAAATTGTTTAAAAAATAAAATAAAAAAAATAAAACACTCACACTATTCCAAAGTGAACTATTCTGTGCTATTATCTTCCAAGACCGGCATACTTGAGCACTCCTTGCTAAGTCTATCAAATCCATAAAGCCAAATATCTGTAGAAAAGCAAAAAACACAAACAAAAACAAAACCAGCTCATTATAATAGCATATGTAATAACCACAGTAAAATCATGAAGTTCATTATAGCAACATGTTTTAGCAAGGTTTCAAACTAATGGAGCAAACATACGGTCAGATTTGTCAGATGTGTCAGATGAACGATTGAACGATCTGAACAATTTGATGAACGATTTGACCAACGATTTGAACTATGAACGATTTTTGACTGCATTAAAATGAATGGAATCGTCCAAATCTAACTGCAAACAGATCAGATGTCAGATATCGTTATCTGACCATCAGGAACGCGCATCATTCAGAAATGTCAGATTTTCCTTCAGATATGAACGATTTAACGATTTTTTAAATCGTTATCGTTCAGATCTGAAGAAAAATCTGACCGTGTGTATGCACCATAACAAACATTTCTACCACAGTCCTCCAGATGCAAAAATTGAGGTCATGCTTTAAATAAAAAAAAAATATTTTGTTCTCTCATTTTATATTTCAACTTTACAGAGGGACTGTTAAAATATACACAGCTAAAACACCACACCGGGAAAAGGAGTGTTAGCTGTGAGGAAGAGAAACAAAACATGTCACCATTCAAAATGCATTTGTACATAGCAGTGTTCAGAACAAAATTATTGTGGGGTCATTCCATGTCAAATCACCCAGAAAATTGTCAATATGACACCCACGTTTTCGCGTGAAAATTGAATACCCCCAATGTGTAATAAGAAATCTGCACATATATAAAATGGACATGATAATTCATCTGCCTTAGGTTGACAATGCATATTGAATCCACCTTTTTTTGGCACCAAAAGAATAATTATGTATGAAATATAGGAATCTCAGAGTCAGGCAAGATTGATTAAAAAAAAAAGTTCTGGAATCTCCATATTCTTTTTTTTTAAAACTATTTATTGAACAGCAAAACAGGAAAATTACATAGTATATTAATATACATTTCAATCTTTCGAAATTTTGCATACACATATACAATCAATATTAATTAAGAGTCAAATTTAGTAATTACTGTCCCCTTTTTTTTTTATACAGTAGAGTAGAAATAAAGATAAGAAAACATGGAGGTAACCATAAAATAAAATAATGGAATAAAATATATTAAAATAAAGTAGACAAATAAATAAAAGAAAGAAAACAATATATACACCACATAATGGCATCTCAATCTATAGAACAAAGCATGTATTTTTGTAAGAATTATGTGTTACCAGCAAAGAATTCCCATGTCATAATCGGGTCAAAACTTATAATATTAGAAAGTATAAATATAGGTATCAGTACTTAGATAAAGTACCTGTCTATATAGAAGAGAGAAAAGAATAAATGGTGAAAGTGTAATTAAACGATTTGCTTCTGTAAAAACCATTCCGTATGTTCGAACACCTTCCAGATGTTATCTTGTAAGTGATCAGGCAACTGAGCTATGTATATTTCCCACTTTTTGGAAAAGGCTAGAATACCCCTTTCTATGTCATACGTGGCCATCCGCCTCTCATGATATAGCACTTCAAGCATAGCAGTTTTCCATTCAGATAATGTGGGTGCTGAACTGGAAATCCAATGTTTGAGGATTAAGGACCTCATTCAGAGCCGGTTGCACAGAGCGTGCGGTCGGTCTGAATGAGGGGAGGACGTCTTGAATTTTCAAGACGTCCTCCTTTGCGGTGGTAAGGCTGTGGGTTAACACCCACAGCCTTACGACCGCCTAAGGTGATGGTCGCGATGGTCAAGACCATCGCAACCATCGGGGCTTACGACGAGACCCTAGGGTAGGGTCTCCCTTGTCGTAAGCCCCGGAGAGCTTTCGGCTCTGTCTGAGCCGGAAGCTCTCCACTGACATCACTAGTGATGTCAGTGGGGCTGCCCCCAAACAGTAGGCGTTCCCATAGGAACGCCTCCGTTTGGGCTGCCACCCCCCTCGGCCCGCCTTCCAAATGGGGCGAGCTGTCAATCAACATCGACAGCTCGCCCCCTTTGGATCGAGACCCGCTACGACCGGCGCTGTCGGTCGTAGCGGGTCTCACGCATGCGCACAACGGCGCCGGCGCAGTCGTGCGCATGCTCTGTGGGGGCCATCGGCCCGGTCCGAGCGCATCGGCGCTAACGACCGGGTCTGAATGACCCCCTAAGTGTTTAGTTACTGTGACCACAACAGTCAACAAAGGTTTCCAAGGTTGGAAAGATTGAATTATCTCCCAAGAAGAGAACTCCGCAAATAGAAATGGTGCAACTGTTTTGGGTAATCGTAATTGTAACATGGAATTTATATGTTCCAATAATTTGTTCCAAAATTTAGCGATTTTACCACATTGCCACAAATTGTGGGATAGTGAGGCTTCAGACTGACCACACTTAATGCAGTTGCCCGTGTCGGAGGGAACAAAATGTCTCCTTTGGACGGGAGCTATGTAAGTACGATTTAAAGTACGGATGTGTACTTCCTGTAAACGAGCAGATTTAAGGATAGATAGAACCTTGTTTAAACAATCAATAATTGGGTCAAAATCCGATAGATCATTAAGTTCTGATTGCCATGCCTGGATGGTGGATAACCACGTATGAGAAGATGCGTCAACTAGATGAGAATAAAGGTGTCGAATACGATACTTAAATAATTTACAAGAAGATAGTATTGATAGCAATATATCTGGAGGGCAGGAGGCAACCGGAGGAGGATCTAGGGATTGAATGTAGTGGTGGATTTGCAAAAACATGAAAAAATGCGATTGGGGGATATAGTACTTGTCCTTTAAATCTGAAAAAGAAAGGAGATGGCCACCTGGGTCGAATACATCTTTAATAGACATTATGCCTTTCTGATGCCAAATTCGAAAGTTTGAGTTGGTGAGAGAGGGAGTGAAAGACGGGTTACCCCAGAAGGGTATATAGGGAGATGAAAAAGGATTTCTCTTTAAACTTTTATTTATATTAATCCATGCTCTATAGGTGTCCCAGAATAATATATTAGATCTAATCCCTGAG
Organism: Taudactylus pleione; assembly: GCA_031769625.1. Classification (NCBI taxonomy): domain Eukaryota; kingdom Metazoa; phylum Chordata; class Amphibia; order Anura; family Myobatrachidae; genus Taudactylus; species Taudactylus pleione. Next base: position 33,405,238 of record JAUIMM010000085.1, read on the forward strand.
GGAATTTGTATAGATGGGGTGTGAAGTAAAGCTGCTGGTGTATACGGGTGGAAAGGGCTTCTTCTAGGACAGGATCAGTGAAATAGCTAGTGTGTAGCAGCCAATCAGTTCTATAACGAAAGAGGGCATATCTGGCAAACCCCTCAATATGCGGCACACCAAGTCCACCTCTAGTTTTAGGCAAATAAGTACGAGAACGACTCATCCTGGGCTTACGGTAATGCCAAACAAATTTAGAAAAAACTTGCGTGCATAGTAAAGCATCAGCCTTCGTGATCATAATAGGTAATATTAGTAACAAGTACGCTAATTTAGGAAACACTATATTTTTAATTACTACCACTCGTCCTAATAAGGAGAGTTTAAGGTCTTTCCAGTGTAATAATTGAGATCGGATTTTATGTATGACAGGTGAAAAATGATAACTATATAATGATGAGAGTACTGTTGGAATTAAAATACCCAGATATTTAAGTTTATGCGGTACAACTGTGAATAAAGAAGTAATGTGAGGGTGAGAATTCAAAAAAGAGGGTGCATTAATTGGGAGTAGTCCTGACTTGTCTATGTTAATGCGGTAGCCCGCAAAGGAACCAAACATATTAACAATTTTTAATATTGCTGGAATAGATTGTAATGGTCTTGAAATAAAAAGTAGCATATCGTCTGCAAACAAGGATAGTTTGCATTCCTGGTGTCTAACATTTATACCTGTGAAGTTTGGGCATTGTCGCAGAGCTATGGCTAATGGCTCGAGAGCAGCTGCGAATAAGAGAGGGGAGAGAGGACACCCCCGTCTCATACCCCTTTGTATAAGAAAGGAGGGTGATAAGTATTTATTAGTTAAAACTTGCATTTTAGGGGAAAAGTATAAAGAAGAAATTAAGTTAATAAAAGAGGGCGGCATGCCATACCGTTTAAGAGTCTCGAACAAATGATCCCAGGTCACCAAGTCAAAAGCTTTTTCAGCGTCTAATGAGAGAAGGAACCCGGGATCATCCGTCGGAGAGTCACGTAGAAACTGTAAAACAGCAAGAACCCTCCTGGTATTAGTGGTTGAACTATGACCCCATATGAATCCGGTCTGGTCCGGATGTATAATAGAGGGGAGTATAATTTTAAGTCTCTCCGCCAACAATTTAGTAAAGATTTTGTAATCTACATTAAGTAGAGATATGGGCCTATAGGACGAGGGGAGAAGAAGGTCTCTACCGGGTTTTGGCAATACTTTCACTATAGCTGAATTGAAATGTAGCGGGATGGGTTCCCCGGCCAATAAGGAATTATAAAAATCAGTCAATGGTTGTACAATATGCGGGCGAAGTATCTTGTAAAACTCCCCACTAAAACCATCCGGGCCCGATGCCTTCAAGGGTTTAAGCGATTTTATAGCTCGATCAACCTCACCAGTAGTAAATTTATTGGTTAAGTTCTCCATTTGTGCTAGAGATAATTGCGGCAGAGAAACTGCCTTCCAGAAAGATTGTTTCTGCAATTCAGATATATGTTCCTGAGAGTACAGCCTCTGATAATATTGATAAAAGATATCTGCTATTTTGTCCCCCTTAAAATGTGTAGTTGAGTTTTCATCATTAAGTGCTGCTATATTAGTATGACTTTTTTCTCCTTTTAACATATTTGATAGCAAACGGCTAGGCTTGTTACCATATTGAAAAAAATTAGATCTACCAGACTGATGGTAACGGTCGTCAATCTGGGTAAGAACTTGATTAAAGTGTTGCCTGCAGTCATAATAAGCTGTCTTATTAACTAAGGAGGGAGATGCTTTAAATGTTTGAAACGCTTCAGTTAAAGAGGATTGAGCAGATTTGTACATGGCCTCTTGTTCAATTTTATATTTTTTCGTGAAAGATACAATATCACCACGTATAACTGCTTTAGCAGTTTGCCAGAATAGACTAGACTCATTTTTGTGGCTTTGGTTATTAACATCATACTCAGTCCAAGCGGCCTCGAACCTAGCTTTAAATTTGAGGGAAGAAACAAGTTTAGCTGGAAAACTCCATTGCGAGCACGGTCCCAGAAGAAACTTCCCCTGTAAATCTATCCAAACTGGCGCGTGATCTGAAATGGAAATAGGTTCGATGGCCGTACCCAAAACCATTGGAGATAGAGAATTAGAAAGAAAGAAATAATCGAGCCTGGAAAACGTGTTATGGGTTGCAGAGTAGCAGGAGTACTCCAATTCAACCGGGTTTCTCACTCTCCAAATATCCGCTAAATTTAATTGAGACGCCATATATTTAAGCCCAACTTTGGGTGGTTAGGGCGAGTGCGTGAAGTAGATTTTCTATCCAGAACTGGAGAGACAACTAAATTAAAATCCCTGCCTAAAATAATTTGTGTATCAGCTAAAGGGTACAATATATTTATTAAGTTCAAAATAAATTTTTTGTCATAACTATTAGGGCCATAAACATTACACAAGGTATATCTTGTGCCATCTAAGGTGACATCTGCTACGATATACCGGCCATATGGATCTATAACAGTTGAATGGACAGTATGAGGAATCCCCTTTCTAATTAATATAGCCACTCCACGTGCTTTGGTAGAGTACGAAGAAGAAGCTAGTACTTTCTGATGCAACATGTTTAATTTATCGTGTTCAGAAGCGGAGAGGTGGGTTTCTTGGAGATATGTAATATCCGCTTTCAATTTATTTAAATAAGTTAATATTCGCTTCCTCTTCACCGGGGAGTGGATCCCCCCCGACATTCCAAGTGCAGAATCTAAGATTGGAAGTCATAATAAAAAATTGACATGGAGTAATCTATGTATCAATGAGTGAAATCGGTCCATATTCCATTTTCTATAGAGTCCCTTACCAGAGAAATTTAACTTATGGAGATCAATGAAGAGGCAGCATAGACAATAGGAATGACATGGGTAGCGAAATGACTCAAAATACTTGGAAGACATTACAATTATGTATTACATGCTCTAATAAGACGCCACCACTGGAAAACACATTTGAAAATATCATGTAGAAGAAAAGAAAAGGACAAAAACAAAAATAACAGCAAAATAAAATGAGAACATGATAAAGATATGGTGAATTTACCATAACGGCGCAGTCACAGCCAAACATATAAACTATCAAAAATGTATAATTGACTAGATCAGAATCAGTGCATATAAACTATCTAGAGAACTCCCAACTAAGGTGACAAAAAAGACTAGGAATCATCTAGTAACGGGCTCCTTCAATAAAACAAGAGAGCCACATATAACAGAGATAATTATAAAGCTCATAGAATCTGTAAACAAGAGAAAAATAACGTAACAAATACCAGCATTAAATGGATACTTAAGTGATATTGAACGCAGGGTCAATATTAAGCCTGAAGGGCTAAAGTCCTATCAGTCAGCTTGGTCCATGGTAGGCGGGCCGGTTTCTTGTTCCATTTCCCCTAGGTAGGCTTGAGCATCTGACACCTCCATAAAATCCTTTATGCCATTGGGCGTAAAAATACAAAGCCTGGCTGGATACATAAGAGTAAATTTAATTCCTGCTTTAATCAGTTGGGAACATATAGGCAACATATTTCTACGAGCCCTTGAGACTTCGGCTGAGTAATCCTGGAAAATCAGGAGGCGTTGACCTTCATGTTGCAAAGGACCCTTCTGTTTTGCTGACATCCAAATACGTTCCTTATGTCTGAAGTTTAAACATTTAAAAATTACGGCTCTGGGTCTGGAGTTATTAGAATCTCTAAAAGGACCCAGACGGTAAGCCCTTTCAATCTCCAACGAGCACAGTTCCGAGGACAGGCCCAACAAGCCAGGAAGGTCTGACGTCAGAAATTTGGTGAGGTCTGGACCCTTTACAGACTCCTTCAGGCCCACGAGTCTGAGATTACTACGTCGAGACCTATTTTCTAGGTCGTCCACCTTAGCTAGCAAATGTGTTTGATTAGACGTTAGAGATGAAACCTGTTGCTTCAGTTCAGAAATCTCGTGAAAGTTAGTCCTGATTCTATTTTCATTCACAGACACTTGATGTGTTATTAAGGATATTTGTGATTTTAGATCGGCTACAGCTCCCATGAACTTATCCGCCTGTTTTTGCAGTAAAGGCTCCACCGTTTCCTTTATAGCTCTGACAGCCTCGGCATAGGATAGTGATGGTGTCACGGCGGCAGAACTGGCATTACGGTCAGTGGTGTTAATTGAGGAAAGAGATGCGTCTTCTACAATGTCCATGGTTTGATCACCCTTTCTGCCACTGCCCCTAGCTCTTTGTGTTTTAGGGGTATTTGGAGCAACAAATTTATCCATAGTGCAGTCAGCAAGTTAAAGAGAGAAAAAAGATCAAAAATAACACTTGTTTGGTAGTCAATATCGTAATAGGATGACTGTGACAATGCCTGTCATGAAGGCTCACATAGCAACTTACAGTAACCGTTCAACGAGGTGAGTTATACCACCATCTAGTGGCAAGTAACGATTTTATAAATGAAAAAGAAAAAAGGAAAAAATGGAGGAATATATAATCACAGCCAAGTATAATATGATCCCCCATATAGTGGGGCCTGACCAGCAGAACCACACTCAACTGTAAGGAACAATAACCTTGGCTTGTGGAGGCTGGGTGATGATAGTACCTGTGGCAGGGATTATGGGCAAGTGCGCTTCAGGGGTTAGATATAATTCAAGGCCATTAAGTAGCTTCCCGGCTTGCAGTAGAAGCAATTCCTCCGGTGCCGCTAAGAAGCGGTTCACTGGCTAATTGCACGACCGCAGGGTCACGCGGTTCTGTGTCTGTAAATCGAGACCGCGGCCCCGGAGATATGATAAGGCCCCGAGTACTTCTGCGATCCCGGAGCTCCGGAGATGTTACAGAGGCCAGCGAGTACGACACAACCGGCACTGTTCAGGATGACCCCCAGCGCTGGAGACTGCTGATCTTGAGGTCCCCGCAAGGTAAGATATGCCCAGGCAGCGTGTGGAAGATGCGGAGTGGTCTGGTAGTGACCGCTGCCGCTGCAAGCTGAGCACACCACTCGAGGCCGGGGATGCTGGTAGCCAAGTAGGCCGTGATGGTCCCGCCGCTCCAACTCACTCCCGGGGGACCAGACAAGGGGTCCACTGAACCACCGGCTATCTTTTAGCAAGGTACAACCCTCAGGGCCAGTACAAGTCGGTGGGTATAAGCCGTTTTTTGCGCTAATTTGAGGAGCAGTGTAATGGCACTTCTACTCTGCTTGCCCGCCAGGCCACGCCCCCCTGGAATCTCCATATTCTGATTGAAATTTCAAAGTGATATGTGGATTAGGAACGGAGATAGGATTTTTTTCCCACATACACCTAATATATAAACAGAGAATCAGGAGTGGCATTTTCAAGCACTTATTCGAAACTGTGGTTGTATCAAGTGTACAAAGTGTTATGAAAATCTGAGTCGGTGGGTGTCATGGCCTGGCTGAATGGACATGGCATTACCCTGTGGTGATCAATCCATATTTGAGATTTTTTTAAAATGGGGGTGGGGGTGGGGGGGAGACCAGACTTACCTGAAAATCATTTCTTAGACCGCATTGTGACATTAATGTTTGTTTTGACAATTAAAACGAAGATCAGCAACTATTTCCACTATTCAAATGAATGAGAAGACTTTGGACTGAGGGGCTGATTCAGATCCGTTTGCAAGGCTGCTTTCGCACGCAGCTGTTCACATCCAAAGTATGCAAATCCCGCGATCGCTAGCAAGATATTAGCATGCCCACCAGCCTGACACAAGACGCCCACTTTCATACATCATTTCCAGGAAGTGTATTAAAATATTGGTAACTTTGGCTGACATCGGACCCATACGCAGTACTTGTGGCTGACCATACCCTACCGCAAGCACTGCGAGTGCTGCGGTGTTTAATGCAGCCATGTGACGTGTACGCCGAAGATGCAACTTAATTATGCACGCCCTTGAAATGGCGTTCCAACGCACAGACATGTCTGCGTTCACACCACCAGACCCCCGTTACCATTGACCACACCGTCACCATGCACAAACGGCACGTCCCATCACTCATTCTAGTGGGGCATCTGTGTACAGGGTGCGAACGCTTCCCGATCGCATGCACTGCGTCTTGTACGCATACGCAGATTGCTAACATCGGCAGGAGAATTACCTTCACAGTCCACACAGGTCTCCCATGGTGCTTGTGCATAATTGCCTACTTTAATAATTTCCTCTCCAGGAGAAGCCTGGAGAAGTAATGCAGGCGGGTGGTGATGGGGGTGGAGCTGGACAAATTGCATTATTAGGCACCACTCATTTGCAGCAAAGTGTTGTAAATCATGTATATTTGAATAGGAGGTGTGGTCAAATTACACAATTTTTATAGAATCGTGTCATTACACCTCCTCGCGGATCCACTGATTCCCGGTATTATTCTCCCCATTCTGCCTACATAACTAAGAAATGGGAGCCTCCCGCGGGTTCCGGAAGAGTAGGCAAGTATGAAGCTTGTTTTTAAGGATACGCAATACTCACGGGCAATCAGGAGTCAGAGCAGGATGATGAAAACCTTTAGAGAGCACCTTCTGTGCAAGTCATTCTAAGGGGTAAATTTACTAAAGTGAGAGTTTTTAGAAGTGAGTTTTAAAAGTGATGTTGCCCATAGCAACCAATCAGATTCTACTTAACATTTAACTAGCACCTTCTAGAAGATAACAGCTAGAATCTGATTGGTTGCTATGGGCAACATCACTTTTAAAACTCACTTCTAAACAGACTTGCCGACTTGTAGCTCCCTCCTTCCGGGAGGGAGCTGTCGGCCATCCTCAGCAGGGGGCGTGTCCCATCAGAAGGGGCCGTGACCCGGACTATGATTAGTCAATGGGGACGGGGCATGGGTGTGACAAAGCGATTGCGTCATCGCGGCCTCGCCCCTCTTCACAATGCCAAGATAAATGGCAGTGTGAAGCAGGGGGCGGGGCCATGATGACGCGAATAGCGTCATCGGGCCCCCCGCTGACGGGGATAATACTGTATTTGCGGGGACAGCGGCGGCGAGCCAGATGGATCGCCGGGGACCGGGAGACCTACCTACCTTTCCGGGGGGCGGGGAGCAGCACCCGATTTTCGGGAGGCTCCCGACCAAATCGGGAGGGTAGGTAAGTATGTTTCTAAAAACGCTCACTTTAGTAAATTTACCCCTAAATCTCAAACAGTCAAGGAAGAATTTATCAGGGAGAATCTTGTAGAGAAATTTAGATATTGTACAAAACAGTTATTGTACAATTAAATGATTCCTAGAAGCAGCCACTGTACCGTTCTGAAAGACACCCTGATACTATATTGTCTGATACTCTACTCTGATTAAATAAGGACTATTACACTTGATAGAGCTCACAGAGCACTAAAGCCTAGCTGAGTGAGAATGCCTGGCCAAGACCAATCTTGAAGATTTACATAAATTCACCATGCAGGTGGGAATTTCCTTTTTGACTCCTCATTTTTGTTTAATAAAGTTTTTTATTAAGGCATTGCAGTACAATATATTATTCGACAATACAGTACAAGCATTGATATCATGTCTAGAAATGGAGAACAAATATATGATACTTCAAAATAGTTCTAAACATGTCTGAGTAAAAAACAATCAAGTACACAGGAAAAAAGTAAATATTAAATGTTGTTAAATACCCAACACTTTTATCATCTCAAAATTACTGGTGACACAGTCAGAATATAAACATACTTAGTAAGATAAGGGATGGAATACAGGGCATGATTCAGACCCGCTTGCGAGCGTCGATGGTGGTCCAGTGCGCATGCGCACTTCGGAGACGGCTCCGTCGTGTGCATGCGCGAGACCCAGATAGCGACGGGCAATCCATCGCTCCGGGTCTCGTACCAAAGGGGACGTGCTGTCGATGTTGAGTGACAGCACGCCCCCTTTGGTGGGCGGGCCGGGGGCATGGCTGCCCAGACGGAGGCGTTCCCATGGGAACGCCTGCCATCTGGGGCCGGCCCCACTGACATCACAAGTGATGTCAGTCGGAGTGCTTTCGGCTATGTTAGAGCCGAAAGCACTCCAGGGCTTGCGGCAACGAGACCCTACCACAATGGTCTCGTCGCAAGCCCGATGGTCGCAATGGTCTTGACCATCGCGACCATCATCCTGGTCGCTCGCTATAGCTGTGGGTGGTCACCCACAGCTATGCGAGCGGCCAGGAGGCCGCTCTAAAAAAACAGACGCGAGCGCTCTGTCAGAGCGTCCGGCTCTGAATCAGGCCCACAGTGCCTTGCAAAAGTATTCACTCAACTTTGCATTTTTCATGTTTTGTTGCCTCACAACCTGGAATTAAAATGGATTGTTTGAAGGTGTGCATCATTTCATTCACAGAACATGTCTACACCTGTGAAGTTGTGTTTTTTTTTTATATTGTGAATCAAACAACATTTAGGACAACATAACAGAAAACTTCAGCGTGCATAACTATTCACCCCCCTAAAGTCAGTACTTTGTCGAGCCACCTTTTGCGGCAATTACAGCTGCAAGTCGCTTTGGATAAGTCTCTATGAGCTTGCCACATCTTGCTCCTGGGATTTTTGCCCATTTCACAAGGCAAAACTGCTCCAGCTACTTCATGTTGGATGGTTTCCACTGGTGAACAGCAATCTTCAAGTCTGACCACAGATTCTCAAATTGGATTGAGATCTGGGCTTTGGCTAGGCCATTCCAACACATTTAAATGTTTCCCCTTAAACCACTCGAGTGTTGCTTTAGCAGTATGCTTCAGGTCATTGTCCTGCTGGGAGGTGAACCTCCGGCCCAGTCTCAAATCACGGGCAGACTGAAACAGGTTTTGCTCAAGAATATCCCTGTATTTAGCACCAGCCATCTTTCCCTCGTCTCAAAACAGTTTCCCAGTCCCTGCTGCTGAAAAACATCCCCACAGCATGATGCTGCCACCACCATGTTTCACTATGTGGATGGTGTTCTTGGGGTGATGGGATGTGTTGGGTTTGCGCCAGACATAGCATTTTCCTTGGTGGCCGAAAAGTTAAATTTGGGGAGTCGCCCACATGCCTTTTGGCAAACTCAAATCGTGTCTTCTTATTTTTATCACTAAGTAATGGCTTTTTCTGGCCACTCTTCCATAAAGCCAAGCTCTATGGAGTGTACGGCTTATTGTGTTCACATGCACAGATACACCAGTCTCTGCTATGGAACTCTGCAGCTCCTTCAGGGTTACCTTTGGTTTCTGTGCTGCCTCTCTGAACAAATTGTCCTCCTTGCCCAGTCTGTGAGTTTTGGTGGGCGGCCCTCTATTGGCAGGTTTGTTGTGGTACCATGTTCTTTCCATTTAATGATGATGGCTTTGAGGGTGCTCCGGGGGATCATCAAAGATTTGGATATTTTTTTATAACCCAACCCAGAATTGTACTTCTCAACAACTTTGTCTCTGACTTGTTTGGAGAGCTCCTTGGTCTTCATGGTGTGATGCCTCTTGCTTAGTGGCGTTGCAGCATCTGGGGCCTTTCAGAAAAGGTGTGTTTATACAGGTGTGATCATGTGACACTTAGATTTCACACAGGTGGACTTCATTTCACTAATAATGGACTTCTGAAGGTAATTGGTTGCACCAGAACTTTTGAGGGGCTTCATAGCAAAGGGGGTGATTACATATGCACATGCCAATTTTCAGATTTTTATTTATCAAGATTCTTTTTTGTATATATTTTTCAAATTTCACTTCACCAAATTAGACTATTTTGTGCAGATCCATCACATAAAATTCAGATAAAAAATAAATAAATTACAGGTTGTAATGTAACAAAAAAGGTAAAAAGCCAAGGGGGTGAATACTTTTGCAAGGCACTGTAGTAAAGAATCAGATATTAAATATAAAATATGGCTGAAAGAGCATGGGAGGGAGGCACCGATCAGTGTGATATCAGTCAACAAAAGGAGAGAGGTGGATTTTGTACAACCATCCTGGTTAGATACCAGGTGGTATGACAGAAGCTATGATGGATTTGCTCTCTAGTTGTTTGAAGGGTATTGATATAAATAAGATAGCATGAAAAAAGTGTTCCACCTGCCTCTCCTTATTCCAGAGTGTTCTACCCAGTCCATTCTAAACATAAAAGTGCAGTTTATTAAAGAAATAGAGGCATTTGAGGAGGTGTACTATTAGTCCATCCTTGTAGAATGTTTTTTTCACTGCCGACACTCACAAATAATAAAATATTTTTACTCTCTGGGGTTCATTCTCTATTTTGGATCAAAAACACCCAATATTGCCCATTCGGGAGTGAAAGAGACATAATTAGTAAGTTTGGTTTCCGCATATTGTCTAAGAAGGTGCCAAAAAGATTTGATAATTGGGCAGGCCATTTTCAATGGTAGATATTTGCTTCTTCCTGGTAACATTTAGAGCAACGATGACTCTCAGAGGTCCCCATGTTTAATCATCTGAGCGGAGATAGATAAGCATTGTGAAATACATTTAAAAAAAAGTTCAGTGTACATACTAGCCGGTAGAGTTTTACAAGAGAATAAAAAGGCTCTTTTAATTATAGGAATGGTTAAACTATGAAAATAAGTCAGCCACTTAGACATTACCCAGGCTAATCTGGAGTGATCCAGAATGTCCCTCAGAAAGGTGTAATGGATTGAGATAATTTTGTACTGTGGTGCAGGTTGTAATAAAAGTTTGTCAAGTGGGTTATCCCAGTCCACATCTGAGAAGTGTCCAAAGACATGAGTCAAATGGAAATGGGTTTGTAAAAATGCCAAAGGGTACGATCTGACCATAGCAAATTTCTGTAGCAAACCTCTGAGTAAGTCAGAAGGTGCCTGTGATGCACTGAAACCAATAATCCAATATTGCTGCTACCAGCTGGTCTCCATATAGTGAAAGGTTGAGCAGCCATGCTGTCCAGAAAGTTTGGATTATGAATCAGGGGTAAATGCAAGGAATAATAAGTATTTAAATCAGCTTTATGGTGAAGAATGTGGTCCTACCCTGAAGTAGCATTGCTGTGGATTTGTCCATGTTTATTTGAAAACCTGAGATGGAGCCAAATAAGGTGATCCTATCAAGTATTATAGAAAGAGACTGTTTAGGATTGTCTATATACAAGAGGATATCGTCAGCGAACGCAGATATTTTAATTTCGTGATCGACAGTTTTTATGCCCTGGAAAATTACCAATTCTGAAGTATTGTCAGTTAATCAGAGTCCAATGCTAAATTGAAAAGTAGAGGGGACAACCTTGACGGGTGCCTCTCTTTAGGAAAAAATTCCATCCTATAACTTAATTTACCAGTAAAGATGTGGACGGGTTGTGGTAGAAATAACGTATCAGGTTGATAAACCTAGTCTCAAAACCCCGCTTCTCCAACACCGTAAATAGATGAGGCCACATCAGCATGTCATGTCATATCACTGGGAGAACTACGAAATGCCACCACTGGAGCGATAACCATATGTATGCCTCTGACCGCATGGCGTCTCTTGATAAACCTCAGCTGGTGATCCGACAAGATCAAAGAGAGTATGGCTTGAAGCCATGATTTAACTAAAAGCTTAACTAAATCCACATTCAATAGACTAATGGGTCTATAGGAGGACAACAGGCTGGGATCTTTATCAGGTTTTGAAAGGAGCGTGATATAAGCTTCATTAAAAAAAGGGTATGGGGATGCAGTTTCATATACAGCCATGTCCAAAAGTTTTGAGAAAGACACAAGTATTGGTTTTCACAAAGTTTGTTGCTTCAGTGTTTTTAGATCTTTTTGTCAGATGTTACTATGGTATACTGAAGTAAAATTACAAAATTTCATAAGTGTCAAAGGCTTTTATTGACAATTACATTAAGTTTATGCAGAGAGTCAATATTTGCAGTGTTGACCCTTCTTTTTCAAGACCTCTGCAACTGGCCCTGGCATGCTGTCAATTAAATTCTGGATCACATACTGACTGATGGCTGCTCATTCTTGCCTAATCAATGCTTGGAGTTTGTCAGAAATTGTGGGTTTTTGTTTGTTCACCCACCTCTTGAGGATTGACCACAAGTTCTGGGTTTAAGGTCTGGTGAGTTTCCTAGCCATGGACCCAAAATTTCAATGTTTGGTTCCACAAGGCACTTTGTTATCACTTTTGTCTTATGGCAAGGTACTCCATCATGCTGGAAAAGGCATTGTTCATCACCAAACTGTTCTTGGATGGTTGGGAAAAGTTGCTCTTGGAGGATGTTTTGGTACCATTCTTTATTCATGGCTGTGTCCTTAGGCAAAATTGTGAGTGAGCCCACTCCCTTGGCTGAGAAGCAACCCCACACATGAATGGTCTCAGGATGCTTTACTGTCGGCATGACACAGGACTGATGGTAGCGTTCACCTTTCCTGCTCTGGACAAGCGTTTTTCCAGATGTCCCAAACAATCTGAAAGGTGATTCATTGGAGTAAATAACTTTACCCCAGTCTTCAGCAGTCCAATCCCTGTACCTTTTGCAGAATATCAGTCTGTCCCTGATGTTTTCCTGGATTGAAGTGGCTTCTTTGCTGCCTTTCTTGACACCAGGCCATCCTCCAAAAGTCTTCGCCTCACTGTGCATGAAGATGCACTCACACCTGCCAGCTGCCATTCTTGAGCAAGCTCTGCACTGGTGGTGCCCCGATCCCACAGCTGAATCAACTTTAGGAGACGGTCCTGGTGCTTGCTGGATGTTCTTGGGTGCCCTGAAGCCTTCTTCACAATTATTGAACCTCTCTCCTTGAAGTTCTTGATGATCTGATAAATGGTTGATTTAGGTGCAATCTTACTAGCAGCAATATCCTTGCCTGTGAAGCCCTTTTTGTGCAAAGCTATGATGACTGCACATGTTTCCTTGCAGGTAACCATGGTTAACAGAGGAAGAACAATGATTTCAAGCTCCACCCTCCTTTTAAAGCTTCCAGTCTGTTATTCTAACTCAATCAGCATAACAGAGTGATCTCCAGCCTTGTCCTTGTCAACACTGTCACCTGTGTTAACGAGAGAATCACTGACATGATGTCAGCTGGTCTTTTTGTGACAGGGCTGAAATGCAGTGGAAATGGTGTTTTTGGGATTAAGGGGGTCATTCAGACCCGCTTGCGAGCGGCAGTACGCTCGCAAGCGGGTCGATGTTCCCCACTGCGCATGCCCACGACGGAGGGAGCTCCGTCGTGCGCATGCGCGAGACCCGGGGAGCGACGGGCTTTCCATCGCTCCGGGTTTCGCACCAAAGGGGGCGTGCTGTCGATGTTGATTGACAGCACGCCCCCTTTGGTGGGCATGCCGGGGGCGTGCCTGCCAGACGGAGGCGTTCCCATGGGAACGCCTACCGTCTGAAGCCGGCCCCACTGACATCACTAGTGATGTCAGTGAGAGTGATTTTGGCTCTGATAGAGCCAAAATCACTCCAGGGCTTGTGGCAGGGAGACCCTACCGCAGGGTCTCCGTCGCAAGTCCGATGGTCAAGACCATCGCGACCATCTTTTTGGCCGCTCGCATATGCTGTGGGTGGTCACCCACAGCTATACAAGCGTCCAGGAGGCCGCTCCATTTTCATGGAGGAGGGCCCTGATTCAGAGCGAGCGCTCTGGTCAGAGCGTTCAGCTCTGAATCAGGCCCTAAGTTCATTGTCAATTCATCTGATCACTCTTCATTACATTTTGGAGTATATGCAAATTGCCATCATAAAAACTGAAGCAGCAGACATTTTGAAAACCAATACTTGTGTCATTCTCGACAAGGTAATTACAATATCATTCCTTACCAGTAGTTTGTGTGTTGTACATTTTTGAGTGTTTTGAAAAAGATGTATCAGAAACTTCTATTAATGATCTCACTCCATGGAATCATCTCTGAGACTACTACATCCTTTACTCTCCCTGCAGCTCACCCTTCTGTACATATTGCTGCCTCATTACTTTCCTCTCCTGTTACAAACACATATGAGCTTTAAACTTATCACATGGACAATAACATCCAGCAGCAACCTCTTGCCATAAAAAACATTCAGACAAATCCCACAAATATATTTATATCTCGCTCCTGTTGCTTCTATTAGCTGGTGACATATCTCCAAATCCAGGCCCAACCCACATGCCACACCCACAACGAACTATAAATCCAGCTAACCTCATAAACATTGCGTGCCTCCCTTCACCCTCCAAGTCACTAAAATGTGCCTTATATTTGGAATGCATGCTCTGTCTGCAATAAGCTAACATCCATCCATGACCTCTTTATTTCAACCAACCTCAACCTTCTGGCAATAACAGAAACATGGCTAACACAATCAGACACTGTCTCCCCTGCTGCACTTTCACATGGTAACCTACACTTCTCACACACCTCCAGGCCTAGCAATTGTAAAGGAGGTGGGGTAGGAATATTACTCTCCCAATCTTTCACATTCACAGTTCTCCCACAGGTACCTTCACTTACATTTACATCATTTGAAGTACATTCTATCAGGACTTTCACCCCTTTCTCTCTGCGAGTTGCTGCTATCTATCGCCCGCCTGGGCCACCGCAACAATTTCTGGAACATTTTTCAGCCTGGCTCCCTCACTTCCTATCCTCAGACATCTCCACCATCATTATGGGTGATTTCAAAATCCCCATTGACAGTCCACAATCTCCTCATGCCTCCAAACTACTCTCTCTAACCTCCTCTCTTGGCCTCTCCCAATGGACTGACTCCTCTACTCATAAGGAGGGCCACTGCCTTGATCTTGTATTTACAAGACTTTGCTCAGTTTCTGATTTCACTAATTCTCCTTTCCCTCTCTCAGATCACAATCTTATCACCTGCACACTTTCCTCCATTACATCAACCTCAATGTCAGTGAAATCAACCAAACCTCCTAAAACCCGCAGAAATATTAATGCAATTAACTTTCAACAACTATCTACCTCTCTACAACAACGACTCTCACCAATTTCTGCACTCACTTCTCCTGAGACTGCTGCATCACACCTAAACCAGATTCTAGTAAAAGCCCTCAATGAAGTAGCTCCAGCTACCCATCACACACCACGTAGACTTAGACGTCAACCGTGGCATTCTAACTTAACAAGGCATCTACAAAAACTCTCACATAAAGTAGAACGTCAGTGGCAAAAGTCTCACACTCCACGTGACTTCCTCACATATAAGTCTATCTACAACTCTTATCGTACTGCTCTGGACACTGCCAAGCAAACATATTTCCAATCTCTTATCTCTGCTCAAGCCTCTAACCACAAGTGACTTTTCAATACATTTAAACTGCTTCTTACCCCTCCCTCACCCAAGCCACCTGCTGCTATCTGTGCACAAGATCTTGCCTCCTATTTCAAGGACAAGATTGAAAAAATCCGAAATTAAATGTTATTCTCTTCCTCAGCTAGTGACCTACTCAATTCCCTACCTGAACCCTCTGGCACATTCTCTTCATTTGACCCCACAAACGAAGATGAAGTATCTACACTCTTCTCATCCTCCTACTCTATTACCTCTCCTCTAGATCCTATACCCTCACAAATTAGTAAAGCTCTGTCTCCTGTGCTCATCCCAACCCAAACTAAAATCTGTAATCTCTCTCTTTCTACTGGCATCTTTCCATCACTGTTCAAGCATGCAGTGATTACTCCCATTCTGAAAAAAATAATTTCTGACCCTAACACTCTCTCAAATTACAGTCCTATCTCCCAGCTCCCATGCCCCTCCAAGCTACTGGAGAGACTTGTTTACACCCGCCTCACACACTTTCTTAACACCCACAACTTATTGGACCCACTTCAGTCTGGCTTTTCTTCCCTGCACTCCACAGAGACAGCACTGACTAAGGTGGCAAATGATTTGGTCACTGCCAAGGCTAAAGCCCATTACTCACTCCAAATTCTTCTAGATCTCTCTGCTGCTTTTGACACTGTTGACCACTCTCTTCTCATACAAACATTACAATCCCTAGTTCTTAAGGATACAGCTCTTTCTTGGTTCTCTTCCTACCTATCTGATCGCTCTTTTTCTGTTAGTTTTTCTGACTCTGCCTCCTCTTTGCTACCTCTATCAGTTGGAGTACCGCAAGGCTCTGTCTTAGGTCCTTTGCCATTCTCAATCTATACCACCTCTCTTGGCAAACTAATCCGCTCTTTTGGATTTCAGTACCATCTGTATGCGGATGATACTCAAATCTACCTATCATCTCCAGATTTATCACCATCTGTATTGGTCCGTGTCACTGAATGTATTTCTGCCATTGCACCTTGGATGTCATCTCGCTACCTGAAACTTAATATTTCTAAAACAGAATTAATTATATTTCCACCGGCCAATAACAGTTACCAATCTGATCTCTTTATCACTGTTGATAACTCAACAATCCACCCCACCCCACAAGCTCGCTGTCTTGGTGTCATCCTTGATTCTGAACTGTCCTTTGTTCCCCACATTCAATCTGTCTCAAAATCATGTTACATACATCTAAAAAACATATACAAAATTCGACCATATCTCACACAAGACACTGCAAAAACTCTAATCCATGCACTCATTATTTCCCGCATTGACTATTGCAATAGTCTCCTTACTGGTCTTCCCAAAAACAGGCTATCGCCATTACAATCCATTATGAATGCAGCTGCGAGGCTTATCTTCCTTGCCAAACGTTCATCGTCTGCTGCCCCGCTCTGTCAGTCCCTCCATTGGTTGCCAGTTTTCTACCGTATTCAATACAAAATACTATTACTTACACATAAGGCCATTAACCGAATTACACCAACATACATCTCTTCACTCATCTCAAAATATCTCCCAACCCGACCTCTCCGCTCAGCACAAGATCTGCGTCTCTCATGCCCGCGCATTACTTGCTCCCATTTACGTTTACAGGACTTTCTTCGGGCTGCACCCACTCTATGGAATGCCTTACCACGCACAATAAGACTTACCTCTAGTCTTCAATCCTTCAAGCGTTCCCTGAAAACTCACCTCTTCAAACAAGCTTATCAGATTCCAGAACTGACCACATAACCTTCATAGCTTCCATGTCTTATTACATCCCCTCTCACAGTCCACAAATAACCTCACATATTGTCTTTCCTTCACATACTCCTGACATTTGTCCGACATTCGTGTGTGAATGGATCATGCAGCCCCCCAAGAAACTCTGCATTCTGGCCGGACCAAATTGCAATATATATAGCACCTATCCTTGTGTATCAATACCTATTTCCCTATAGATTGTAAGCTTGCAAGCAGGGCCCTCTTACCTCTATGTCTGTCTGTTATTACCCTGTTTTGTTCTATAAATGTTTCCAATTGTAAAGCGCAACGGAATATGCTGTGCTATATAAGCAACTGTTAATAAATAAATAAATTCTCAAAACTTTTGGCCATGGCTGTATAGCCTCGTAATTCTAATAAAGAGGGGGCAATATGGGGTTGTAGGATACGGTATTAGTCCACAGAAAAGCAACCTGGGCCCGGTGATTTGCCATCGGAGAGGTGTGATATAGCCGCATTACTCTCCTCCAGCACAATATCACCCACCAAGACCTCCCAATGTGTGGGGGTAAACCGAGGCAGAGTGGCATCATTCAGCAGGCTAACCTGAATGGCAGGATCAATGGGAAAAGAGCTAAACAAGGTCTCAAAATAGTCCTGAAATTGGGCAGCAATTACTCTGGACTCGGTTAAGCTTGCAAGACTGGCAACTGTGACAATTCCTAGGGTGTTTGAACATCACAGCTAATAATTTGCCAGCTGTTACACCAATGGTAATACTAGTATATTCTAGAGATTGTTTCGCCTGCATGGCTAAGAAAGTCTCCAGCATTTGACGTGCCTGTTTATAAACAGCCATAGTCTTATTCGTGGGGGCTATCCGCTGTTGCACTCTGTGCGACTAGTGCCACTGCACAGAGTGCAACAGCCCTGAGGGCGGAACTGGCAGCCCACTGCAATCTCTCTAATGGGCACCCGCTGCTATTAATAACACAGCTCTACATTGAAGCGGTAGCGGCCGAGAGCCTACCCACTGTGTGTCAGTCATTCTTCATTCCTCCTGACAAGTCCTGCATAGTCTCCTGGGACAGAAGAGACATCATTATGTCTCTCCTCCCACAGCTGATGAACTGAACTCTTTGGAGCGTTTAACTCTGCATTGGACCCATAGAGGTCAATTCAATGACATGTGCCATCACCACAATGCTCTGCTATGCAAAGATCAGCCATTTATGGTAGGCTATATGTTGCAAGTTTTCCTGCATACCTCTATGAGGTGCGAAGTAACACTTGCAATATTGATTGCCGGAACGGCACATCGCAGCCATTGCGTTGGATTGAATTGCCCTCATAGTGCATTTGTGAAGTATTATTTCATACCAAACTTACTTAGGAATAAATATTAGGGGTTTATGTATCAAGCAGTGAGAAGCGTGGAAAAGTAGACCAGTGGAGAAGTTGACCATAGCAACCAATCAGCTCCTCCTATTATTTTATAGACTGTACTTGATAAATGCTACTTCAAAGCTGATTGGTTGCTATGGGCAACTTCTCCACTGGTTCACTTTTAACTGCTTGATACATAAATTCCTTAGTGTGAAATGAAACAGTCTGTTGCAGCATTCTGGGTGATGCGTTAAAAAAAAGCATGCCTCTAATTTGAGTAGTAGAAACATATACAAGTCTTTATAAAAAAAAAACATCAGGGAGTTTTAACCTTTTTAACTTGAAGTTTTATATTACTGAATGAGCTTAAAACATAAATTATTAAGTAATATGTGTGCACTGGGTTAGAGCATTTTTAGTTTAAATCATGTTTATGAAACGATTTCAATTAAATGGGCTGCTGCCAAAGGAAGCATGCCTTCTCATATGACTCATCTATACAGAGAAGGATTAAGACCCCAAGCGGCCCTAACATACTGGGATTGGCCCATTTCCAACTCTTGCTTGTCCAAAAAAATCTAAAAACTGGTTAGGGTAATCTGCGCCTCTCAAAGTCTACAGAGCCCAAAGTAGAACCCTATGTTATGTAAGGGATAATCCAGCTATAAATCTATAACTAAGTCGGGTTCTGTATAAAACGATTAAGGTTTCTATTAAACACATTTAAGGAAGGTTTGTTTGTTTTTTGGATGCATGGTTACAGCATACATCACAATTTTACAAGTGTGAATATTGGCTGCGCTATTTGATGTCAATAAATTATTTCTCAAAGTTTTTGTTAAAAAAGAGCAACATTTATTTAATAGACATGAAAATTCACAAATATGTATATTTTATATCATAAAACAGTAAGTGTAGGAATAAAATCACCTATAAAAACCAAATACACAAACACAGCTAATATTGAGAGTAGTAGTAGTATACTACGGGTTCCAGTCAAAATCCTGACAGTCGGGATGCTAATGCTTAGAATGCCGACACCTGTCAGAATCCAGGCGCCGGGATCCAAACGGTAAGTACTGGGGTTAGGGGGAGGGTTAGGCACTAGGGGGAGGGTTAGGTTTAGGGTGTGGGAAAGGGGAGGTTAGGTTTAGGCACAAGGGGAGGGGAGTAGGTTTAGGCACCAGGGAGGGAGGGTTAGGGTTAGGGAGAGGGGGAGCTTAGAATACTGACCGACAAGTGTCGGTATCTTAATCCTGTCGGGATGCCGGAGTCTGAATTCTGACCGTCGGCATCCCACACCCAACATGATACTACATGCTCCTATTAGGTCATGTCCGCTCTTAAATATTACAAGCCCTGTTACAATGTTGGAGGCCCCGGATGTAGACTGCACACAGGCCCCCTACTCTCTTAATATGCCAGTAACAGGGGTGTAGAGCAATTATTGTGGCACAACCTAATTTTGTGATTCCACGTTACATGCCATATCCTAAAGGGAATATGGGCCAGAATGATGCTATTATATATTTCATTTGTTTAGTCTCCCGAACATCAGACAAATACTCTTATTTTTTGCAACAGCATTATACTATAAACATTTACTCGCTCTTCTATTATGTTTATTTAAAGAGCAAGTCAACTTTTGAACTTCGACATACTAATTAGAGATGAGCTTTTGGGTTCTACTCGGTTACGTTCGGATATGAAAAACTGCATCTTATTGGCTATCTGGCTCCCTCATGTTTTGGATAACCAATGAGATAAATCTGAACTTGCGCTAATTTGGTGAAAAGAACAGAGTAGAACCGAACCGATCATCTCTAATACTAATATAAACTGAAGGGCCAGAACTCATGGGATAGCAGTATGTAAAGGTAATAGTAGGTGACGTCACCATACTGTGACATTTTGGAAATGCAAAGACCTGCATCAGTTGTAATCTGACAGATGGGACATTCCATTTCTGAAGTTGTACAGACATTCAACATTCCTCAATATATGGTGGCACTTGTGTACCAGGAATACCTAATGGAAGGCATTTCCACCCACCACAGCCCCTGTTAATAGTACAACACTGGACACAGTGTCTCACCTGGACTCGTAATTTTGCTAATTGGAAACCTGGAGGCCTGGCAACATGTTGTGTGATCCAATGAGTCATGATTCCAGTTGGTTTGGGCTGATGGTAGGGTTCGGGTGTGGCGCAGACTCTATGAGGCTATGGACACCAGTTGTAGTCTGGTAGTGGTTCCATAATGGTGTGGGGTTTGTTCACGTGCCATAGGTTGGGTCCACTGCTCCGTCTGAACACATCATTGGTAACCGCTTGCAGCTTGCATTGCTTGATGACCGTTTGCAGCCCTTCATAGACTTCATGTACCCACAGTGATTAAATATTCCAGTAAAATAATGCAGCATGTTATCGGTACCAAGTTGTCCAGAATTGGTTCGAAGAACATTCTGGAGAGTTCCAACAAATGGTGTGGCCACCACATTTGCCTGACATGAACCTAATCAAGCATGTATGGGACGTGGTGGAGAAGATCCTGCAACACAAATATCAGGGAGCTGTGGGAAACAATTCAGGCAGCATGGGTCAACATCTCTCCAGAGATCTGGAAACTATGCCACGTGGAGTTGCTCCTACATGACACTAGGCATCCATCCCATGACTTTTGGCTCTTCACGGATAAAGTTGTGTTGCATTTGCAAAGGCAGACATTTAGAGAGAAAAAGAAAATACTGCAGATGTTTATCTGCCTTCTCTCACACTGGGGCAGTTGGCAAGTCATACATTCAGGGTTCTTTATTATAGGGAGTAAATGCACTTTTACCTACCCAGCAGACGAGAACTTTCACAGTTTCTCTCTGGTAAACGTTTCCCCAAGAAAATCATGGCAAAGCCTATTTAATAAGGACAGTGCTAGTAGCCCTCTCTAGTCACCCACTGAGACTGCCTTCCTCTGTTCTCCCTGTCTACCTCCAACTCTCAGTCTCCTACTACCTCTAACTGTCACCCACTGCCTCTCCCTGTCACCCTCAGCTTCCCCAGTCTCCCAGTGCCTCTCCCTGCCTCCTTCTGCTTCACCACACCACCCTCTACCTTGTTGACATGTAGTTAAACGGTTCAACGCCACAAGCTGGCTTTTTTGGGCTTCTGCACCCAAGTCCCAGTGATGGGGAACTCCAGTATCAGAGACGCCATGACGCGGCCTGTAGGCTTAGCCATATTTTTGCAAATATATGCAACTGAGATCTCTGAATTATCTACCACCATGTAGTTTTTCAAATCTTATTGCTGATTTCATTCTGAGTGCTGGGGATTACTTTTTGTTGTTTCTAGTATAGAATAACCCCTCCCTTACATGCACCTGAGTGATATTACTGAAGTGATTGAGCAGCTACTAACATGTATTGCTGTCTCTTAACTATGTATGGCTCA
The DNA here is from genome assembly GCA_031769625.1 of Taudactylus pleione. Lineage (NCBI taxonomy): Eukaryota > Metazoa > Chordata > Amphibia > Anura > Myobatrachidae > Taudactylus > Taudactylus pleione. The sequence goes on from JAUIMM010000085.1 coordinate 33,427,071, forward strand.
TTTCACTCAATAACACCACATGCCTATTGTGCATGACTCATCACATAATTGAGTAACCAGATTTATAAGCTCAAGCCAATTAGACTGCAGATGCAAGATTTGCTTACTTGGCTATATAAAAGGTCTGCATGTGCCCAAGTCACTGTGTTATTGGAGCGTCACGGTGCTGTACGGCTTTACAGTACTTAGCCCAAGAGAGATTACTACCTAATCGTATTGACTGCTGTTTATCTTCTATCACCTGTATCCTGTTATCTCCAATAAATTCTACTCTGGTTTCTAATCAACGCGTGGACCAACCTCCTTGTTCACATCTGCTACGCACCCATCAACTTGTAGGCATCTGCCAATATATCTTTCCCTGCCACCCTCTATCTTTCCCTAACACCCACTGCCTCCCCAGTCACCAACAGTTTCCCACAATCTTCATCCTCTGTCACCTTCTGCCTATCCCTGCCACCTTCAAAAGTTTCATATGGGGTATAAACGTAACATTCCCATGGATGTATCAAAAAATACATGCAGGGACAGGAGCTAGTCCTTCCGATGTGTTAGAAATGAAATGATCGCATTAGCTGTTTTGCGCCTCTGTGGCGCTACTGTGAATATGCGATGACCACTTACAGATGTGTCCTCATACATCTAGCCTCCTTGCAAGCTAAACAGCCCTTCTAGTTACGTCATGCCATGGCGTGACTCAGGAGCGCTGAGCGTCTTTTTGTGCGACTTTTTGCTTTCAAATGTGTCTTATTCGCACAGCTATATGAATAGTTAGCACAAGCGGATTCTGCTGATTACAATAATATGCAGCATGCCTATATTCTATGAGCGACTGCACATGTATCTGCATGTGAAATGCTATGTTACAGTGTCAGCGGTTGATACACTCGCAGATGCACAGAGAACATAGGCATGTTGCATATCATTTTAATCAGCAGAAACTGCTTGTGCTAAATAAACACATCACTGTGCGAATAAGATGCATTTGAAGGTAAAAAGTCGCATGAAAAGATGCTCGGCGCTAGAGAGTCACACAGAGCTCCCGCGTTATATGTAGCGCAACTTGTAGCGCAAGGAGGATAGATGGATGTGAACACATCTGTATGTGTAGCAGCCATTCTGCGGTAAATTACTGGGGTCCTGTAATAATTGTTATTGTCAGACAGGGTCCCAGAGCAAAATAGTTTGAGAACTTCTGTTGTAATCCACAAATACTTACCTGTCCCGCGAAGCTGCCTGAAAAGTAGGCCCCTCCGCGATCCTGGACAGAAGTGCGGTACACCCTGATATTATTTTCCCGGAAAGAATGTGCTCACTGCACATGCGCCAGCAGTGTCCAGGATGGAGCAGTTTCACAGATCAGAGGCAGACAGGACAGAGCAGTGGGGGAAGCACGAGTCCGCTGTGCATAGGGGGTGTCAGTCACAAGTCTGAGGTGACCCGGGTCCCATTACTAATATATACTAGTCGCCTGCCCCGGCTTCACAAGGGAGCAATTATGAATTTACGGCTATAGTATTTGTTAACCGAGGTCTTATAATATTGCCTTGTAGACGTCTTTCCTCCTGACGTCAACACAAAATGATTTCGTTTTGACGTGAAATATAAAAGGGCCACGTAAAGTTGCCCATGAGCAAAACAGTCTCCACTTAGACTAACTCCAGCCACGTTAAGAGTCTGTCCGTGTGCTTTATTTATTGCCATGTCAGACTCTTACCCTGAAATGGACTCAAGAATCGTTTTTCACATAAATGAAATAGAGTGGTAATAAAAGGGAAATTCAGTAAATTCAGGGCTTACATCAATTTTTCCTGGAGAAACCGGATAATACGTAGCCCTCTTTCTACATGGTATAAAATAAAGTCCATCTTCGTGATATACCTTTAACGGTTTAGGTAGCGTAAGCCAAGAAAGCGTTTGGATGTCCGTTTTTTCATTGACTTGATTCACTAAAATCGTCACTGCTTGGCTCCCTTTTGTCATACTTTAATGTTTCATACACCTAAACTTTCCTCAACAAATGCTCCATAGAATAGTTAAAACTGCATCAAAATCCGTCCAGTGGTTCTCAAGATTAGCCCGAACAAACAGACAGACGCCTACCAGGGACTTTATTTTATACTATGTGTAAATATATATATATTATGGCGGGTGCCATCTCCTGGGGTAAATGCTTGCACTTGTCATGCAGCAGCCAAGTAGTAGTGCACCAGTCCAGGGCATTGGTACAAGTATCAACAGCTAGTTTTATTAGCAGCACAACAATAAACAAAACATAAAAGTAAATCCTGGCTTGTCCAGCTCTAACTAAAATATAATTGCATCTCTCAGAGTGGAAGGACCTATCGTCTCTCACAAAACACACGTCTTTAGCACACTTACATTTAATGACTCTAGTGTGTTCCTCAGGCATTGAGAGACTGACTACAGAGACTGACACACCCTTTATCAGCCTCTCACAGGTGGTCTGGCAATCAAAGCTAATAATCAGCTTCTGTCTACTAGACAATAGCTAAAATCAGGACATAAAGAGACAGGACGAAGGCAGTAGTTTTCACGGCTTTTCATTAGGAGGAGGCTTATTACATAATCTACCGGTAGCAATTTTTTTTCTACATTAATCAGCACCACTGGGGAATCTGAAATTTCTTCAAAGTAACCTATTCTCTGAATGGGATGAAGCAATAAAAAGCCCTATCAGTGGGCGAGTGATAAAGGGCTTTTCACTGCTGCATATAGAACTCTTAATAGGCCCACTTGCAGGGCCGGCTCCAGGTGGAGCAGCGCACTGTGCGATTGTTTTGTGTCCCCAGCGGGTGTCGAAGCTATGCACGACCGAAAAGTGGTTGTGGTCTAATTTCCACCACGTCCCCTAGATGATGCCATTTTTGGGGGTGCCTGCATGGAACACCTCCCATTTTAGGTCATACCGGGGGAGAGTCCAGCAGTTTGTCTGCAGCTGGGCTGCCACCAGCATTCTCCCTGCACTGAATGGACGCATCCATTCAGCTTCACCGGAATCACTGCTCTCTGCTTAGCAAAGCAGAGCTGCAGCGATGTGTGTCCCCAACCTCCCGACCACCCACGGGACACTTCGGCCCCCAGGTTGAACAGCACCCAAAAAATGAGACTGTCCCGCTGAAATCGGGACAGTTGGGAGGACTGCGCCTCTATGTTGTGGCGCCCATGTTCGACCACCCCGGACAACACCCCTCGAGCCGGCCCTGCCCACTTGTGTGATAGTTATGCAAGTTTCTGATATACAAGAAATACTCTGAGTAGGCCGCAGGTTGCTGAGCTTATATACAGGGGATATTCAGTAATAGTACAAATATATCTATATAACTGACAAGATCTGTTAATCATTTGTGCTTTTTGTCCTACATAGATTCCTCTGTCTGAGATCTGTAGGGATGGCCATTTACAGTGGAAAGAATGCAAATTGAACAAGTCATTTTACCTTCATAGATGTTATTTTTTCTCAGTTTAGTTCTTCTTTAAATTATAATTTATGCTGATTTAAAAACTATTTTGGATATAAATGATTAGAGGATTAGGAGATGAACAAAAATCCAAGTTATATTAATACACACTGGGGATGCATCCCAAATTCCCGGAAGATTAGGACAAACTAGTGAAATGAATAGTGCTGTGGCAAACATAATGCAATTTGCAGTACATCATCGTGATGCAGTTATTTGCAGCATTATACAGCAGAGGGCAGGGCCATGATGACACAAATGTTGTCACCAGGGCTGTAGAGAACTTGGCCGGGCTCAGGTACTGACAAGGAGCATAACCTATGTAAGGAGATGTGGAGAAATAAAAAAAACTTAGTATCTGCGGCATTGAGAAACGGCACCGCGAACTCCACAGGGGGTACCGTTGAGCCTCTCGGCCAGGAGCATATCCAGGGGGGTGCAACAATCACTCTTCCCCCTCCTATCAAGTGCAGCCAGAGGAAACAGAACTTCAGGATTTGCTGAAAGGTACGTATTAAAATGGCCTTTATACAATTTAGCACAACTGACCATTTTTAATTTTAACATCGAGCTCATCACTGCATTGGTCTTCTTTATTTATTATACCTTTTTTTTAATTAATTTTTACAGAAGACGTATTTAAAAACAGGATACAGAAAACGGACAAAATAATGAAGAAAACCCAAACAACAAGAGCATAGGAGCTTAAGCATACTTAACAACACTAAGCCTAATAGAGGTATCACACCGCTTCTAGACATTAAAACAGTTTTCTCCTGATGAACAGTTCCAGACTGGGCTGTCTATAATTATAAGGGCACAGTCATGCCCTTATATTAAGGCTGCATCTAAAAAACTGCAATTCTCCCATAGAGAATACCGGAGGGGGGGGGGGGGCGCATGGTGTTTAAGGGGCTACACCTCAAAAGCTATAGGAGCTACCAAGCTGAATTTGGCACGGACGGGTAAGAACTGTCGCTCGGTGCTGCATGCCAAATTTCAAGGCAAAAACATAAAAATTAGGATTTGGGAGTAATCTAAAGTTCCACTTTTTTCTGACATTCTCAATTAGGACCACTTTTCTGCTGTTCTCTATGGGGGTTTTTTGGGAAGGCATAACTTGGGGTAGGGGGCGAATTTAGACTTGGGGTTTGTTTTATTAGGTAGCTATTGTGCCAGGGTACTTGCCATTGGGATTCAGGTAAATTAGAAAGCTACAGTTTTTAAACTATTACCTCAAGAATGCGCCATTCAATAGATAGAAAATTTCAACTTGTGTACTCGCTGTGGCTTCACTTAGGTGCACAAAGATGGCCGTCGTTTGCGGGCTTTAGCGGTGGTGGGCTCGGGGAAAAGCAGACATTAGCTGCAGCGGGACCCGGGGAAAAGGCGGGGGGTATAGCGGGCGTCAGCTGCAGCCGGGACCCGGGGATGGTAGTGGGCCTTAGCAGCGGCGGTGCGGGCAGCAGCGCGGATGGCGGTGGTGCAGGCGTTAGGATCCGGGGGAGGTAGCAGCACACAGATGCAGGTTCAGATCTGGAAGATCCGTGATACCTGCTTCTGTGTTTAATTTTTAAAAAAATGGCGTGGCCCTGCCCCACAGAAAACAACCAGCTCAGGGCTTTGGAGACCCAGTACTGGTTGTGCTAAATACAAGGGACAAATGACGTAGGGGTCGCCCGTATGAAGCATAACCAGCATCGGGCTAGTCAGAACCAGCTCTGGTTGCCAAAATACTGGGGGACAAATGACGTAGGGGTCCTCCGTATTCAGGGCAATCAGCACTGGGCTCTGAGCCGGCCCTGGTTCTGGAAATACAGGGGGAAAAAAAATGCGTAGGGTCCCTCTGTAATTACCAGAACCAGCACCAGACTCTTTCTAGTGGGGGGGTGATGCCACAGCCAGGGAATCCCTTTCACCGGGCTCCCCAGCCGAAGCATCACCCCTGACCGCTTGTCAGCCCAGGCCGGGGATCCTTGCGGAGCTGGTGACCCCCCCAATAAAGGGGTCCCCCTCTCCAGGGCACCCCAGGCCCAGGCTAATAGCCCGGGGCTATCCCCAGCACCCCTGGGGTTGAGTGTGTTGTGTGGTGCATATGAAAATATAAATATTGTCTTTTGCAGTAGTACTACAGGTCCCAGCAGGCATCCCCGCATACTGGCACTTTGAGTACCAGCAGGCAGGGCATTAAGGGCCTTCTGGTACCTTTAGTACCCCTGCAAAAGAAATATTAAAATTTAAAAAAAGAAGACAATTTTTTAAAGTATATTATTTACAGTATACAGTAATACGTGATGCAGGTTCAAGTCCGGACCTGATATAGAGATCCTTTTGATTGTGCCTAGTTTTGGTTTCATGTTTTTACTGCTCAGAATAAAATATTTTGATTTTCTCGCATCGATTATGTGAAATACTTCCAGTAAGACGTTTAAAGATACCCCCTTATATGTGGACCCCAACAATTCTAATATGTGAGTTGGGGTATGCTTGTCTATCATGCTCTTATTTGTGTTACAAGGTGTACTATATGGAAGAAACATTTACATATATTCTCAATACACTCCTTAAGTGAGTTTACAGTACGCCCCATCTTTTTATGCAGTGGTGGTGAGGTTCTTTCCTGTTCTGATTGACCTACAGTTTGGATTGACGGACTATCTTCATCACCTAAATTTTTCCTATACACAAGGGGGAAACCTATATATATATTTTTTAGCAGTACTTCACATATGTTTTCTCCTTTTTTTGTGCTTATTTTTCATGTTTCGCTAATTGGAATTGAACTGATTAAGAGGGAGAAGTCGCCCTGACAACTTTGTGGTTTGAATATATTTTTCTTTTCTGTGATATAAATGTATCACCTTAGATCTTATTCCCAACCTTTATATATCAATTTGATTTAACCATCTGGACTCAAGCATGGATATCCTTAAAACCTGAACTGTAATGGCAGAGTTTGGGAACCTCTTCTTTAGTCTATTCAGAAGGTTCCCCAACCTGTCATATTCAGGCCTCTCACAGAAATGAAGGTCTTGCATCTGGAAAATCTTGTAAATATCTCCAAATACAGATCCTGCACTAAATACCTTACGGACACATTTCATGCACAGAAGCGACATAGCAGAATATGGGCACCTGGCCCAATATCGATTTTCTTTGCCCTCTTTTCTTTCCCGATCACCAAAGTAAGAATAAATGAGCAGCCTTCCCAACATATTGTTCAAAAGTGTTGTAGTACCACAGCGCTCAACCTATAATATACAGTATACTTTCCCTTGTTTTAAATGAATTTATGCGATCAATGTCTCGTATACAGTAGTATACTTTATTAAAAATTTGACATGAGGTTAAAATGTTCAACCTTGTAATTATTATAGGTTTACTGTATTACAGTGCATATTCCCTATTACCAGCCGGCTTCTAGTTGTTTAAATGAATCACCACATGACAGGACAAGGATAATGTGCCAGATGTAAAACAGAAGGAGGGAGTGTGTGTTTGGATCAGTGTGAAAGACAAAGACAGTTGTGAATAGTGGTGAGGGTAGAAAGTATGTTGGGGGAGATGCAGATGAACACTGAAATGTCCTGGTATCACTGAAAATGTATATGTTAATTAGTTCATCCAGTTTCCTCTGTTGAGTGACCGTTCAATGGTTATACTTGTCCTATTAATCCTCCGGTGGTAAAGTAGTAGTCACTGTGTATTAGCGAACTCCCTGTTATAGTCGTCTGCCTAGTCCCTTAGACATTCAATGGCAGTGTGTCTTTTAATGGTGCTGTGTCAGGCCGCCTAGACCTGTCGGTACTTACCCTTCTTCGCCGGGAGGGCTGTTAGTCTCTTTGTACCGGGGTCTATGGCGGCTCCTCGCTGACGCTGTACTGGTGGTTTGTGGATGTGTCTTCCTGCACTGCCTCCGTGTGCTGAGTTCATAGATTGTGACTCACAGATGGTGCTCTCGGCTGACGCTGCACTCTCGGCTTGTCTCGGCTGTTTTATCCTACACCGCCTCTGTGCGCCTCCGTACTTCATGTGTCGGGTTCGCAGATAGTGTCTCAGGGAGAGCAAAGTTTAAGTTCGTGGTGCTGATTATAGATGTAACGTGTACCAACGCGTTTCGGCTTTGTATAGCCTTCCTAACATATCAATTTTAGAAATGGAAAGCACCAGGACACTACCTTGCCATGGTCACTGACATCCATTCTGACCATAGAATGATCCCTACATATAATTACAAATAAACCTAACATAAAAGGCATACAAGTAGATGTCTTAAATGAGAGATATAGTTGCACTGAGTATTTAAACTTTAGATTAGATTTTTAATACTTAAATGAACATATCATCAGTACGCATTTATTGTAGAATTTGAGAAGTTCTAGAACATCCACATTTAAACACTACAATATTTGAAAACTTGATTCCCAGACATAAAACCGCAAGTGTTGTCTAAAGCCTTTTTTGCTGGTACAGTATCATATTAGACACCTCTTCAAACCATTTGGGCCAATGTGTGGTACCCTAACCAACGACCTGAGAGACACTGGGATCTTCCCGCATCCTTGTACTTTGGATGATTTAGCATAAATAAGAGGAACATCCTACCTATACAATTTTACTTATTTCCATCATTAATCAACCTTCAAGCACCTCCAGACAGATTACACATTTAATTAAAATGAGTAAATCACCAAGGTGGACATTCCTGTTGATTACGAAAGGTGCTGGTTCCCGATTATGGCCCGTATTCAATTAGTTTTGCATACGCGATTAAGTTTTGCCTGCCGTAATTTTCACCTACATTGCGTCTTTTAGCAGCGGAAACTTATTGGGCGTGTACCCACAATTCGCCCTATTCAATTCCAAAAGATGCGAAAACGGAGCAACGCGAAGTCAGAACAGGCGGTGTCTGAATCGGGGAAATCAGCCTGAACCTCCCAAAAAGATGTGGAAACATTGGGGATCAATGTAGTAGTGCCCGATTAGCCCTAGTGAAACAGTTTGGGGTACTTAAGTTAGCACAATTGCCACTAATTAGTGTCTTTGCACAAGTGGTGAAGAATAGCATAAAGCAGTATTTTTGGGAGAAAATAAGTGTTCCTGTAAATTTTGGGGTACTTGAAAATGGGTGCAAGCATATTTAAAAGTTGCCAAAGTGAAGTTATAAGAAATGTAAAATACGGACCTTTAGAAACACCCGCAATTAAAAAAACACCTCACCAATACTTGCAGACACCCCAAAAGTCTATTTCGCTAGTTTTTAAGTTTGTACCCCCACTTTGCACTTTTTTGCCCCCTTTTTCATAGTGCTTTTTTGGTTTGTTCCTCACTTTTTTTTTAGGTGTTTTTTGATGCAGTTATCCTTTTGGGGACTGTCCCAAGGGTGCTGAGTGATTTCCCCACCTTTGCACCCCAAAACAGCGATTTTGCACTTTTTTTCTCCACCTATTCACAGGCGAATCTTTTTCGCCTATTACATTGCGTTTTCGCGTACGTGAAAAGCGGATGGAATTGAATACGGAGATAAGTTTCCAGCTGGCGAAAAGTCGCAATCGGTGATAGTTTTTTGCGGATCTCGGCTTTTCGCTTCTGAATACGAGCCTATATGGTATGTAACTATATAAGCTTGGTCCTAATGTGGATCATGAACTGGCTTAGGGAAACCCATATGCTATCGGGTAATCAGTTAGGGGACCAGGATGATCTGAAGTGATTTAAAACCTTTAATTTATTTAGAGATGGCACAGTGGTAATTTTTCACGATTACAATAATTGTTATATTAATAAGGATTACTGCTACCTGAGACAGGGGCACAGGGGGCGATTCAAAAGTTGCGTGGGCGGCGATAATGAATGAGCGCCCTGTTTTGCAATACAATTGTTCAGGGCGCTCATTAATTATCGCCCCTTTTCTGGGCTCCAAAAACCCTAGTTACGTAACTGGCGGAGATATCTGCTTTGGAGCAGCTGTCACCGTGCCAGAGCAATACTGAATTGCTCCGGTAATCAAGTATCCACCACCACAACTGGAGTTGGATATGTAATTATCGGGGGCCATCCAGCCCCTGATAATGAATAGGCCCCTATGTGATATGTATCTTTGAACTTCATTCTAACCAGAGAGCTTGTGGGGTCTATTTACTAAGCAGCGATAAGAGACCAGTGATAAGGTGCCAGCCAATCAGCTCCCAACTGTCATCTCACAGGCTGTGTTTGAAAAATGACAGTTGGGAGCTGATTGGCTGGCACCTTATCACTTTTCACTCTGTCTCTTATCACTGCTTAGTAAATAGACCCTTATATGTCTTTTTAAATATATGGCATAACATTGGGAGAGACTGAAGGATACCAATATTTCTGTGTATGTCTTTACCGTTTACTCAACTACGATGAATACAGTTTTATATCCAAATAAAGGAAAATAAACTTTTTATGCTTTCTGGCAGAAAAACTATTTTCACATAAAAGATTATATATCCATCAAGATACAAAAACAAAAAGTATAAAATACTCAGCAGATGGTATCATACCACATAACTCCTACATAAGATATACCCCACAGTTTCTCCACTGTGATAACAAATTCAGAACATCTAGGAGAATTTCTGGACCTGCTCCAAGGTAAAACCTTACTGGCACAGTTTATCACATACAGTATAGGTTTCTAAGTACCTAATAATCTAATATTTGTACTAATACATCAGAATAACCTTAAATGAGCATACAAACAATCCTTGTTGAAACACCTACTGAACACTACAGAAGTTGCAATTCCTCTTTACTGGAGGTGCCAGAAAATACAGAGGAATACATGCTGGGTCATTAAGGTAAATAGGTCCAGGGCACATGCTGCTCATTTTTCGCAAATTGGTTTACATCAGGCCTGGCCAAAACATCGATCGCGATCTACCAGTAGCTTTAGGAGCTCCTGCCGGTAGATCACGACCGACTTGCCTACAGCAACTGGGAACTCTGGCCTCTAAAGAGATCAGAGGTAAAGAAGCTACTGATCGCTTCAGAGGCCAGCGTTCCCAGTGATGCAGTGTGTGAATGACATCATAACATCGCCTGCAATGTGAGCCTGCGTACCTGCTGGATCCGGTTTGATCCAGTCAGTGGCAGCGGGAGTCCTGACAGCGTGGAGCAGTGCCCAGCGTGAAGCCAGGTAAGTTGTGCACAGGGAGGGGGGACTACTACTGGTGGTACTGCATAAAGAGCACTACTTTAGGGGGCACTGTATAAGGGGCTAGTGCCCCTTATACAGTGGGGCACTGCATAAGGGGCAGAACTACAGGGGTATAAAGGGCACAACTACAGGGAGCATTGCATAAGGGGCACTACTACTGGAGACATTGTATAAGGGCCACTACTACAGGGGGCATTGCCTAAGGGGCACTACTACAGGGGCAATGCCTAAGGAGCACTACTACAGGGGGCAATGCATAAGGGGCACTACTACTGGGGACATTGTATAAGGGGCCCTACTACAGGGGGCATTGCCTAAGGGGCATTACTACAGGGGGTATTGCAGAATGGGTACTATTACTGGGGATATTGCATAAGGGGCACTACTACAGGGGGCATTGCATAAGGGGCACTACTGTGTGTCGTAATAAGGGACACTACTATGTAGTGTAATATGAATAAGATTGTGATGCTGTGTGGCGTCATTTGAATTGGGGATACTATGTGTGATTTGGCAGGACAGACCCCACGTCCCTTGCTGCGAGGTCACACCTCCTTTTACATGCCACGCCCCCTTTTCGGGCTTGAAGTCTGTAGGTAAAATAGCTTCATATGTACAGCCATGGCCAAAAGTTTTTAGAAAGATACAAGTATTGGTTTTCACAAAGTCTGCTGCTTCAGTTTTTATGATGAAAATTTGCATATACTCCAGAATGTCATTAAGAGTGATCAGATGAATTGCAATTAATTGCAAAGTCCCTCTTTGCCATGACAATGAACGTAATCCCCAAAACAACATTTCCACTGCATTTCAGCACTACCACAAAAGGACCAGCTGACAGCATGTCAGTGATTCTTTCGTTAGCACAGGTGAGTGTGTTGACGAGGACAAGGCTGGAGATCACTCTGTTATGCTGATTGAGCTAGAATAACAGACTGGAAGGTTTAAAAGGAGGGTTGAGCTAGAAATAATTGTTCTCTCTCTGTTAACCATGGTTACCTGCAAGGAAACACGTGCAGTCAACATTGCTTTGCACAAAAAGGGCTTCACTGGCAAGGATATTGCTGCTAGTGGCGCCCAAGAACGTCCAGCAAGTGCCAGGACCGTCTCCTAAAAGTTGATTCCGCTGCGGGATCGGGGCACCACCAGTGCAGAGCTTGCTCAGGAATGGCAGCAGGCAGGTGTGAGTGCATCTTCATGCACAGTGAGGAAAAGACTTTTGGAGGATGGCCTGGTGTCAAGAAGGGCAGCAAAGAAGCCACTTCTCTCAAGGAAAAACATCAGGGACAGACTGATATTCTGCAAAAGATACAGGGATTGGAATGCTGAGGACTGGGGTAAAGTTATTTTCTCTGATGAGTCCCCTTTCAGATTGTTTGGGGCATCTGGAAAAACGCTTGTCCGGAGAAGGAAAGGTGAGCGCTACCATCAGTCCTGTGTCATGCCAACAGTAAAAAATCCTAGACCATTCATGTGTAGGGTTGCTTCTCAGCCAAAAGAGTGGGCTCACTCACAATTTTGCCTAAGAACACAGCCGTGAATAAAGAATGGTCCCAAAACATCCTCCCAGAGCAACTTCTCCCAACCATCCAAGAACAGTTTGGTGATGAACAATGCCTTTTCCAACATGATGGAGCACCTTGCCATACGGCAAAAGTGATAACTAAGCGGCTAGGCGAACAAAACATTCAAATTTTGAGTCCATGGCCAGGAAACTCCCCAGACCTTAATCCCATTGAGAACTTGTGGTCAAACCTCAAGAGGTGGGTGAACAAACAAAAAAAAAAAACACAAATTCTGACAAACTCCAATCATTGATTAGGCAAGAATGGGCGGCCGTCAGTCAGTATGTGGCCCAGAAATTGATTGACAGCATGCCAGGGAGAATTGCAGAGGTCTTGAAAAAGAAGGGTCAACACTGCAAATATTAACTCTTTGCATAAACTTAATGTAATTGTCAATAAAAGCCTTTGATACTTATGAAATGCTTGTAATTTTACTTCAGTATACCATAGTAACATCTGACAAAAAGGTCTAATAACACTGAAGCAGCAAACTTTGTGACAACCAATACTTGTGTCATTCTCAAAATGTTTGGCCATGGATGTAGATATGTAACAAGCTCAACTATGTGAACGTCCAGGGTTCCTATTCTCCTCACTATCTTTTTTCTTCTGCATATCGCTATTTCATACACTTAAGAAGACAGAGCAGAGCAGTAGGAGCTATGGTACATGTTTCCAGGACAATGTAGGCAAAGAAAAGTTACATGGAGTATTGTACCTTAAGAACAGCCCTTTGTGGTAATTGTGACACATCATCTTCACCTTCTCTCTTTGTAGAGGGATTGAAATTTCCAAGATCATCCATGTCTCCTCTTTCCAAAAGCTTGTAAAAACAAGATGCCAAGATTAATATAGAACAACTGAAAGCACGTCTGTCAGGCTCAGTAAAAGCAATAATTTGATAGCATAGCGAGTAGTACATTATAATCCAAGCAAGTGTCGGGTAAGGCAACCTGTAGTGGGACTACAAGAACAGGCTGCTACTGTAGCACACTGGATATCCACAAGTTGCCTATATCTGATCCAAATTCCCCTTAGTAAAACATAGATTCTATGAAAAAATGCTTGAAAATTGTCTCATTACCCTATCTATTTCATCATATTTGATATTATTACCATGACCACCTCTCCTGTAGCGTTCTATTCACACCTGTAAAGACTCAGTTTTTGGACTTATTTCCTATGTGCATTAAAATGATACAGCAGGTGTGTACGTATAAGATAGAGCAGACTAAGGGCTGATTCAGGTGTACGCAGTGTTGATACCACACCAATGTTCTCAGTCTGTTCTTTGGTTATCGCCCAAAGATGCATAATGAATTTGGACACACAGATATGCAACTTCAGGGGGCACACCTGGGTGGTAACAGGGGGGTGGCTAGCCACACATGGGCATGTCGCAGTGAGTGACTGCATCTTTCGCCGCAATTCCACTGATACTAGCAGCCATGTTGAGACAGAGATTCTGCGCCTCCATAGGGCTGATGGGCGTCTCTGTACGAATTCCATCAGCCGTGGTATTAGCATAAAGATGGATTTGCACTGCGGCAAAAGATGCAGTAGTGGCTGCAATAGCGTACACCTCAGAATCAGTCCTTAATGCTTCAAATGTAATTTGCTCTCACGTTCAGTCCTTGGTGGCCACACACAGACCAGTCATTTGGGTTAGTCCTACTTAAGCAGAATGTGGTAAATACTAGCTCAGAGATTATGACAACTACCTCTGCTTAAGCTGTGAGGGGATTTCAGTCTGACCTGTGTCTGTACACCACTGACAATCAGATCACATAAAATCCTGTTCATACTACCACAAGCACACAAATGCTATATTCAATGTTGAAGGTCATTCAAGCTTGGATACATAAAAATCTGAATGAAATTAAAATGATGTGCTTTCCTATGCTACATGGTCATGGTCCAAGAAAAAGTTCTAAATTTATCTTCGTGTCTGTGCTTTTTACTTTGTCTAAAATCTTGGAACACTCCTTGTTTCTTTATACATCAAGCTAAGTTGTGTGCTTGAGATATTCTTAACAAAATAAAAGTTTTATTGTGTCTACATTAGAAACTTGATAGTCAAGACCATAAAACATTCATAAGGAATGGATGCTAAAATTGTTATTGCTAAGAGTTGACAGCTACAATGCAAGCTGTAGATCAAGTCATGTCCGGAGGAGAGCACTGTACTGTTGTCTCATCGGGTTTTAACACAGCACAGCACAAAACATCGGGTTTTAACACAGCACAGCACAAAACAAACCTTATTAAATCTGTGATAATTGTTTCAGGGTTTAGATGAGCCAGTGTGGTGGATTCAAAGCAGAATCCACACACAAATGAAGTTTACACTTTTAGATATCTAGTACAATAATGAGAGATATGGTAAAACTTACCTTTGTTAACTCTCTTTCTTCAAAGTCCATAGGGTCCACAGGGATACCATGGGGTGGTGGATAAGTATCGGACACCAAACAGTTAAGCTTTCAACTGCTAGGATGCAACAGTCCCTCCCCCCTAAACCCCGCTCCTGAACCTGAGGCAAATCAGTGCTTGGTGTCCGGCAGGAGCTCGGAGCACCTTGTATAACAGTGGCTGCCTTATGCAGCCCAAAGCTTTATTTTTATGTTTTCTAATTTTATTTATCTTTATTACTGAGAGCGCAGCATTAGACTGTCCATAGGACGTCTGTGGTCCTATGTCCATCACCCCTCCGAGCACCACAACTTCATAGCATCGCTTGGTACTTTCGGCGGGGCTCCCTGGTACCTTACTAGCCGGCCCCGCGAAGGACCACAGACTGCAACTCGGACGCAGGGGACAGGTAAGGCGGGTTACCGCTTGCAGTAGCCTGCGGCTGGGCAGTCTTACCTCCGGTCTCAGGGGACAGACCGGAGGTGCTGAGAGTGAACACCGGCCTCGACCGCGTGATCCACTAAACGACCAGGGTACATATGGTGCGAGTCAAAAATCAGCCAAGGGATTTCAGCTTTCCCAATTACAGTGGCCCCTCCCCCAGCTCAAGACTCCATTCCATCGCAGTCTGGACGCTCTGAGCTGCTCTCCTCCTTGGACCCCGTCCCCTCAGAGGTCTCCGACGGCCATTTTCAGCTCAGCCACAGCTCTCTCTGGAAAACACTGGGTCTGGTCCCCTACATACCTCTCTCAGGAGTCAAGTTACGTAGCGCTATAGCCTACCAGACATTGCGTTGCATTGTGTTGAATGTAGCGCCCTTTTTGCAGTTAGTGTTTTTCTGCATAGTATGTGACTTTTGCTAGCACTGTCTGTCTGTATGATTTTTCTAATCTGGCAGCCTATGCCTTTCCCTTTCCTCTCACAATAACCCTATCATACCGGTGTATTCAGGGTCTACTATACTTCACTTTTACTTATAAATGTGAAGGCTGTCACATTCTGTTTGGTTGCACTCTATACAATACCATATTCTGTACTGTGCTCTCCTGCAGTTTATTTAAGCATAGGTAGGATCACTATACTGCATACCCATTTGTATACACTGTCGCATAATAGCTTCTGTATTTGGTGTCACATATTAGTGTACACTCTGCGACTATGTCTAACAAAGGCATAAGTACTGTAGCAAGCAAGCGACTGCACTTAACATTGCTCTCATGCAAATCCTGTGCAGCAAGCTTGAATGAGGAGGATGTTGTCCAGGGCGGACTATGTACAATGTGTTATATATTATTATACCCGGTACGTCTTCTGCCATTGCCCAGGAGCCTCCTTGTGCTAGCTACTATTGCAGACCGCCTGACAGTCCCGGCAGTAATTCCCCCTATGGAGTTGCCTCAACAGGTACAGGCATTATCGGTACCTCCATGGGTAGAAGTCCTCTCTACTTCGGTACAGAGTCTAGTATCTTCCTCTACAGCCTTTCAAACAATGTTGCAAAATCAGAAGCCCCTAACCAGTAAACCTACCAAGCGTACTGTGTTGTCTTCACAGTCTACGCAACATTCAGAATCTGAGATATCATCTGAGGCAGAAGACATTGACGATCTCTCTGATACTGATCTCCCTCAGGGGAAGAAGAGCATCAATCTAAAATTAATATACCTGCTTTGGTGCGAGCTGTCAGATCTATCCTCCAAATAGAAGACGATGAACCCGCCCAAATCAAAGCACCCACTATTTAAAACGACAAAAAGTGGCTTCAGCAGAGTCTCCTCTCTCTGATCAGCTAGCCGAATACATGGCAGCAGCTTGGCAGATGCCTGGTAAGAGGTTTCAGCTCCAAAAACGCCTTACCTATTGTTACCCTTTTCCTGCAGCTCACTGCACAAAATGGGATGCTCCCCAGCAGTAGATTTCCATGTTACGTGATTGATTAATAGCTCCACATTACCTATCCCTACAGCTTCCTCATTAAGACCCTACGGATAGAAAGCTTGAAACTGGACTTACCGTATATACTCGAGTATAGGCCGAGTTTTTCAGCACAAAAAATGTGCTGAAAAAGTACCCCCTCGCCTTATACTCGAGTCAAGTGTAGCGCTGACCGGACGGAGTTCGGTCAGCGCTACACACTGCCAAACACACAGCCGCCGGAGCCGGCAGCTGCGTGTTTGGTGTAATCAGCAGCCGCTGAGAGTCTGTCAGACTCTCAGCGGCTGCTGCTGCTGCTCCCACTGCGGGAGCCATCTTCCGGCTCCCGCGGTGGGTAATGGGAGACACGTTGTCATGACGACGTCTCTCCCATGCAAAGCGGCCGGAGGAGCGGACAGCGGCGGGACCAGGAGCGGGAGTTCAGGTAAGTAATTTTTTTTTTTAATTCTTATAACATCTCTCTCTACTGGGGGGGGGGGGGGACTACAGGGGGAACTACCAGGGGGCGATTACTACAGGGGGCATTATCAGGGGGCGATTACTACAGGGGGCACTAAAAGGGGGGATTACCACAGGGGGAACTACCAGGGGGGGATTACTACAGGGGGCACTACCAGGGGGGGGATTACTACAGGCGGCACTAAAAGGGGGGATTACCACTGGGGGAACTACCAGGGGGGGATTACTACAGGGGGCACTACCAGGGGGGGATTACTACAGGGGGGGGGATTACCACTGGGGGAACTACCAGGGGGGGATTACTACTGGAGGCACTGAAAGGGGGGATTACCACTGGGGGCACTACCAGGAGGGATTACTACTGGGGGCACAACCAGGGGGAATTACTACTGGGGGCACTACCGGCTGCTGCCATTTCCCACACTAGGCTTATACGTTTTCCCAGTTTTTTGTGGTAAAAGTAGGTACCTCGGCTTATATTCGGGTCGGCTTATACTCGAGTATATACGGTAAATCTGTGTATTCCCTTTTAGGAGCCATTGCTCGCCCAACCATGGCTATTGCCTGGGCGGCGAAAGCAATTAAGAGCTGAGCAGATTGCCTAGAAGAGTCTTTCCCCCTAGAAGCCTCTAGGGATCAGATGTCTTATATAGCTCACAAAGGAGATGCAGCTTCCTATATCAGAGAAAGCGACCTTGGATGCTAGTGTCCTGGCCTCTAGCGCATCGGCTACGTCAGTGTCTGCCAACCGCACTCTTTGGCTACAGTCATGGAAGGCGGATTCAGACACTAAGAAGGCCTTAGAATCATTACCTTACACTGTAGAGAACCTGTTTGGCCCAGATCTAGACAAGATTATAGCCACTTTGGCAGCATCAAAAACTGCTTTTCTGGGGGTGTGGCCTGACTGCAGACCTGAGTGGCAGCACTGTACGGGAGCTCCGTCCGAGGAAGCCTGTAAACCCCTTCCTCAGCATATAAAGGGACTTTTTTTTTCCCCCACATACTGGCTGTGGTGGAGCTAGGTGCAGGGGAAGTGAAATTAGCCTTCCCGGAATCGTTGGTGCGGAGGCGGGAGACCAGAGGCCTTCTCGCGCCAGAAGCCGCGGCCTAAATTTTGGGTCATCTGCCCGCGGCGGATCGTGGAGTGCCGCGCGGCTTGACGAAACTCCACACGGAGCTGCCCTGCGGCTGCCGTGGATGCCGGGTCGCCTTCTACTAGCCGCTGTCCCCCGCCGGCCGACCTTATCCCTCTGAGTGGATCTACTTACCATCCGGGTGCCGCGGATCGTGGCCTGGAGCTCCGGCGGGGTCCCGCGTGGCGCTGCTGTAACGGGCGCTGCCCGGCGCTCCTGGTCGCGGTGAGTGCGTCCCCTGGTCCTTGCTTTCCTCAGCTGTGCCGGTTCTCTCCTCTCCCAGGGCTGCTGCTGACCAGACTCCATTAGACGCCTCTGAGGAGGCCGAGGGCGCCATTTTGGATCAGGGCTACATGCCCATAACATACTTGCTTCTTGCTGGTTCTGCACTTATCAACTTTCTGTATGCCCTATCCATTCCAATACTACAATCCCCCTATTGGATGAACATTGCATTCCTCTATATCTTCCTCATACCAGGATAATAGCATACATTGCTGTCATGTTTTTTCAGTGATTTACTTTCTCATCCCTATGAGACCTCCACAGCCCATATTTACCTAATACTACACTGTTGGTAACAGTAACCATCTATCTTCCCATATTTGCTATACGAAGACGCCAGTATGCCCAACAAAAGAGGCAAGTTGTCTACTCTCGCGCCTCCTATTAAATTTGTAGCACAGAGAACCACCGATTCTTCTTCTACTGGGAAATCTCCGCTGACAACTAAGGCTGTTCCTTCTCCTGTCCCTGACGTCAACCTTGATATTTCTGCTGATGCTCCGCTTACTGTCCGCACTCTTCACCAAATGCTTCAGGCATTCCGCACGGACCTTACCTCTGACTTTCAAGTGTCTATTAAGCAACTCACTACTGAAGTGACAGGTATTGGAGACCGCACGAATAACTTGGAGACTAAGATGCAAGAACTAGTCTCCTCGCATAATGACCTTCTAACCTCTCACAATTCGGTCCTTACGGAGTTGACGGCGGTCAAAAACAAATTGGCAGATTTAGAAGATAGATCCCGGAGGAACAACGTTAAAATTAGAGGCGTCCCGGAATCGGTATCAAATTCAGAACTTCAGTCCTTTGCTTTAAATATCTTTCAGAAGCTATTGCCATCTGTAGAAGTTCGGGACTTATTGATCGACCGCATTCATCGCCTACCTAAGCCCCGCTCAGCTCCAGCAGGTTCTCCCAGAGACGTTCTCCTGCGACTTCACTTCTTTCACATCAAAGAAGAGATACTCAGGGCGGCACGTGATTCGACAGATGTGGAAGTCCTTAATAACCTACAGTTGTTTCCTGATTTCTCGACTCATACTATAAATACACGGAGGACATTCCAACCTCTTACGAAGGCGCTTCGGAATAACGACATCCAGTATAGATGGGGGTTCCCGGTGAAGCTCCTAGTACGAAAAGATGGCTCGACATTTGTAATCTCTTCCCCGGAAGCTGGCGTTAAATTACTAGCAGAATGGGAGATTCCGGTCTCGATCCCTACACCTTCACAAGCTCTCCCTATCCAATCGGAGTGGTCTCGAGTGGGATGAAGCCGATTTTTGCTGCCTTTTCTGAAATCCCTTCCATTTTTCTTTTTTCCCAACGTCAGAACTCTGTTTCTTTCATAGATACAGATTTGGATTTCTTTTGCAGTCGTTTCATGTTATGTCGTTTCATAAGAACTTACTGGTGTAAAGGTCTGTTGTTTATTTACAACTTCTGTGTATTGTTTTGTTTACAATAAGTGGTTTACTGTTTGACTACAATAATCCCTTTCCCCTCCTCCTATCCTCTTTTCCATCATAATATGTATTGGGACTATCTCCCTGCTGTTAGGATGGAGAGGGGTAGGTAAATATGTTATATCATTATATGTTTATATTATGTCTCATAATAGGTCTCAGGGATGGGTATTGTCACGACCCGCCCCACATGTTAACCATGTTGCCGTATTGTTTTCTCACGGCAACTACTGTGGCCCGATATACCGGGCCTTTTGGGTTCTCTATTTTTCTTTTTTACCTTAGTTTTTTATTTTTCTCCTTCTTCTTTTTTTTTTTTATGTACATCTGTAACTTTTCCTTTTTGTTTTGCTGCTGTCTGACATGTATACTTGGAGGAGCTTACATTATGCACTGTTTTCAATGTCCCAATGGTTAAGGTTCTTTCGCTAAATGTCAAGGGGCTTAATTCCCCACAAAAGAGACGCTTGGCTCTTTCTACTTTTCATCATCATAAGGCTAATATTGTAGCTCTCCAGGAGACACACTTCTCATCCTCAGCCCCCCCCGTATTTAAGGATCATAGATACCCTGTATGTTATACTGCTAAAAGCCCTCTCAAACGTAATGGAGTTGCTATACTGTTCCATGTTAACACTCCATTTGAATTACATAGGAAAGTGGAAGATGGGAATGGCAGGTTTCTTATTCTCATTGGGAAAGTTGAGGAGACTTTAATTACTTTAGTATCTTTATATGCCCCCAATTCCCGACAGGTTCCCTTTTTACGAGACACCTTTGAGGAAATATCTAAAGTTAGACAAGGTGCTCTCATTTTGCTGGGTGACTTTAATTTAGTCCTCGATCCTAAACTAGACAGGTCCTCGCCGCAGGGACATTCCTCTTCCCCTCGTGTAACGGGCCCATCGCTGGCCTTTAAGAAATTATTGGCGGAATATGATTTGTATGACGCTTGGCGTACTTATCTACCTGATGAGAGGGATTATACCTTTTACTCTTCGGTCCACAATAGTTACTCCAGAATCGATTTAGTCCTTCTGGATAAACGAACTCTACAATCTACAAAAAGGTTAAAATCCTCCCTATTGCTTGGTCTGACCACGCGCCTGTCCTGTGGATTTGGAGTATAGGCAAACACATTTCCTCTAAGCGTCCCTGGCGCCTTCCTGAGTATCAATTAAAAGACTCAGAGACTCGGCAGGTCCTAACAGATTCTCTTAAATTATATATTCAAACTAATTCCCCTACCGATACTTCTGTTTTCACACATTGGTGTGCCTTAAAAGCAGTACTCCGTGGTACTTCCATTCAAAAAGGAGCTCAATTTAAGGCTCGCTCTCGTGAATTACAGAATAATCTGGAAACGTCCCTTCGGTCCTTAGAGTCCCAAAATCAAAATCATCCCACTAGAGCATTGCGCAAACAACTCCAAGAAGTGCGAACGCAACTCCAAAAGCTCTTTATCTCACGTATGCAGGCGGCTTTTTCACGCTTACGACACAAGTTCTATACGGCCGGTAATAAAGCCTCCCGCCTACTAGCCCGGAAGCTGAGGGGCCAGCAAGCTCGCAATAGAATTAAATGTTTATTAACCCCCTCGGGAGCGAAATGCCTTAATCCTCTTGACATTGCCAATTTATTTTCGGATTATTATGCAAAATTATATAATCTACGTGAGGATCCCTCAATCCCCCAACCTTCAGCTACTGTTATATCCTCTTTCTTAGATAACCTATCTCTTCCCTCCCTGGATGCGGACGACCTGGAGTCTCTGAACGCCCCTTGGTCCTTGAAGGAAATTCAGGAAGTCATTCAGAAACTACCCAGGGGCAAAGCCCCTGGTCCTGATGGCTTTTCAAACTCCTTTTACTCTGTATTTACTGAAGCCCTCTCCCCAATTTTGCTAAATTTATTTACGGAAGCTTCCGATATTGGATCCTTCCCACCCGAAATGGTAGAAGCTCAAATAGTCACCATCCCGAAGCCTGGTAAAGACCCCTCTGAGCGTAAAAATTATAGACCCATCGCACTCCTTAATACGGATGTGAAAATTTTTGCTAAATTAATCGCCAATCGTTTAAACCCACTGCTCCCCCGTCTGATACATCCTGATCAAGTTGGGTTTGTCCATGGGCGCCAGGCTCCTGATAACACCCGAAGGGTTTTGGATTTAGTGGAATGGGTATCGTTCAATAAGGGACAATGCCTTCTTTTATCCCTTGACGCTGAGAAGGCGTTTGATCGGCTTCACTGGGACTATATGCGTCAGGTTTTACATCGGTATGGATTTCGGGGCGATATTCTCCGATCCATTAATGCCCTTTACTCTGATCCCTCTGCTCGTGTCTTTAGTAATGGATTTCTCTCCTCACACTTCTCAATCTCTAACGGCACAAGACAGGGGTGCCCACTCTCTCCACTAATATACGTGTTGGCCATAGAACCTCTTGCGCAAAAGATTCGACAATCATCTGAGTTCCCAGGGCTCTCTGTTTATGATACCTCCCATAAGTTATGTCTGTTTGCAGATGACGTTTTGTTGTTTGTCACCGACCCGGAGATTTCGCTGCCATCGCTCCAAGGCATTTTAGATACTTACAGCGCAGCATCCTATTATAAATTGAATGTTACAAAAACTGAAGCTTTACCTATTAATATTTCACCTTCTTATTTACGATCATTAAAGAGTCATTATCCTTTTATTTGGAAAAAGTCTTCCCTATCCTATTTGGGAATTAATATACCTTCCTCTATTGATGGTGTCTTTACTGAAAATTATGCTCCCCTTTTGCTGCAATTGTCCTCTCTAGCCACTGCCTGGATGAGCCACGAGATCTCCTGGTTGGGCCGTATAGCGGCGTTCAAAATGATGCTCTTACCAAAACTGATGTACCTATTCCGTGCTATTCCATATGATGTCCCAGGGAGGCTACTGCAACAGATGCGCCGCTTGATGGTTTCATATATCTGGAAAGGCAAAGCTCATAAAATGGCCTATAGTCGCATGGTTCGTCCTAAACCTCAGGGAGGCCTTAATCTCCCTGACCTGACTAGATATCATGAAGCGGCCCTTCTTTCTCAAATATGTGACTGGTCTCTCCCTCCTGCAGTCAAACCCTGGGTTGATCTGGAGCATGCACTCCTGCGGCACTTTCCCCTCCCTGACCTTTTATGGATACCTTATAGATTGCGACCACAACCCCCTTTATTCCCTAAAACAATATTGGACACTTTAAAAGTTTGGGATAACAGTCTCTTGGCCCATTTCGATTTTGCCTTACCTACCAGAAATGTTTCCCTTCGGGCGCTGAGCAGGATCTTGCCTAATCTCAATTTGTCCTACTGGATGTCCTTGGGCATGGTGTCTTTCGCAGACTTTCTTTCCCCGTCCTCTTTAATATCATACACAGATTTGTGCATTAAGTACCCATTGGGATCATCAGCCTGGTTTTACTATCTCCAACTCACACATTGGTATGCTCTGATGAACACCGGCCCTACCGTATTCCAGACTCCACCACATCTAATTCTGAGTAAATTTAATAACCCCTCCTCTAGGGGTGCAATATCTTTTTGGTATTCCGTACTCTCCCCCATAGCCCCGACGGTTAAGTCCCCTGCTCAGCTCCGGTGGGAGGCAGATCTTCAACGTACCTTTACCTTCTCCCAATGGGAGACTATCTATTTCTCTACCTTCTCTATATCTAAATGCACTAACCATATTGAGATGTATGTAAAACTTTTAAATAGATTATATTTGACACTCTCTAGATTGCATAAAATTTGGCCTACAGTCTCAAAGTTCTGTTGGCGTCTCTGTCATTCTGAAGGATCTATTTTTCATGTCTTCTGGGATTGCCCTGTAATACGCCCCTTTTGGGAGGAAGTGTTCAATCTTATTAAAGATGTCCTGGGTCTCACCTTAATCCCAGATCCTTCCCTCGCCCTTCTCCACTGGTACCCAATCTCTGTACCCAAATCTGACCGATATGTTCTTGGCCATATTCTGATTTCTGCTAAAGCTACTATCGCTCAGAGTTGGAAATCCCCTTCCCCTCCCCCATTTGCCAAAGTCATAACTAAAACACAATCCCATTTTGAAATGGAGACGAGGGAGGCTCCTCACTCTGTGACTATTTCATCCCCTACTGTAAAATGGTATCCTTGGTATCTGTATGTCACAGATGGAGGACCGCCACCCCTATCCCTACCCTCTCCGGTTCATCAGGGTGCCTCTCCTTTTAATCTAAATGAGACTCCAGAGCGGGACTAGCACATCTAAGTACATGTTCAGGCAGCTATGGTTCCTTTATTGGTTCCTTTTTTTTTTTTTTTTTTTTTTTTTGTTTTGTTTTGTTTGTTTGTTTGATGTCTTCAAGTGTACTGCCACATCCTTTTATTTTATGTATGTTCCCCCCCCTTTTTTTTTTTTCTTTTTTTCTCTTTCTGTACCCCATAAAAATTTTGTACTATATTCAATAAAAATTCAATAAAAATTTAATGATGAAAAAAAAAAAACTGCTTTTCTGTCTTCAACAATTACTGCAAAGCCTCGGACAACGTCCTTCGGGTTCTTTCGCCTTCGCCCCCAGGTAAAGCCTAAGGGCCAGTCCTTTCCTTGGCAATCGGCTTCCATGCCCAGGACCTAGCAGACCTGGGCCACCTGACATCCTACTTCCAAATCTGAGGACAAACCTTCAGCCTGATGGGGCGGACCCCAAAGTAGGAGGCCGACTTCTTAAATTTGCCCCGTGCTGACATCAAACCACCACAGACGCTTGGGTACAAGAAGTGGTCTCTCATGGGTGCGCCCTCTCATTCTTAAGATGGCCATCCCACCAGTTTTTCTACACAGGACCTCCATCAGACCCGAGCAGAGCCCTGCTTATCCAGAAAGCCATTCAGTCCTTGCTGAAAGCGGGGGTAATAGTTCCAGTTCCGCTATCGCAGCGAGGGAACAGTGATAATTGATTCAGGGTTTAGATGAGCCAGTGTGGTGTTTTTACCATGCATTCAAAGCAGAATCCACACACAAATGAAGTTTGCACTTTTAGAGATCTAGTACAATATATGGTTTTTACTAGGTATACGTCCCTTTGAAAAAGTATAACGTCATAAATTGTTGCCTTTATTTCAACTACACAGACTATTGCAAAGGGGAGTTAACATAAGCCAAATTATACAAAATTCTATAGTATAATTTGTACTCTACATGTGTGGCCAAATTGCTCATAGATCTGGCTGTTCAGTAATCAGGTCAAAAAACCATAATGTCCCATGTATGCAGTGGCATAACCAAGGGTGAGTAGGAGAACCATACATTTTGGCTAACTTTGCACCATCTTAATAATCTAACGTTAAGCCCTTTCAGTCAGAGGACAATTACAACCTTGAGTACAGTGGCTTCCACGTTATATGGGTCCCAGCCTGTGGCACTATCCTTTTGCCAATCAGCGGCACAAAATGCTATATGGTTAGCGAATATTTATACCCTTAGCTCCCCCTCACTTCAAAACCTGGCTATGCCACTGCATGTATGGCCAGCACTAGTTTGCATTGTAAAGAGTATGTGGCAAGCTGTTGTGATTCAGTTATGAGCTACCATACTTTTCTCAGTCTGCACCTACATTGATCATAAACTAACAGGTAATGCATAGCCGTGTTTTTTACAAAAATGGGACACAAATAAAAATGTAACTAAGTAGTTATGAGGAATTTACCAAAGACTAATTTCTGTCTCCCATTGATAGTCAGGGAATGGGATTGAAATGCCGGCGGCTGTTATCCGCTGGTTCAAATCCTGACAGCGTCAGCCCAACAGGAGGAGATCCCGACAGCGGCAGGTAAGTCACCTAACCCTCCCCTCTCCCCCCCTAACCCTCCCTTAGGGGTGCCTAACCCTTAACTCCCAGGGTGGTGCCTAACCCTAAATCCCCCCGGGGGTGCCTAAACCTAACCCTCCCTCCCCTGCACCCTAACCCCCCCCCAGGGGGTGCCTAACCCTAACCTCCCCCCTGAAGCACCTAACCCTCCCCAGGGGAAGGGTTGGGAGGGGGCTAAGCCTAAGTTCCCCCAAGGTTGCCTAAACCTAACCCTCCCCCCCCCCCGCGTCTAAGTGCTAGGGACAGCCGGACTCACCTCGATCGGTCCAGCGTCCTTCGGCACTCCGGTGTCAGGATGAAGATAGGCGTCGGTATTTCAATGCCTATCTTCTGTCCCTTGCCGATCTTCTGGTGTCCGGATATAGACCGGCGGCATTTAGTCCGCCAGTCTATTAACTA
This sequence comes from Taudactylus pleione, assembly GCA_031769625.1. Taxonomy (NCBI): domain Eukaryota; kingdom Metazoa; phylum Chordata; class Amphibia; order Anura; family Myobatrachidae; genus Taudactylus; species Taudactylus pleione. The sequence goes on from JAUIMM010000085.1 coordinate 33,453,282, forward strand.
CATCCCGTAGTCAGATGTGCTTTAATCTCTTTTACATGATCTCAAATATGCTTTGAAGTTGTGAATTTTTCTTACTATCTTATGTGATATGTTATGGTTTAAGCTCTTAAGTTTAGCTTAATGTTCATATGTATTATTTTTCCCCTACTATATTTAGAAAGCCCCACACAATCAGCACCAAATTCACAATTTTAATGGTCAAGCTAATTCTTTATAGGCCATTAAATGATATGGTGGTATTTTAAAACAACGGATCAAGCAGAAAGGTCCTTAGACAAATTGGCAATTTGTGGTGCTAAACTAGAGATAAAGTTATGCCATCTTTAAAAATATTGAGGTATATTTCTGCTTACACAGGAAACAACTGTATTGTTATATAAATGCTAAGACTCGTTAAATTAAAATTATATCTAAAAACCCCATGACTTTTCAACCACCATGTGCTTTTCCTTTCACAAAAATGTCCTTAAAATTAAAATCAACTTCTATAGATAAAAAGGGGATAACTTAAAGAGGACAAATAAAGAGATGCTTTGCTATATTAGAAGTAAAAATTGGATTATTATACACACATTAAATCCCTTCCTCGTAATGCATCTGGCGGACACTGTAGTCTTGACTATGGGTTAGTGAGCTGATATTATATAGGCACTAAAAAGGTAAAGTGTTAGGCCCACCTCCACCTAAACTCAGTTTTTACATATCCAAGCCATATGTAGGAAGAACAACCATAACTATGTAACCAATACCAACCAGTATATTGCAAAAAACCAGAACCATCAGGGAGGGATTGCAGAATCCCTCAGATGGATTACGAGAAAGGGAGTTTACATGAGTATAAAATTCCAATTTCCTCTTACATCCTATCTGAGGGACACTGTAGTCTTGACTAGTGGACTTCACTATGCAAGCCTAACAAGAGGAGGCATTGTCCAGCAAAACCGCACGTATAACTTTACGCCCAATACTAGCCTCACTGGAACCAAAGGTATGAAACAGGTCAAATATGGTAAAGTTGTGCACTGATGACCAGTCTGCTGCTCTGCGCAACTGCTCAACCGAGGCTCAGTGGCACACAGCCCAAGAAGTCCCAACTGCACAAGTAAAATAAGCCTGGAGGGAAGCTGGGACAGGCTTACCTGAAGACAGGTAAGCCTGGTGTCACAAACCATGCTTAGAGACCTCCGGCTGAGACCCCTGCATCTCCCCATGCGCTTATGTCATCGCGCCTAGCTAAGTGGCCAGCCGCTCCTGTCAGTGGAATCCAGAGTGGGGCCTATGCCTGAAGGTGGTTTCCTGCATCCCCACTGTTGCTTAGGTGTCCCAGCCACACTTCTATGCGCTTCCTGCACTTCAGTGTGTCAGACCTCCGGATCATGGGCGCGGCCATCTTGGATCAAGTCAGGTGGTCCAGATCCATCCAGTCAGCAACACTCTCCAGTTGCTCCAGCCAATCAGCATCCGACCAGGGGTATAAAAGCCCTTCCCTGACTCTGTCTCATTGCCAGTACAATAGTGCTCTTTGCTACAGCAAGACCTATTTTACTGAGCTCCGCTGGTTTCCTTTCCAGTTTGCCTGCCTCAAGTTCCCGTATACTCCAGTCGGGAATAGTCCTGCTTCCAATCCAGCACACTCCATCCCAGAGTCCTATTCAAAGTGCTCACCCAATCCAGCACACACCATCCCGGAGTCCTATTCAAAGTGCTCACCAAATCCAGCACACTCCCATCCAGGAGTCCTATTCAAAGTGCTCACCCAATCCACCACACTCCATCCCGGAGTCCTATTCAAAGTGCTCACCCAATCCAGCATACTCCATCCCGGAGTCCTATTCAAGTGTTCTCTCCAATCCAGCATACTCCATCCCGGAGTCAGACTCAAGTTCTCACTCCAATCCAGCGTACTCCACCCAGAAGTCACATTCAAGTATCCAATTCTTATTCAGCAAACCTCAGCCCAGACTCTATTTCAAGTTTCAATATTCCTCATCTAATTCTACAGCTCCAAGTCTACAGTTCTTGTCGACACGTTACTTTTTTGTTATAGTTTTATTCAGTATCTTTTGTTGCGCATCTCTGCATAGAGGACATTATTCTACATCTCATATTAAAGTCCTCATTCAGCTGTATGACCAAGAATTACATTAAACCATCTATATTTCAACTACCCACTGGTCCAAATGTGTCTGTTCATCAACCCAGTTCGGGTTCACCAATCCCAATTACCCGAGCCGTGACACCTGGTGAATAGCAGAAGTAATTCATCTGGCAATGGAACACATCCTCTTTTTGGGGCATCCACCAAAACCAACAGAGAATCTGTACACCTAATAGAGACAGTACAGTTAATATAAATCTGTATTGCATGGACAACATCCAAAAGCGGTAAAAGGTGTGGGAGAATAGGATAATGCTGCCTTAAAAAAAGCTGGGAGAATGATATCCTGGTTTAAATGAAACCTTGAAACCACATTTGAGGCTTAGTCCAAAAAACTATCCTCACAGAATGAAAAATGACAATGGGATGCCTACAAGACAAAGCAGCCAACTATGAGACGCGTCTAACTGATTCAATGGCCAAAAGAAAAACCATATTCCATATAGTATAATTCCACAGTCTCAAAGGGCTCAAATGGAGGCCTCTGAAGAGCCTCTAACATCAAATTCAGATCCCACGGAGGTATGTAGGAAGCTGAATTCTTAGCAACCACTGAAAATGGTCTGTACCTCCAGAATGGAGAGCAAACGCTTCTGAAAAAGTACTGACAGAGCCAAAACTTGACCCTTAAGGGAAGATAAGCAAAGGTTATTAGTCATACCATCCTAAAGACAAAAGATGCAGTAATCTAAAGAAAGCTGCCAACAGACCCCCGATGGAGGTGACCAGTTAATTGCCTGAATCATGGTCTGGATAACTCGACCTGGATATCCGAATTCTTTGTGTAGGAAGAAAGACCCTTTGACATTGGGTGCCGAAGACAAGACCTATGAAAACCATCCTTTGTGGAGGAATTAGGTTTGACTTGGGATAATTCAGGACCCACCTGTGAGCTTTCAAGGTGTTCATCACCACCAGCAGATGCTGAAGTAGGAAAACCTCTCCAGGGGGCTTTATCAGTAGGTCATCCAAATAAGGAATAATGTCAGTTTTTCTGCGCATGAACAAGGAAACCATATGGGCCATCACCATTGTGCTGAAAATGCAGATCTCCCTTATATATTAATTGAACACTAAAAATGTTCCACTGTCCATATACTTATAAGGATTACCGTTATCTTGCAGCATAGATAAGGCAATGAAACTCCCAAGACAGTCTATAATCCTCACAACTTGTAGACAGTATCACAGTAGAAGCATATAGAACACATATAAATAGGTCTAGTAATGCCTAGCCTTATAATCACAAAGGCTAAGTAGTATGCCAAACACTACCTATAAGTAACATGTTCCTATGCCTAACATAGCAGTATTACCAACTAACAATCATAGTATATAATCCCCATACAGCATCATAGGGTTAATAACCTCTACCTAGGCTTTAATCCCTACATATCCCCACCAACAGGGCCGGTTCTAGACCTTGTGGAGCTCACAACAAAAGTTTTCCTGAGTGCCTTCCCCCTCCACCAAAAAAACTAACAAGGGCTCTCAGGAAAAGGGGGCATGGTTTCATGACACGCCCCCTGTTCATCACTCTAGGGGCATGCCCTACGGAGGGGTAGAGGGTGACAGGGATAAGGTGGAAGGGAGAGGCAGTGGGTGACTGGTAGGTCAGTGGGTGAGAGGAAGATGCAGAGGGTAACAGCGGAAGACAGGGTGACAGCAGAAGGCAGAGGGTTATAGGGAGAAGGTGGCAGGGAGAGGAAGTGGGTGGCAGGGGAAAGGCAGTAGGTGACTGGTTAGTGACTGGGTGACAGGAAGATGAAGAGGGTGACAGAGAGAGGCAGTGGGAGACAGAAAAGTAGAGAGTAACAGTGAAAGGCAGTGGGAGAGACAGTGGGTGACAGCAGAAGGCAGTGGGTGACAGCAGAAGGCAGAGGAAGGGTAACCGCAGAAGGCAGTGGAAGGGTGACCGCAGAAGGCAGAGGGTGATAGCAGAAGGCAGAGGGTAACAGGGAGAAGGTGGAAGTGAGAGGCAATAGGAGACAGGGGAGAAGCAAGGGAGAGGTGGCAGGGAGAGGCAATAGGAGACAGGGGAGAGACAGACAGGGAGAGGCAGTCAGTGGGTGACAGGGAGATTCAAGGGGTAACAGGGAGAGGCAGTGGGTGACAGAGGAAGGCAGAGGGTGACAGTGGGTAACAGAGAAAGGCAGAGGGAGAGGCAGTAGGTGACAACAGTAGGCAGAGGGTGACAGGGAGAAGGTGGAAGCGAGAGGCAATGGGTGACAGGGTAGAGGCAGACAGGGAGAGGCAGTATGTGACTGGGTAGTCAGTGGGTGACAGGAAGATGCAGAGGGTGACAGGGAGTAGGCAGAGGGTGACAGCTGAAGGCAGAGGGAGACAGGAATAGACAAAGGGTCCAGACTCCAGCCTCTCCTTCATTTCCTCTCTCCTGTGCATGCTTCAGTCAGTGCCGTGTATCGGGGAGAGTGCAGAGTGGAGTTGAAGCCCAACGCTACTCTCATAGTAGGCTGTGACTGCACTGGACTCTGGAGCTCCTATCAATTACTGTATCCTGCTTTTTTGCTTATTCAGGGCCCCCAACACTCAGACAGAGACTCGGTGACTAAGTTATCAGAGTATGTAGGTAACTGACTAAGCCCTCTCTTCCAGCACTCTGAGCCCCATAAACAGGGACTGAGTCGGTTACAAAACCTTGATAAAAAAATAAAACCCATAATTCTAACTAGCGATAAAGGTGCCTTACTCCCAAGAGTAAGAAACTGAGGTGAGGTGGAGGTAGGAGGGGTGATATAGGGGCTGGGGGTGGGCAGAGCCTAACACTTTACCTTGTGCCAATACTCCTGTGCCAGCCCACTAATCCATAGTCAAGACTACAGTGTCCCCCAGATAGGATGCAAGAGGAATGACAACCTTCAAGATATAGTATACAGGTAAAACAGAAAATTACAAATGTGATGCTGCAAATCCCTAAAGCCCACAACTTGAGAATTTTACACTATAGTCCTCCTTTATTGTATGGCATGGGCTGTATATCTAGAGTTTGCATCTACCTCTGTTATCTGTTAATTAAAACCGTAAAAACTAAACCTATAGGGCATTCAATTTAAAATGGTTTATTTTATTTATTTTCTGTGTATCTGTGGCACAGACCTTTCACTTTCTCAACATTAATAGGGAGCAGTGGCGGCTCCAGAGGTGAGGCTGCAGCGCAGTCCAAAATTCAAATAGGGGGGTGGGGGGCACACCAACTGCCACCTCTGGAGCCGCCACTGATAGGGAGCGAATCAAATGTTTGAGCTGGCATTTCTGCTTGCCCCCTCTTTAAGAGGAGGCAAGCAGAAATGTGTTAAAGCAGTGGTCAAACAGGGTTAAATTACCCCACATGGGGTAAAAATGAAATTCCTGGGGGTAATGGACGGAGAGCCGGGCATGCATATGAATCATTCTATAATATAAAATGATTCATATGCATTGTGCCACAGGGAGGCTCTAAGCTGGACGCCCGCTGAGATGTTATTACCAGCGGGCGCCAGGCTCTTTCCCTGCAGCGCAGCGTTAGCCGGAGGCTGGAGTTCTCTTCTGAGAACTCCAGCCTCTCCATGCGCACTATGGGAGAGACGTCATGACGTCTCTCCCATATTTCCGAGGGGAGCCGGGTGGACAGGACGGCGGCGGATGCAGGAGCGGGGATTAAGGGAAGTGGTTTTTTTGTACAAGCGGCCCTACAGTGGGCATTATATGGGGCACTACTACAGGGGTATAACTATGGGGGCACTACTACAGGGGCATAACTATGGGGGCACTACTACAGGGGCATTATATGGGGGCACTACTACAGGGGCATAACTATGGGGGTACTACTACAGGGGCATAACTATGGGGGCACTACTACAGGGGCATTACTATATGATTTCCTTCCTTTCAAATCAAGGGGGTAATGTCGGCGTATCTAAATATATTTTGAGGTAAAAGGTAAAAAAGCTCCCTGACCCCTGTGTTAAAGGTCCGTGGTTTGGGTGCCCTAACCTGGACTTTAGATGGGTTTAGCCATTTTAAGCAGCTAAACCCGGTGTATTCGGGTGTGACAAGTATGATAATTAATGGGCGCCCACAAACAATCAATATATATATATATATTATAAGGGCACGGTCGTGCCCTTATATTAACCACTTGCCTGGCATGGTCGTATCAGACACGACCACACCAGGCTGGGCTTTCCCTGACATGGTCGTATCTGATACGACCAGTCAGTAATGCCCACTAGGCGGCTATGGGAAGCTAATCTTCCCGCAGCCGCCTACATCAGAGGGAACTTCTGGTCCCTCTGCAAGCGTGGCTGCTTCTCTAGCGTGTCCCGATCACTGCTGGCCACAGTGATCGGTCACCGTCGGCAGCCCCCCTCCCATAGAAGCAGCAGTGTGGCCAGCAGTGATCGGGCAGACATCTCCACCCCCTTGAGTAAACAGCAGCAGCGGCGGCTCTGGTAGCCGCCGTTGCTGCTATGTATCCGGGCCGCCAGCGGGACACCCTCCCGCTGCGGCTCCGGAACTACAGTGATCATATAGTGATCACTGTGTGTGAAGGAGCAGCAAC